>CM022944.1:83233100-83554246 GCA_012931725.1 Litsea cubeba
CTAATCACCCCAACCAAGTGGACAGCTGAGGCAACAGGAGATGTTGTGGAAAGTAAACTCTTAATTTTTGAAGTAGAAGCTAAAGTGTTGTTTGATCCGGGATCTACCACTCTTTCATATCTCCTGTGTTTGCTAGAATGATTAGTGTGCCTGCTGGAGAGAGGTAATTTGTTTTGACATTACAATTCCGTGGGAAACAAGTTGTGTGTAATACATTTTACCCTAGTTGCTCAGTGAAGATAGAAGATGTCATATTCCCTACAGACTTTATTATCTTAGTTATGCATGATTTCGATGTCATTTTAGGCATGGATTGGTTAGCGGGACATCATGCCTCCATGGATTGCTATAGTAAGACCATTGCTTTTAGATTGGATGGGATATCCCCCAGAGTGAAATTTCAGGGAGAGAGAAGGATTTCTCCGCCTAGGTTTATTCCAGCTCTTTCTGCAGTTAAGTTGTTGATAACAGGATGTGAAGGATTCATTGCATTTATCACAAAGGATGAACAGTCCCAAGGGGTGGAGAACATCCCAGTAGTGTGCGAATTTCCCGATGTTTTTTCGGAAGAAATTCTAGGTTTACCACCTGTCAGAGAGGTTGAATTCACAATAGAATTGATGCCAGGGACTGCTCCGATCTCCATTTCTCCTTACAAGATGGCTCCAGCAGAGTTAGGAGAATTAAAATCACAGTTACAAGAGTTACTAGAAAAATGTTTTGTCAGGCCAAGTGTTTCACCATGGGGAGCCCCAGTACTATTTGTCAAGAAGAAGGATGGAAGCTTGAGGATGTGTATAGACTGCAGAAAATTGTACCAAGTGACCATCAAGAACAAGTATCCTTTGCCAAGGATAGACGAGTTATTTGACCAGTTGCAAGGAGCAGAATTCTTCTCAAGATAGATTTGAGGTCCAGATATCATCAGTTGAGAGTTAGAGAATCAGACATCCCGAAGACAGCTTTCCGGACTAGATACAGGCACTATGAATTTTTGGTGATGCCCTTTGGACTGACGAATGCACCAGCGGTATTTATGGCCCTTATGAACAAGATCTTCGCACCCTATCTAGATCAGTTCACAGTCTCTTTATTGATGACATATTGGTGTATTCTAAGTCGAGAGAAGACCATGAGCAGCACTTGAGGACTTTATTGCAATTGCTGAGAGATAATCAATTGTATGCGAAGCTTGGGAAATGCGAGTTTTGGCTAGAACAAGTCACCTTTCTGGGTTACATCATCTCTAAAGAAGGATTAGCAGTTGATCCATCAAAGATAGAAGCAGTCATCAATTGGGAGAAGCCAAATAATGTGACAGAGATTAGGAGTTTTCTGGGTTTAGCGGGATACTATAGAAGATTTGTACAAGGATTTTCATCCATTGCAGCACCTTTGACCAAGTTGACCCGGAAGAACGTGCCGTTCGTTTGGTCAGAGAAATGTGAAGCTAGTTTTCAAGAATTGAAGAAGATGTTAACTTCAGCACCTGTCCTCGCCTTACCTTCGGGGAGTGGTGGTTTTGTTATCTATACTGATGCTTCAGGTGTAGGACTTGGATGTGTTTTGATGCAAAATGGGAATGTTATAGCATATGGCTCGAGGCAATTGAAAGAACACAAGAAGAAATATGCAACACACGATTTGGAATTGGCAGCGATAGTATTCACGTTAAAGATGTGGAGGCACTATTTATATAGAGAAAAATTTGAAGTTCATTCGGATCACCGTAGTCTCCAATATTTGTTCTCTCAGAAAGAATTAAACATGAGACAAGGAAGATGGATGGAGTACGTCAAAAACTATGATTTTCCAATCATCTATCATCCGGGGAAGGTTAACGTAGTGGCTGATGCATTGAGTAGAAAATCAGTTTGCTTGGCCAGTTTGCAAGGGTTTTATAACTTTCAGCAATTCGAAGAGTTGAGGGTGGATTTCCAACCCTTGAAGGAAGGAGTTATGTTGGCAAATATGACAGTGTTGAGCCCGTCTTCATTCAGAAAATCAAGGATAGTCAGATGCAAGATCCGGACTTGGCTAAAATTGTGGAGCACATCTCCGAACGCCCAGATTTTCAAATCATGGATGGAGTTTTGTACTTCCGCGGCAGGCTATGTGTTCCAAAGATAGATAATTTGAAGAATGATATTATGGTAGAAGCTCACAATACGAGGTATTCTATGCGCCCGAGGAGCACGAAAATGTACCAAAATTTGAAAAATCATTTTTGGTGGAATCATATGAAGAGAGAGATAGCAGCCTTCGTATCCAGATGCATGACTTGTCAATTGATGAAGGCGGAACATCAGAAACCGCCTGGTCTTTTGCAGCCATTAGAAATTCCAGAGTGGAAATGGGAACACTTGACCATGGATTTTGTTTCGGGTCTACTGACTACAAGCAGAGGGAACAACGCTATTTGGATCATAGTAGATCGGTTAACGAAGTCTGCACACTTTATTCCTTTAAAGACCGGGAAAAAATTGCACATGTTGGCTTTAGCACAAGCCTTCGTGAAGAAAATTGTTAGTCGCCATGGTCAGCCGGTCTCCATTACTTCAGATCGAGATAGTAGATTTTTTTCGAGATTTTGGAAGACCTCACATGAATCGATGGGAACGAAGCTTCAATTCAGCACAGCATATCACCCGTAAACTGATGGTCAATCGGAGAGAACTATTCAGAACCTTGAAGACATGCTTAGGGCTTGTGTACTTGACTTCAAGAATCAATGGGATGAGAATTTACCTAGCTATGAGTTTGCCCACAACAACAATTACGATTCAAGCATAGGGATGGCCCCCTTCGAAGCGTTGTATGGCAGGAAGTGTAGGACCCCAGTGTGTTGGGAGAACGTAGTTTTCATGGACCTTCTTTGGTTGAAAAACAAGTGATAAAGTCAGAATTATTCAGGAATGATTGAAGATTTCGAGAAGCCGACAAAAAAAGTTATGATGATGTTCAAAGGAAGGTTCTACAATTCCAAGTTGGAGACAAAGTATTTTTAAAGGTATCTCCGGTCAGAGGAACACTGAGATTTGGACAGAGGGGCAAATTATCTAAGAGATTCATTGGACCGTATGAGATCCTGAGTCGTGTCGGGGAAGTAGCATATAGATTAGCTTTGCCTCCAGAGCTTTCGGGTGTACACAATGTGTTTCACGTGTCAATGCTAAGGAAATATGTCTCGGACCCTTCACACGTGCTACATCATGAACCGTTGGAAGTTCTAGGAGATGCCACCTACATTGAGAAACCGGCAGAGATTATTGACACTAAAGAGCAAGAGTTTAGAAATAGAACAATTCAGTGGGTAAAGATTCGTTGGGAGAATCATGGACCGGAAGAGGCCACTTGGGAACTTTCTTGATCAGGTCCAAAAGAAATACCCTCAGCTATTTCCAGAGGTTAGTGATCATTTGGAGGACCAAATGTGAGTTTTAGGGGTGGAGGATGCAGACCCCGACCCAGTTTCGATATATTTAATTATGTTTTAACCGTGATCAGTTGATAAGTAGGGTTAGTGGACGATTAGCTTAATTTTTTAAGCTAGATCAGAATGTTTGAATAGCTTTGGGAATTTTCGAGAGTCGTTGACTTTAGCTTGACGCGGGCCGGGCCCATGTGTTGTGTGTGAACCATGGGGGTTTAACCTTGATTTTTGTAAAATCCCCATTTTTATTTATTTTGACTCATTCCATTTAGATTATCAACTTTCATGTTTGACCATTTTGATTTAATGATCAGAAATCATATTTTTCGAGAAAAAGACAAATTTGACCTTTCACACAAAATCTGTACCCAAATTTCAAAAATTTCAGAAATTGACAAAAATATACTATTTGGAGAGTAGATATTTCGTTGATCATTTTTGTCTTCTTCGTCGTTTTCGTTCGAGACCCGTAAATACCATTTTCAGCCCTATGAAGATTGGGACCCACAAACCCATCTTATAAAAGGAATAATTCCCTTCTCCCCCTTCATTCTATCTTTTCCTACAACATTTTGAGCTAAGGGCTTCTCCTCTCCCAGCACTTTCTCTCTCCTCTTGAACCCTCATTCCTTGAAGACAAAGAGGAGGATTGATCTCCTAGGCTTCTTCCTCCCTCTCCAAGCTTTCCAAAGATACATTTTTCTAAGGATTTGAGCTAGGGCAAAGCTCTCTTTGAAGCTTCTCTTCTTTGTTTGAGCTCTTCAAGGTTAGCCATGGCTTTTCTTTCATGAAATCTTAGTTTTTCAAGCCATTTGGAGCATTTCTCTCATACATGCTAGAGTTTTCCCTTGAGATTTACAAATGATTGATTTTAGGGTTCTTCATGGGAAAATTTTGGGGGTTTTTGTAGAATTGAAGCTTGAGGCCCTAGAGCGTTGTTTGAAGAGTGTTTTATCTCTCCTTTGACTTGAGGTAAGTAAATTTCTAGATAATATGATGAATGGATTGTCTTTATTACAAGTTTTGAATTTCCTATGCATCTTTCCCCATTTTTACTTCTTTTTTTTTACTAATAGATGGATTACTTTGATATGTTCATGTGATGGTCCTTATTTATTTACTTTGAGTTGTTTTTTTTTAAAATGTAAAGATTGTGGTTTAGTTATGTTTAACTTAAAATTTTCAATGTTGTGGAATGGAAGGATTTGTTTAGATCTAATTGTTTCAGGATTTGAATGAATTAATGTGATGGTTCAATGGAGTTTGAATGAAGCTATCAGAGGCCCAAGTTGTATGGAACATTCATATGGAAGAATGGAGGGAAAGGAAATCAGAAAAAGGAGGAGGAGGAGTGCATTTCTGCACTTCGCGGGCTGGGACAGAGCCCAGTCCGCTCGAGCGAGCACATGGGCCGTTCGAGCGGGCCAGGCTCTGCCTAATCTGGGTAAGCCAGAAGCTGGCCCGCTCGAGCGACCCATTGGGTCTACTCGAGCGGACCAGGTTCTCGATGGGCCTCGCTCGAGCGGACCCTGGGTCGCTCGAGCGAGTCCAGCCCAGAAATCTGGGTCCGATTTGAGGCCTATTCTGGGCCATTTTCTAGGCACTTTTCTGGGCAGTTTATGGGCCTGTTTCAGGTCCATTTCCAGCCCATCCGACCCCATTATTTGAAGCCCATTCCGCCCTCTATTGGCGCATGGAAGTCCGGAATGAATACACTGAATGGAATTATTTTGAATCGTGGAATTTAAATGGGAAAAGTGATGGAATTGCTTGATATTAGTATTACCCGGGAATGTATCAAAGTCCTTACATACACTTTATATCCTAAATTTGTCGGAGATCTTCTGTGGCACCAAATCCCTCTTTTATTACCGACATTAGGAGACTAAGTGTGTATCGAGACAACCCGTGGAAAGCCTTTGAAACATCATACACTAAATTCATTCCATGTTAGAAAGTTTTGTTCGAGTCTGTTTATAAATCAATTTGAATGTTTTGAATGTTTTACAACTTTTACGAACATTGATAAGACTACTCATTGTATTTTGCTCGGATTTGTCAGTATGTTGGATATGTATTCATTCGGAGTAGTTTTCTTATCGATTTTGGAAATATATCTTTATGAATAGATTTGTATCATTTCGTGATTTCGATTTTGATTCTAATGGCACCACTAAGCTTAGGTTACCTTGTTGGGCTGATCACCCGGCTTGGAACATTTAAATTATCTGCCAGCTGCAGCTTGGATTCTGTCTGTACCGACCGTGGGAACGGTTTTGTTTCCGGTCCCACGCGTAGTGGCTACGGTTCTGTTTGATAATGACTTGTTCATTCCGGTCCACGAATAGTGGCTACAATTTCTGTCTACTCTTGTTACTTCAGTAACAGGAGAATATAGCTATACGTGGTTTGCCAATGTTTTATCCGTTTGATATTTTATTTTATGGTTCTTGTTTATTTCAACTTATTATAGTCTTGGATTTGTTAATATTTAAGAAGTCAATCTTTTATCTTGTCGTTTCTGTTATTCAAGATTTTAATCGTAGTTCTCATTTATTCAATGTTTCACTCTTTCTATCATCCTATTATATGTTATATTTGCTTGCCAGACCATAGTGTCTGACCATTTTTATTTGGTGCTAGATATTCAGCCCCTTGCCCTTGAGGCACACTTCGAGGGCAGACCCAGTAGTTCTTGTGGAACGCGAGTGGCAGCCTGATGATGTCGCTTAGACGTCGGGTTGATTTCAGAGCTTCGATCACATTTTGGGGATTGATTCTATTTTTGGAACTTGATTGTTGCCATTGTTGGCTTTTTTTTTGGGAAATTGTAATTATTGACTAACTTGACTTTTGTATTAAACTTGAAACTAACTTTGGGGCCTATCTATGGAATGTTTCTCATTTTGATACTAGTCTTGAGCGTTCTCATCATAGACATATGTTATGAATTTTCATGTTTGCTACAATGCTTCCGCGTAACTTATTTGTGTGAATGTAATTATTATTCATTTATGGATCGAATTTTGAGGATCCCTACCGTGGAAACCTGTGGGAAACAAGCGTGTATGGGGGAAATTTTCCGGCTTGTCATGCCACGACCCCGGATTAAGGTCTTGTTTAACGGGTCCTTGGTCCGGGGGCGTGACAGTGATGAAAAATATGAAATCTGCAAGGCATATCAATTAGGAAAACGGATCAAAACGAGCTTTAAAGGAATAAAAGATATATCGTCTTCTCATCCCCTTGATTTAATTCATATGGACTTGATTAGGCCTGGACCCGTGCAGTGTATTGGAGAAAGGAAATTCATATTGGTGATGGTAGACGATTATTCTCATTTTGGATGGGTTGCTTTCCTTCATGCAAAATCAGATGCAGTAGATAATATCAAAAGAATTTGTAACAAGATTCAGGTTTGAAAAAGATTGCATGATTCGGAAGATTAGAAGTGATCATGGAGGAGAGTTTGAAATTGAAAGATTTGTTGAATTTTGTGATAGTCATGGTATTAATCACCAATTTTCTGCTCCGAAAACACCTCAACAAATTGGAGTGGTAGAAAGGAGAAATACAGTGATTTAAGAAATGGCTACGACTATGCTTAATGAGAAGCATCTTGCTCGTAACCTATGGGCTGAAGCAGTTAACACTGTATGCTATCTCATAAACAGAGTTTATCTGACAAAGAATACCAACAAAACCCCTTATGTACTTTACTTTGGAAGAAAACCAAATTTGGGGTATTTGAAAGTATTTGGGAGTAAATGTTACATTATGAGAGATAGAGAGAAGATGGGAAAATTCAAGCCCAAGTCTTATGAAGGGATATTTTTATGATATTCTGAAAAAAGCAAAGCTTACGGAGTTTTTAATGACAGAACCTTGACTATCATGGAATCAGTACATGTTGTTATTGGTAAAAATAATCAAGTTTGAAGAGCTCTACAAGACGATGATGAAGCTGAAACAGTTAGTGAACAGTCAACCCCATGTTGAAATAAGAATTTTAAGATATTCCGAGATACTTTCCTATTTAAAATGAGTTTCACAGGCGATACTAGGGTTAGTAATGCATTACATGGGATTAAGGGTTGTTTAAGACTGAAACCCGTGCCTCGGGCCGGTAGTAGGGGATTCTAGATAGCTCTGGGAAAATGTTGGCTCTAAATCGCATTTCATAAAATTCCGATCCGTTTCTAAATGAAAAATACACATTTTAGTACATTCAGAGACACTTTTCTCTTTAAAATAGGTTTCAAGCGAGTCTAGGGTTAGGTACACTTTACATGAGATTGAGGGTTGTTAAGACCGAAACGCATGCGTCGGGCAGTTCGAGTGCTATTTTAATATTAATTCACGTTCTATGCGGCTCTAGGAAAATGTTAACTTTAAATCACATTTCACGCAATTCGCGGTTGAAAGATGCGTTCTAGAAAATCTTAGGATATCTTTTTCCTTTAAAATGAGCTTCACGCAAATTGCGGCTTAAGAAGTAAGCTCGTGGGATTCTAAGGGGTTTCCGACAGCAAACCATCTTTGGTGCAATCAATAGCATATATTTTGATAAAAACATATGCTGCATGGTTCAAGGGAATGTCAGGGCATTATGGTTTAGTTTTTTAATTTAAATTGCATTTTTTATGACTCTTGGCTGAAATATGCATTTTAGGATATTCTGATATACGTTTTTCTTTTAATAGATTTTGCATGATTCTTGGGTTAGGAATGTGTTGCAGGGGGTCAGGGTTTTTTAAGACTAAAAGCCGTGCTTCGAGCAGTTCGAAGCGGATTTCCTAGTTGTCTCTACAAAAATGTTGAGAGCGTAAACCGCATCTCACGCAATTCACGATTGAAAGACGCGCTCTAGAAAATTTTATAATATCTTTTTACTATAAAACATGTTTAAGGAAATTAGGACTTAATAACTAATCTCGTGGGATTCAAGCCCGTTTCTGACAGACAAACAATGTGTTTCATGTGATCATAGCGAGCGTGTAACTAGATAAAACCGTGAGCTGAATGATTTTAGAACATTTCAGGGTATTCTGGTCTAGTCTTTTTCTTTGAAATGTGTTTCATGCTTTTCTATGCTCAAATAGGATTTTTAGATATGTTGAGATACTTTCCTGTTTTAAACTTGGTTTCAAGTGATTGTACGGTCCAGAACCCTTTAAATTTGATTTGGGGTTGCGCTCTAGAAAATTCTGGGATATCTTTTTTCATTAAAACAGGTTTTAGGCAAATTAGGGCTTAAGAACTAATTTCGTGGGATTCTGAGCCATTTCGGAATTAAAGCCTTATTTCGTGCAATCTGTAGCCTATAATTCGATAAAAATGCGTGAAGGATGATTCGACGACATTTTACAGTATTATGGCCTAGTCTTTTGCTTTGAGATGTGTTTCATACGAATCTGTGCTAAAATATGCTCTTTTTATTAATTATTGTATGATACATCTTGCTTCAAAACAGGTTTCACGTGTTTCCGGGATTATGAATGCATTTCAGGGATTCGGGACTAATTAGGACTGAAAACTCATGCTTCAGGCAGTTTGTTGAGGATTGTAGGTGGCTCTGGGAAAAGGTATACTGTAAACCTCGTTTCATGAAATTCAGGTTGAAAGACTCGCCCAAGAAAATTCGGTGATAACCTTTTACTTTAAATTGTGTTTTAGGCAAATTAGGGCTTGATGACTAATATCATTGGATTCTATCCCGTTTCTAGCCAACATACATATTTCGTGTTATCAGTAGCCTCTATGTGTATAAAAATGTGTCCCGAGTGATTGTAGGGCATTTCAGGGTATTCTGGTATAGTCTTTTGCTTTGAAATGTATTTCACGCAATTCTATTCTAATATTCGCATTTTAGGGTATTCTGAGATACTTTTCTCTTTAATGGATTTCAAGCAATTCTAAGGTGAGGCACTCATTAAATGGGATTTAGGGTTGTTTAATACTGAAACCAATGCTTCCAGTAGTTCGTAAGGGGTTCTAGAAGGCTTTGAAAAAATGTTGTCTCCAAACTGCAATTCACGGTAAAAAGACGCACTCAAAAATTTCTTGAATAGCCTTTTCCTTTAAAATGGGTTTCCAGCAAATCCGGGCTTAATAACTAATCTCGTGGGGTTTTGAGCCGTTTATGAGGGAAAATTGTATTTCATGCAATCAGTAGCCAATAATTGGATGAAAAAGCGTGCTGGGTGTTTCCATGGCATTT
The DNA here is from genome assembly GCA_012931725.1 of Litsea cubeba. Classification (NCBI taxonomy): domain Eukaryota; kingdom Viridiplantae; phylum Streptophyta; class Magnoliopsida; order Laurales; family Lauraceae; genus Litsea; species Litsea cubeba. The sequence continues at coordinate 83,242,754 of CM022944.1, forward strand.
AAGGGTTTAATTATCTAATATTTTGCTTTGAAATGTGTTTCATATGATTATGTGCTAAAATAAGAGTTTTAGGATATCCTAATATACGTTTTTCTTTAAAACTTGTTTCACACAATTCTATGGTTAGGAACGCATTGAAGGGGATTAAAAGTTGTATAAGACCAAACTTTGTGCTTTGGGCATAGGGGGTTCCAGGCGGGTCTGGAAAAATGTTAGGTGTAAACCGCGTTTCACGCAGTTCATGGTTGAAACACTCGCTCTAGAAAATTCTCGGTTATCTTTAAACTTTAAAACGGGTTTCAGGCAAGTTAGGGCATAATAACTAAACTTTAAAACGGGTTACATGGAATTAAGGGTTGTTTAAGACTGAAACCCGTACTTCGGGCAAATAGTAGGAGATTTGAGATAGCTTTGGGAATATGTTGGTTCTAAATCGCATTTCACGCAATTCGCGGTTGACATATGCGCTCTAGAAAATTATGGGCTATCTTTTTCCCTTTAAATTGAGATTTTGGTAAATTTGGGCGTAAGAACTAATCGCGTGGGATTCTGAGCCGTTTTTAATTGAAATACACATTTTAGTATATTTAAAGATACTTCTCTCTTTAAAATGGGTTTTAAACGAGTCTAGGGTTAGGTATGCTTTACATGGGATTCAGGATTGTTTAAGACCGAAATGCGCGTTTTGGGCAGTTCGAGTGCTATTTTAATATTAAATTGTGTTCTATGCGGCCCTAGGAAAATGTTGGCTCGAACTACGTTTCACGCAATTCATGGTTGAAAGAAGCGCTATAGAAAATTATGAGATATCCTTTTTCTTTAAAACAGGTTTCATATAAATTGGGGATTAAGAAGTAATCTCGTGGGATTCTGAGCGGTTTCTAACTGCAAACACTATTTGGTGCAATCAATAGCATATATTTCGATGAAAACGTATGCTGGGTGATTATAGGGCATGTTGGGGAATTATGGTTCTGTCTTTTACTTTGAATTGCATTTTTTTACGATTCTTGGCTGAAATATGCATTTTAGGATATTCTGAGATACGTTTTTCTTTCAAATAAGTTTTGCGTGATTACAGGGTTAAGACCGTGTTGTAGGGGATCGAGGTTGTTTAAAACTGAAACCCGTGCTTTGGGCAGTTCGAAGGGGACATCCTAGCCATCTATGCGAAAAATATTTGGGGTAAACCGCATTTGAAGCAATTCATGGTTGAAAGACGCACTCTAGACAATTATGTGATATCATTTTACTATAAACACGTTTAAAGGAAATTAGGACTTAGTAACTAATCTCGTGGATTCAAGACCGTTTCTAACAAACAAACAACTTATTTCATGCGATCAAAAGCCTGTAAGTAGATAAAACTGCATGCTGGATGATTCTAGGACATTTAAGGGTATTCCGGTCTAGTCTTTTGCTTTGAAATGCGTTTAACGCGATTCTATGCTGAACATGCATTTTAAATATCTTGAGATACTTTTCTATTTTAAAATTGGTTTCACGAGATTGTAGGGTTTGGAAAGCTTTAAATGAGATTTAGGACTGTTTCAGACCGAAATGCGTGCTTCGGGCAGTTCGAGGGCTATTTTAAAATTAAATCATGTTTTATTTGACTGTAGGAAAATATTGTCTCTAAACTGCATTTCACGCAGTTTACGGTTGAAAGACGGGCTCTAGAAAATTCTTGAATCTCCTATTCCTTTAAAATATGTTTCGGGCAAATCAAGGCCTGAGAACTAATCTCGTGGGGTTTCTGAACCATTTCTAAGTGGAAATAGTATTTCGTGCAATCAATAGCCAATATCTGGTTGAAAAAACGTGCTGGATGAGTCAAGGGCATTTCTGAGTGGTCTAATCTTTTACTTTGAGATGTGTTTCGTACGATTATGGACAGAAATACGAGTTTTATGATATCCTAAGATATGTTTGCTTTAAAATGTGGTTTGCAGGATTCCAGGGTGAGTCTAGGGTTAAGTATGCTTTACATGGGATTGAGGGTTGTTTAAGACCGAAATGCATGCTTCGGGCAGTTCGAGCACTATTTTAATATTAAATCGCGCTCTATGTGGCTCTAAGAAAATGTTAACTTTAAACCGCGTTTCACCAATTCGCGGTTGAAAGATACAATTTAGAAAATCTTAGGATATATTTTCCTTTAAAATGAGTTTCACGCAAATTGAGGCTTAAGAAGTAATCTCGTGGGATTCTGAGGGTTTTTTTACAGCAAATCGTATTTGGTGCAATCAATAGCATATATTTCGATGAAAACGCTGATTCAAGGGATTGTCAGGGCATTATGGTTTAGTCTTTTACATTAAATTTCATTTTTTACGATTCTTGGCTGAAATATGCATTTTAGGATATTCAGATATACGTTTTTCTTTCAAATGAATCTCGCGTGATTCTTGGGTTAGAAAATGTTGCAGGGGGTCGGGGTTTTTTAAGACTAAAAGCCGTGCTTCGAGCAGCTTGAATTGGATTTCCTAGTTGTCTCTGTAAAAATGTTGGGAGGGCAAACCGCATCTCACACAATTCACAGTTGAAAGACGCGCTCTAGAAAATTTTATGATATCTTTTCACTGTAACACATGTTTAAGGAAATTAGGACTTAATAACTAACTCGTGGGATTCAAGCCCATTTCTGACAAACAAACAATGTGTTTCGTGTGATCAATAGCGAGCGTGTAACTGGATAAAACCGTGAGCTGAATGATTTTAGAACATTTCAGGGTATTCTGGTCTAGTCTATTTCTTTGAAATGTGTTTCATGCTTTTCTATGCTCAAATATGATTTTTAGATATGTTGAGATACTTTCCTATTTTAAACTTGGTTTCAAGTGATTGTACGATTTAGAACCCTTTAAATTTGATTTAGGGTTGCGCTCTAAAAAATTTTGGGATATCTTTTTCCATTAAAACAAGTTTTACGCAAAATAGGGCTTAAGAACTAATCTCATCGGATTCTGAGTCGTTTCAGAATTAAAGCCTTATTTCGTGCAATATGTAGCCTATAATTCGATAAAAACGCGTGAAGGATGATTCGACAACATTTTACAGTATTATGGCCTAGTCGTTTGCTTTGAGATGTGTTTCATACGAATCTGGGCTAAAATATGCTCTTTTTTTTTGCTATTGTGAGATACATTTTGCTTCAAAATGGGTTTCACATGTTTCTGGAATGAGGAATGCATTGCATGGGATTCATGACTAATTAGGACTGAAAACCCATGCAGTTCATTGGGAATCGTAGGCAGCTCTGGGAAAAGGTATGTTGTAAACATAGTACTAATTCCTTTTTTAGAACCATTTCCAAAATATTAAATTGATTTGACTAATAACTATAACTGTCGTGTTTGGTTAGATTTTGGAAAGAAATAAAAATGCTAAATAAAGCAAGCAACCATGCAAATATATAAAGTCTAAATAAATTAAATATCCATGCAAAATTAGAATTTCTAATTTTAGTAAGTCCTTTCCTCCACGTGGCCCAATGTGGAAAGATGTTTTGGACTTCTTAGTCTTTCAAATTCTTTGGGATTCCTTAAACTCTTTGAGTATCTATAAACTCTTTGGTCAAGAGTCCATCGTCACCATCTATCTTTGTCTTGAAAGCCGCCGGAATTTACAAATAATAAAAATTAAAAAATACATAGAATTCTTATATCTCAAATTGAGATTTACATGGCAATCTATTAATGGAAATAAAAGGGGCTTAGGGAAATCACTATGCCTTGCCCTTGTGCGGGAAAACCAAGGAAACCATGATGCCCTTTACAAGTTGCCCAACATAACCAATAATAATGACCAAAATAGAAACTTGTGGGGCCACATGGAGAGGATAACAACCTACAAGGTTAGTATCACATGCACAATAGCAACTAGGGCTAAGAAGGTGCCATTCATCATCTCATGATGAAAAATTCGGACTGTCAAAACAAACAGCGCACTGTGCTTGAGCGGAGATGAACCCACTCGAGCGGGCACTACATAGAGGCCAGGGTCGCTCGAGCACATCCCTTTTTCCTTATAGCTCCAAGACTTTGGTAGTCAAAGGCTTAGTAAATGGATCTAACAGATTGTCTGCAGAGACTCTCTTGGTGATCGTACATCACCTCTCTGCTCAATATATCTGACCATGTATAACTTCCTCTGTACATGCTTTTTGGCTCTTGGGTTATTTGGACTTAGTGACTGCCCTGCTGTCATCACAGTAAACTGTGATCGGCTGTCCTGTCAAAAATACCACTCCAAGTTCCATAAGGAATCTTTTGAGTCAATCTGCTACCTTAGCTACTTCTCAAGCTGCTACAACATAAGCACATACCCAGAAGTTGATTTCCTGGAATCCTGATCTGACTAGAAGTCAGTATCTATGTAATCGACTGGAATCATCTCATCACTGCTATGACTCAACATGTGATCTCTAGTTCTTCTCAAGTATTCGAGAACACATCTTACAGCAGTCAATGATAAAGACCTGTGCTAGACTGATATTTGCTGACTAGGCCTATTGCGTGACAGATATCCGGTCTAGTACAAAGCATAGCTTACCGTACCAGAACCTTATCTATGTACACTGATGGACCGCGCTCCTGGCGCCTGGTCCTACCGAGGTCGGCAGACGTGGGAGTCCGTTGGGTCCGACCCTTTCGTAACCCGGGGGCAAGGGCGTGCATCAACATTTCTTTTGTGTGGGTGTGCCAGATTTTCTATTTTTACTTGGAATTGTAAGTGGTGATCAAGAGATCAACCTTCGCAAGTAAAAAAGAAATCAACTTCTTTTAAGCTTTCTATTGCACATATATTTAAGAAAACAGACATTTTCTGATTTGCCATGAAAGGCGATTTTTTTGGCGTTTATAGCCGATTTTGGCGTTTATAGCCGATTTTTGGCGTTTATAGCCGATTTTGGCGTTTATAGCCGTTTTACAATCCTTATCAATAATGAAAGACAAGAGTTGTGAGTTTTGTCTCTTTAAAAAAAATACAAACTACAATGAAAAGCAAGAAAAGGAGAATCTAACTTCTCAGGAGATTATGGAGGACCCGTTCAAATTGACGGTCGCAAGCCATATGTGGACTTCGCCATCATCCATGCAGATGAGAACAGAGGATGCTATTGATTTACTTGGCTTGGCTATAACCTCAGGTTTTTAGAGAACAAAGACCAAAAGGAGGTCCTATGTCCAATAAAAAGCCGAGTAGACGGGGTGAAAAGCCACGTCTAAGCCATTTGAAGGCAGAAGGAGAAGGCAAGAAGGGACTTTTGTCACCTTGTAGCGGTGGTTGGTGTAGAACTTCCGCAGAGTTTTTTCTCTTAGATTTCTGATGCCTTTTTCTGTCTGAGTTTCCGAATTTTCTACAGTCTGTTGTCTGTGTGTTTGTTGATTCTTTTCTTCTTGAAGAGCTCTCCTATTTATAGGCTTTTAGGTAGCCATTTAGGAGGGTTTATGAGCCTTAATTGTCATAAAGCTACATAAAGGGAGGAGTTACAAGATTGAATTCTTTATTTTGTAACTCTTTTTTCTTGGCTTCTGATTGGTCGGAGGAGATTGAGGGCATTTAATCGCCTTTAATCGCCATGATGGGAGGAGTTTCATGGGTTAAATGCCATGAATCTCCTCACTTGTAACTACCGGATGCTTGCTTCTGATTGGTCCGTCCAAAGAAATGGATTAATGACTGTAATAAAGCTAGTCAATTAATCGCATTAAGTGGTCGCCGAGCAGTTGAAGAGTCGCGGGCCGTGCCGCGTCTTTTGGGATTCTTCTGGCGATGATCATCGATGGATCTTTATGTAGATCAACATCGGATGACCATGTAACTTCAGGTGTTTGTTGCCAACAGCGGGTCGGTACCATCTGTCTTGTCGATTTCTCGATCGGTCGGGTAGAAAGCACACTTTTTTTGGTTGACCGGGTGGCGATCAATGTTGTTTTCGATACTCTTGATGATTAACCCATGTTTTTGACGGATGTCAGAGGATTTGGTGTCTCAAAAGTATGAATTTTGGAAAATACCAGAGGCCGGACGCTTCGAATCACGAAAAAACGGTGAAAAACGGGGTTTCCGGGGCCCACCGGGCGATCCCGGGCCCCAGGTTTTTTTCTCCTTTTGTCCCGTTTTGTGTCCGTTTTTGCTGTTTTTTTTATTCTTTCTTCTTTTTTATTTTTCCTTGACATTTTTGATCATTTATTGGCCTGATTTCCCTGTAGAAAACCTGATGAGAATCCTTGCATTTTATTTTGCAAAGTTTCCAATTTTCCGAGAAAGCCGAAGACCTTGTTGCGCAGAGCTGCCGATTTTCCGTCAGAAGCTGAAACTGAGCCAAACGATGTCGGAATGACCTGAAATTTGAGGTGAAGCCTCCTGAGCAATAAATAAGACCAATCATAGGCTTCTGTTTGAGTTTTGAAGCCGTTTGGGGTCCTATCACCAGCAGACTTGCTTTTGTCGCGATGAAGATGTCGCGGTTTGATGTGCGGTCAACCGATGTCCGATTGACTTGAAATTTGACAGGGAACCTATTGGAGTCATTTTAAGATGATCCATAGGCTCTGTCTTGGAAACCATGGTCCCGAGGAGCTTTGCCGCCGAGTGGCCTGATTTGGCTTCCGAGCGTCAAATTATGGTCAAATGTTGTCGAAATAACCTGAAATTTGACGTGTAGCCCTTTGTAAGCATTTTGAAGCCGTCCATGTGCTCTATCTGATGAGTGATGGCCTCGAAATTAGGCTAAATGATTTTGAAATGGCCCGAAACTTCTTGTGTACTCCTCTTTTGGCTGTCTTGAAGGATCTTGCAGTTTTTATTTGATCTGACAAGATTTGATTTTTGGAAGTAGCATTGCCTATTTATGGCAGGTTGTGACTTCATGTAGCTCTTTGGATCTTGAAGAGGCAAAGTGACATTTTTGGTGTCAACAAATGCCCCCTCGAGGTACAGCGACGATCATTTGTAGTCGATGTGCCTCGAAGAGATTTGTGAAGGAGAGCCTGTGACTTGACCAAGAGTCTTTGAGCAGTCTTTCTTTTTGGTATTTGTAGCCTTTTGAGCTTCCAGGGGAATTTTATGGTAGTGAAAGGGATCACGTACCATCTCGAGGCAAAGTTTTGAAGATGACATCAGGGATGTGGATTTGGGTTTTGACCTTGTGACCTAACAGGCTGTATGTGGCAGGTTAGGGGGTCGGGTATGGTTTTGACCGTGTGACCCAACAAGCTGTATGTCGAATGTTGGGGGATCAATTTTGGTTTTGATCTTGTGACCTAACAGGCTGTATGTGGCAAGTTACGGGATCAGGTTTTGGTTTTTGATTTTGGTCTTGTGACCTAACAAGCTGTATGTGGCAAGTTTAGGGGACTAGGATTTGGTTTGATTTTTGTGGAATGTCAATTTCAAGATTTTGGCTCAATTTGGTATATGAGGCTGGATGGTTTGATTTTTGGAAGCTCATGGGGTTTGGAATTCTCTTTTGTATGGTCGAATCAACTCAAAAGAGGCATGGAACCATTTGTGTATGCTCTTGGTAAGAGGGATTTCTCTTTGACTAAAAGCCCAAAATTTTTATTTTTTTTTTTGTGTGCCTAGGTGGTCAAACCTGGCTCATATGGGCTAACCGATGGGACCTTAAGCTTTTGAAATGGCTTAGATCTCATATGGTGTCATTTTTGTAAAGAATATCCAAAAATATCTCATTTGGATAGAGAATATCTAAGAATATCTTTACTTGGAGAGAATCTCTCATGTTCCCTTTATTTTGGGATAGGGTATCTCAAGATATCTTTCTTTTGGGAAAGAATCCCTCATTGATCCTATCTTTTGGGAGAAAATCTCTCATTGATTTCTTTTTGGGAGAGAATCCCTCAAGATATCTTTCTTTTGGGAAAGAATCCCTCATTGATCCTATCTTTTGGGAGAAAATCTCTCATTGATTTCTTTTTCGGAGAGAATCCCTCAAGATATCTTTCTTTTGGGAAAGAATCCTTCTAATCTCTTTCTTTTGGTAATGTTACTAATTAGTAACACTTACCGCTTTCTTCTTTCCTTCTTTGGTTTGCTCTCTTCTATAAAAGCAAGGAGGAGGTTGGATCTCTTTCTCTTATTGCTTTCTTTTGCAACAATCCCAAGAGGGCTTCAAGACCAAGAGTTCTTCTTCTTCAAGATCTTCAAGACTTTTCTTTTTCTTCTCCATCAATGGTTTCAAGTAAGTTCCCTTTTTCAAGAAAACTCCATTGTAGGAAAAATAAAAGATTCTTTCTTTTTTTCTTTTCTTCTTTTCTTTTTTTTCCACGTGTTTTTTTTTTTTTTTTTTTGCACGTGTTTTCTCCTTTTTTTCATGTTTTTTTTATGGGCCGTATGGACAGATCCGTACGGATCTGGCCGTACGGCCACGTAGCCTGTGGGCCATCCCCTTTTTTTTTTTTTGCTCATCATTGATAATGCATTTTTTTTACCAAGATGTTTATGCATGTATATTTTTGTAAATTGAATTGTAGCATGATGTGATAGCATACCTGAAAGTTTTCGCAAATTTGGGAATTTGGAGCTCGCAGCGATGTTGAGCCCTTCCTGATTTTGCGGAGACTTTGAGGTTTCGAAAGTTTGGAGTTTCGGAGCTCGCAGCAATGTTGAGCCCATCTTCAAGCTTTCTATTTCTTTCGGGATAATTCTTTTTCTTCGGAATTGCCCCGTCATCATGTCAAAATTTCGCCAGATTTTTTTTAGCGAGATTCTGTCATTTTGATGTTTGATCTTTTTCTTTTCCATCCTTTTCAGGTGGTTCCTCCAGAACGAACAAGGGTAAAGAGCCTGCTACAAGCGTACCTCGTCGATCTGCTAGATCTTCTAATCCGGCAGTTCAGCAGGCCTTTGAGAAGGTCCAGTATGTTGAGAGAAATCTGGAAGAATGCGACTCCCTCAACAGAGATGAGATGAGGCAGCGACTGATCACTCTCAAGGGAGAGGAATTCTATAAGATCATGGTAAGCAGTCGTCCATGGGTGATGGAAGATCAGAGGGTTTTGCCCAAGCCTACCTTCTTCTTTGGTGATGCAGTCCCTGATGACATGACATACCAGAGGAGATGTTTTCAGTTCTCTTTCACAGCATATTGTGAGACGTAGACTGTTGCTACCCGGTCGACATTTGATCGCACCGTCTCGATCATGAGCCTTGCCCCCACGTGCTCTAAGAGGGAAGATCCTCCAAGCTGGGTGAGAAGGACAAATGTAATCAAGACCGGGGTTTTTATTGGCGGTTCTCCTGGATATACGGAGAGGTCGCCTGTTGACATGGACCTGTTGATGCCATCCAACGACTACCAGGTTTCTGATTATCCGTCGGTCGATTTGAGACCGGTGGGCCTTGGTATTTTCAGCGGTGATGGCAGCAATTAGATAAAGCCTTTTCGACTTCGTGGCCGTTTCAATGCTGACTCCGAGTGGAAGTCGTGGACTGATCACCTCCTGCTAATTAGTGGCGCCGTTTTAAAGGAAGCCGAGATTTTTGATGCGGTCCGTGCCTTTAGGGAGACCGTGATATTTTCCGACGAGGCCTTCATGGCTATGCTGGAGTCATTCCTTCCACAAACCAACACCTTCGTTGTGACGAATGGTGAGATTGGTTTCTCTTTGAAGGAGCTGAGTGCCATTACTGGATTGCACATCCTTGGCAAACTCTATGAGGAGTTTATGCTGGAGGAGATGGAACGCACATCAGGCCGCATTGTATTTTTCCAGCTTGTCAGATGGCGTTTGGAGAGCAGCTTGCTTTGGTGCCAGCTCTTTACTCCTACCTGTGTACCGAACTGCAGGCTGCTGCTTTTTTGGTTCGGCTTGGGCTTCCCATGAATAGGGTATTTTCAGCCCACATCTTTTATTCGTGGTACATGTACCACTGTCCTGGCTTCCACCGGCTGGGTGCTGCACAGGATGATGATCCGCTGATGATTCGACTGGCTAAGGGCAAAGCCGTGTCCGAATCACTTTTGTTCGCCCACATGAGGATCCGATGGTTCAGGGACGTCGAGATGGGGCAGTCTTCAGTGAGGCTTTCTCCGGAGTTGTGGAAGAAGGCTTTTGATTTTGGTGCCTCCCGAGACTCTACCAGGGCGGGGTCGGGAAGGCATTACTCCTTGATGAATGCAGAGAGAGAGTGGCTTTTCAGCATACGTGTCGGCACGATGGTGTACCGTAGACATCTTTTCATTGACATCCAGCCGTATGTACCCTCTCGCTTTGCTTTGCAGCTAGGCTTTTCTTAAGGCGTTGTTGGAGCGCCTTCAAGCATGGTGAAGCGCTTTGGAGGTTTACAGGACGGGAGAAATGCATGGGCTTTCTATAGTGCTGAAGACACTACAACCATGATCTCTTATCCTGTGTTGTTGACTTCCCGGACTGCCGGCTTTGCGAAGTGGTTCGCGGAGAGCTTTTCGGCATATCGGGGGCTTTCCACGAAGGAGCTTGATGTGAAGCTGGCATCTGGAAAGGGCCTTGAAAAGTCGGATGGCGTCCGGCGAGAGGAAGTTTGGGCCTTCCTTTCTGGAGAGAAGAACAAGATAGGCTTTCTCGGTGACCAGGGCGTCATTGGTTCTGAAGCTGTTCGAGAAATACCTGATGTGGCTTTAGAGCAGCTAGAACAGGAGGAAGCTGAACTTGGTGCTTGGATGCAAGCGGCATAGAGGCAAGCTTCTGTGGAGTCTACTGGCGTGGGTAGACCTTCCAGTGAGGAGTCAAGTGGGAAACCTGACTCTGACAGCGGGGCAGGTTCCTCTAAGAAGCGAGCCCGCAGGAGTAAGAGGAGGAGGAGTCATCATCGCAGCAAGGGGCAGCATGAGGACTCTCCTGACTTGGAAGTTCCTCTTACTATCAATGACGATGTGCTAGTGGATGCTGACGAGCCTCCAGAGAAGAGAAGACGAGAAGAAGAGACCGTCGGTGAAGGCATGATTCTTACTTTTTCTCTTTCCATTTCTTTTCATTGGATTTTTCCATGTTCTGATTTGCTTCTTGTTTCTGCTTTTCTTTTTTTTTTAGCAGAGGAAGACTTGGTGATGCCTGAGGTTCCAACCGATGAGGTGGTGACGGATCCTGTCGGGGCACCTGTAGAAGAACCGAGGGACTCTGGAGTGAATCCAGAATCTCCAATTGGTATAACCTCTTTTGCTTTTTTTTTTTTTTTGTGTCTGTGACTTGGTTTGCTAATAATTTTTTTTTGCCAGCTGACTTGCCACAGGATTCCGATGACTTTGAACCATCGATGGATGCAAATATTGATGATGCTTCCGATGAGTTCATGGAGGATGAAAGTGTTCCGCCAATCGTCGAAAAAGGTATTTTGGAGTAATAACCCTGATAATGATTTTCAAACAGGATCATATTCATACCTTTTTGTGTTTCTTTGGCAGACTTTGAAGTGACAGAGGAGGATCCGTCGCTTCCAGAGCAAGGGATGCCAGAGGTTGATCCAGAGGTAGAGACTCCTGGGACCAGTTCTGACAATGTTGAGGAGATACCTCGTGCTGAGATTCCTTCCCGAGCAGGAGCAGCTTCAACTGGAAAGAGTTCTTTTGTTACTCTTCCAACAGGTGATGACATGAGCAGCCGACCAACGGAGTTGGGCGAATCCTCAGTGGGGCCATCTCTTCTTTTTGCGAAGAAGGTGGTGGTGAGAGTTCTGAGCTCTTGGATTGAGACTCTGCTTTCTGGGCACTTAGATGCCGGATTTGGGATGATCCAGCATGTGCGTGAGATTCTCGGTGATGCTGAAGAGGCTGGTCTAGATGTCACAAGTGCCAGGGCGATCGTTGATAGGATCATTGAGCTGGGTGACAGGTGGTTTGAGACCATGGGTTTTCCTGACGACCAGTTCTTCAAGGAGATGTTCCTGGACCCTACGGATAAGGCTCAGTCTAACCTGGATGAGGCTACAGAAAGCAGGAAGCAGGTAGTCCAAGAGAAGAACTTAGAAGAGCTAAACATCATTGGGCTGACACATGACCTTAACATCCTTGATAGGGAGGTCGATGAGGCCAGGAAACGTCTTGACCATCTGGAGGCACAAGTCGCTACCAAGTGGACTGCAATAACAGAGGCTCGTGACAGGGAGAGTGCTCTGATTCACCGGGTTGCAGATGCCAATCGAGTTCTTAAAAGGAAGTCTGAAGAGAACAAAAAATGGCAAACTGCTCGAGATAAGCTTCCCGGTGCGAAAGAAGGGTTACAGCCCACCCCAGCATCTCATGGCAAGTTCCTGAAGAAGCGTGCCTTGGAATCCCTGACGGCTGAGGCCAAAAGTTTGCTTAAGGAGCTGAACTCTTGGCTGGAGACCATTTTTGATTGAGCTCCTGTTTTTTTTTTTTTAACAGAAACCTTCCTTTTTTTTTAGTACCACTTGTATTTTTTTGGTATTTTTTTTTGTTTTATAATGCTTGTGAACACTTTCTTTTTTTTGGTACCACATGTATTTTTTTTGGTACTCTTTTTTTTTGTTTTCCCTACACTCACTTAAATCTTTTTGTGATGAAAGTAGTTGCTAAATGGGATGCCCTTTTTTTTTTTTTGGTTTTCCCTACACTTTCTTAAATCTTTTTGTGATAAAAGTAATTGCTAAATGGGATTTGATCAAAAGCTTGTCATTTTGTGAAAATCTTTTGTCAAATGATTGTTTTGGCATGGAAGCCAGATTTTTGTTTGTGGCATGGAAGCCGATTTTTGGCATGAGAGCCAGCTTTTTTTTTTATGGCATTGATAGCCGATTTATGGCATTGATAGCGGGGTTTTTTTTGAAAGCCAAAGTTTTTGGTTTGTGGCATTGATAGCCGGTTTGTTTTGGTGGCATCTATAGCCGGTTTGTGGCATTTATAGCCTGTTTTGGTGGCATCTATAGCCGGTTTGTGGCATTTATAGCCTGTTTTGGTGGCATTTATAGCCGGTTTGTGGCATTTATAGTCGGTTTGGTTTTCAAAAATGCATGTATCGACTAAAAGTCGCCTCCCTGCTGAATGTTCTTGCAAGTATCGATGGAATGTCGCATCCTTGCTCATTCGGTTGCGAGTATCGATGGAATGTCGCATCCTCGCGGATTTGGGTGCAAGTATCGATGGAATGTCGCCCTTGCTTTTCAAAAATTTTGGTTTTGCGGGTACTGACTTGATGTCGTTTCCCCACGGTTTTTGAAATTTGTGGTTTTCTTGAACCTTTGGGTTATGGATATCAACTGAAATGTTGCGTCTCCATGTTTTTTTTTTTTTTTTTAGGTTTTTTCGAACCTTTGGAATTTGGGTTGTGGATATCAACTGAAATGTTGCATCTCCACGGTTTTGGATTTTGCAAGTATCGACGAAATGTCGCTTCCTTGCAATTTTGGAAGTGTCGAACGTGGTTCGCATGCTTCCGATTTGTGCGAGTATTGATTAAGCGTCGCTTCCTCGCGGTTTTTTTTTTTGAAAAACTTTTTTTTTGTTTAAAGACACGAGGGTCATAAGTTTTGACCTAACACCATTTTGGCGGTAAAAGGTAGGTTGGACTAGGGTGGAAATCCCTGAATCCGGATTTTGTTGCAAACCATGAATTTTGGGTTCAAGGGTTGAAAAGTTAGGGAAAGGTTCCTAAACTTGGTTTTTTATTTTAACAATGAAACCGATGAAAGTAAGCATTGTTTAAATTTCTAGAAATTTCAACATTTGATATGAAAATTCTAAAAAAGGTGGGTTTAGCGAGCGTGTACCTGGAAACCGGTTTTGGCCGTACAGGCATTGCTCTTACCCAGTTAGGTAAGTCTTCAAGGGTAGTACCGCTTTAAGAACTTGCCGTTGATGGGCAGCATACATCTGTCACCTTCCATGTTTAGGAGTGCGTATGCGCCATTGGAGAAAACCTTGTTGATGACGTCGGGTCCCTCCCATTTGGCTCAAATTGGCCTTTGGACTTGTGAGCGAAGACCATTGGTCTTTTTACTGCAAGAACCAAGTCACCCTTTTTGTAGGCACATTGCCTGACCTTTTTGTCGAAAGATCCTGCCATGCGTGCTTGGTAAAGTTCAATGCTTTGTTGAGCTTCGAGCCGTCTCTTATCGAGATTGTCCAGCTCATGGAGTCACAATTTGACATTGCTTTCTTGAGTCATGTCATTTTGCAAGGATACCCTCAAGGAAGGAATTTGTACTTCCAAGGGTATGACAGCTTCGCATCCATAGACCAAGGAGAATGGTGTACTATGGGTTGGTCCTCGAACGGTGGTTCGATAGGCCCACAAAGCTTCAGACATTTTGTCGCACCAGTTTCTTTTGTGACTAGAGACCATTTTTTTGAGGATTTTGCAGAGTGTCTTGTTGAAAGCTTCTGCCAACCCGTTTGCTGCCGAATTGTATGGAGTCAAAGGACAGCTTTGGATTTTGTATTTGTCGCAGAACTTGTAGAATCGATGATCCCGGAATTGTGGTCCGTTATCACGGACGAATCTTTTGGGTATGTCGAAATGACAAATGATGTTGGTGCGAAGGAACTGAAGGACAGATGAGGTCTTCATTTTGTTGAACGCAAATGCTACTGACCACTTGAAGAAATAATTCGTAGCGGCGAAGATGAAGCGATGACCTTTGCTCGAAGGGGGAGAAATAGGACCAATGATGTCCATACCCCAGGCTTCGAAAGGCCATGAAATCGCTGTAGGATGCAGCCATTCTGGAGGCATGTGAATGTAATCTCCATGAACTTGGCATTGTTGGCAGTGCTTAGCAAATTGCATTACGTCAGCTACCATGGTAGGCCAGTAATAACCTAACCTTTTTATCTGATCATGGAGCTTGGGACCAGCCTGATGAGCTCCGCAAAGACCAGCATGAACTTCTTTGAGTGTTTCTTCAGCCTCTTGTTGTGACAAGCAGCGTAGAAGTACTCCGTTGAAGGATTTCCTGTAAAGGATTTTTGAGGAATATCCAAATGAAAGCTTGGGGTTCGCCTTTGGATGCTTACCCGTTCTTTTGGATCTTCAGGTAGGATTCCGAACATAATGTAATCAATGAACGGATCCCTCCAGTCGCCGATTGAAGTTTGAAGGATTGAAATCGGACTTTCAACCACTTGGTGGCATTCAGAAACAGCTTGGTGTGTGTTAAGAGGAGGAAGGATTCTTCCTTCGCACACTGTGATTTGCATGTTTTCCCCTTCCTGGGTTGCCATGGATGCGGCAAGTCCAGCTAGGGCATCTGCACGTATGTTTTCACCTCTACGAATGTGGGTGGTGTGACAGATGTCAAACTTTCGCAGAAGTGACTGTGCCTTGTTGTAGTAAGGCAGCAAATCTGGCTTCCTGACTTCAAATCTCTGATTCATCTGGTTGACGATCAGTTGAGAGTCTCCAAAGACTTCCAGCATGGTGATACCGGATTCGATGGCGAGTTCCAGTCCTAGGATCAGAGCTTGATATTCAGCTGCATTGTTTGTGCATGGTTCTAGTAGCGAGAAAGCGTGTGGAATCATGTATTTGTCAGGGCTAACAAAGAGGATGCCAACTCCTGAGATCAGCTGTCTTTTTTCATTTGTCCTGGTTGCACCGTCAAAGTACATGTCCCAGGAGGAACTTTGTGAGAAAGTCTCCACATTGTAGACTGGTTCATCTGGGAGATCATCTCTCAGTGGAGAATCTTTAGGCAATGGATGCTCTGCGAGGAAGTCAGCTAGAGCTTGCCCTTTGATTGCCTTTTGTGGTACATATCTAATATCAAATTGTGATAGAAGGATGGACCATTTTGCTAGTCGAGCATTAAGAGAACCTGCCTTTGTGACAAGGACCTTCAAGAGGTTGACCCTCGAGGCCAGGTATACTGTGTTGGAAAGCAAGTAGTGACGCAGCTTTTGCACGGCGAACATCACTGCAAGACATTCTTTTTCGACTGGAGAGTAGCAATGCTCTGCACCAACTAGCATGCGGCTGAGGTAATATAGAGCAACTTCTTTTCTTTGATCATTTTCTTGTCAAGCAGAGCTCCCAAAGAGTGATCAAGGGCTCTTGTGTACAAGATGAATGGTTTTCCTGTGGTAAGAGCAGCTAACACTGGAGGTTTTGTCAGGTATGACTTGATGTCTTGGAAAGCAGCTTCATAGTCAGCATCCCAGACAAAGTTTACACCTTTTTTCATCAACCGGGAGAATGGACGGCATTTCCCCGAAAGATTGGAGATGAACCGTCTGATGTATGCCAATCTCCCTTGAAGCCCTTTGAGTTCTCTCAAGGTTCTTGGAGAGGGCATTTCTAGAATGGCTTTGACTTTTATAGGGTCAAGCTCTATTCCAACTTTCCGAACTAAGAATCTGAGGAACTTACCCGACGAGACGCCGAAGAAGCATTTCAAAGGATTCATTCGCAGTTTGTGTTTGCGAAGCCGGAGGAAGACATCTCGAAGGTCTTCGAGATGATCTTCTTTTCTTTTGTTTTTGGTCATCAACGTTTGTCTTGTGCTGCATATCTTGGAATATTTTCATCATAGCCCTTTGATATGTGGCACCAGCATTTTTCAGACCAAATGGCATGACAGTGTAACAATACACGCCAAATGGGGTCCGAAAAGATGTATGTTTTTCATCTTTAGGATGCATCTTTATCTGATTGTAACCAGAGAAACCATCCATGAATGTCATTCGCTCGAATCCACAGGCATTATCAATCATTACCTCTGGTATGGGGAGCGGAAATTGATCTTTTGGGCATGCGCCATTCAGGTCTCTATAGTCAATACAGACCCTGATCTGCCCGTTTTTCTTTGTCACGGGGACAATGTTGGCCAACCATTCAGGAAGTTGTTCCTTACGGATGAAGCCGACGCTTTTGAGATTTTGAACTTCTTGTTCAATTTTATCCATCACATCTGGACGGAATCTTCTTTGGCCTTGCTTGACAGGCTTGATGTCTTCTTGAAGATTGAGTTTGTGAACCGCTATTTTGGGGTCTAAGCCAGGCATTTCAGTGTAAGACCATGCAAAGCAATCAACGAACTCGCGAAGAAAGGCGATATACTCGGGTAACTCATCATCCTTTATATTCTTGCTTATGAATATAGGACGTGGGTTATCTGGTGTTCCCAAGTCTATCTTTTGAACAGGATCTTCTGTTGGAGGGTTCGAAGGTGGTTCCTCCATAATATTTTCGGAGGCTTCCAGCTCAACGAAACCTTCTAGGGTTTCAAAGGCATTTCCAGACCAAGGTTTTGTTCCTTTCCACGGGTCTTCTTGATCGGTAATTTTCCCAAGGCTTGCTATGAGATGATCCCAATTGCCTGTTGAAACCGGGTCGAAGTAGGCTACTTCTTTTGGAGATGAGGGTTCTTCTGGGTTAGAAGACCACACGTCTGTGCCATCAGACAACTCCTTTTCATTTTCGGAGAAATCGTGCCATTTGGATGAGCTTCCTGGATCTTTGTCAGGTGACTCATTAAAGAGATATCAAGGGAGGTCGATGTCTTCATGGACTTGAGATGTTGAGGCTTGGTCAGAATATTGACTTTTAAGCCTTTGTGTCAACTGTCTCAGGGGAGTGTCAGGGTCATACCCTAACCCTTGTGAAGACTTTTCTACATAGCCGTAGAGTCTCCAATCTTCCAACTGGCTTTTGGTCAAGACGGGCCCCAATGGAGTGAGAATACCGTGTCCTTCTCCCAAACCGACTGGGTTTTGAGCATCATAGCCCATTTTCTTCATAATAGCTTGTGCCACAGAACTATATAAGGATAGTTGAGGCATACCTTTATTTTGGAAAGGTTCAAGCATAAAGTTTGATGAAGAAGCATCCGATCTATGGAAGAAGATCGGCTTTTCCTTTGCTGAAGTTGCTGGAACAACAAAGGAAGCTGACGTAGGATCTTCTATGTCAGAAGTTGTCTCCATTGGAGTAAGAGCAGGCTGAACTTGCTGAGTGTCAGCTTGGCTTGACGATGTGTCGTCTTTTGGCTTTGAATCCGAGTCCGTGTCTTGCATGATAGACACGAAAGAGACAACAAATTTGCCCCCAGGCTTTTGCTTTGCCTTCTTTACTTTAGTTGTGATGACCAAAGGCTTTGAAGATTTGAGGGAGATGATGAAGGGAGTTTGAATGCTCGCTTCGGATTTACCGGATGATTTGTTTTCTTCCGACGATTGTTGAGGAGCCTTGCCTTTATCTTTTTGAAGATTTTCGGCAAAGGATGCTGTGTGCTTATCCTCTTCTTCTTTTTCACCTTCATACATCTTTGAGTCTGTGAAGTGGACTTCTTTACCTTTGAAGGGTTTTATGTCCACAAAGACTCGATGTATCATGCCATCATCGCCAATAAACTTGATGCATTGATGTAGAGTTGAAGGGACAACACCATTCTCGTGGATCCAAGGGCGTCCGAGAAGGATGTTATAGCATGAAGGGGTTTTTATTGCATACACAGTGACCTCAGAAATAAGATCACTGATCTGCAATTTGAACCTGATTTTGCCGATAGGCCTTTGAGTACTCCCATTGTATCCAAAGATAGATACAGATGTGTGGCTCAGCTTGCTGGGTGGGATGCCCAACTCTTCAACAGCCGATGTGGAGATGAGGTTGAGTGCAGAACCTGGGTCGATCTGAACTCTGTGCATAGGCATTTCCTTGATATACCCTGTGAAGTACAGGGGTCGGTTGTGCCAGGTTTCGCCAAGTAGGAGGTCGTCCTTTGTGAAGGCGATGGTTGCACTGGCTGCTTTTTTAAAGGCATTCAATGCATGATCCCTCAGTTTTCTTCTTTTCTCCCTTTGAGGAGGCTTCTGAGTTTTTGACCCGGTAATCCATTTCAATTTGGAGGACTTGCGGGGCATGTTTGTCGACATCCTCATTCAGCTTTTGTAATTCTGAGATGAGATTATCACAAGTGTGCGGAGACATTCGTAATAAATCCAGGATGTGCAGACGTGCAGGTATGTGCTTGAAGTGTTCAATTAAGTCATACTTGAAAGCTTCCTTAGGGCCTGCATGTTCATCATTGTTGCCACTAGGGGCGCTTACAACATCTTTTCCCGAAGGATTTACATATGTAAAGGAAGATTGGTTGTAATTTTTGTGGTAGTCCCGGCCAGAGCGGATGCCTCTACCAACTTCGAGAGCTTCTTGAGAAGGGTCTTCATTTGGAAGATTGTCTTCAGGATCAAGAGGCTGTCGTTTTTCATTTGCTAAGGATGTATCAGCAGCGGAGTTGCCATCCTCAGTGATTGTGTTGCACGAAGTATTTTTCGGGAACAAGTCCTGAACAACATCCAGCAACCTTTCTTCTTCGTTGACTAATTCATCGTCCCAAGCATCAATAGCTGGGAATTCTTCAGTCAGGAAGGGTGTGAACTTTGAAGTCACAGTCTCAGGAGAAGAAACCTGAGAGGGTGTCATCTCAGTGAAAGTCACATGAGACGAGGTGGCTCCAGTAGATACATTGCTAGGCGTCGCCGGAGTGTAAGTGCTTTCATCAGACGATGCTTCGGAAGAGCTATAATCCCAAATTATCACATTACGGGAAGCTCTGACGGGAGACGTTGTCTGATCGGAGTCAGACTCATCCTCGGATGTAAGAGGATCGTCTATCCAGCAATTTTCTCCATTTTCAGGAGTTAAGGGAGGATGTACCTGATGGTCTTCAGGGACTTCAGGCTCTGGATTGTGAGGAGGCTCGTTGACGCGGTCTTGCCCTTGTTCTAGAGCGAGACGCTGCAAGATCCTTGCATATTCTTCAAGATCAGGCATGGGTGCCAAATCTTCTTCTTCATCAACTCTTTGTGGCTCAACATGGTTGATTTCCACTGGAGTAATGAGAGGTGCTGGGTCAGCAGCATTTTCTTGTACAACCTCTCGGTCTTCTTCATCATCAGACCAGGATCCTTGTGGCTGTAGAGGGTTATACCAGATTACTGGCATAAGATGAGTCTCAGGAACCCATTCTTCATCGAAGAGGTATTCTCCTGTTTCAATGGACTCCTCCCACTCATCTGTGTAGTTGGATTCGAATCCATCATCGGTGTCGCTGGACTCGTATCCATCAATGGAGAATCCAACTACCGAATTGCAAGAGTATGATGCCTCCTGCATGGCTTCTTTGAATTGAGGTGGCATGAAATCACTGAGAGTGAATTTTCTTACCCCCTTTGAAGTCTCTGGAAGGGATGTTTTTGTTGCCTCCAGTGAAACAGTAGAGGAAGCCTCTGCCTTTTCTTTGACCTCTTGTTTTGGCTGGGTCTTCTCTTGCCGTTTGAGCTTAAGGAGATATTTCCTAGCCTGCCTTCGCTGTTGAACTGTAGGCTTTGTTTTCATGACCTCCCAATTTTCATCTTCCAGGAGATCGGGATGTACCCATATGGGTTGTCCGTCTGGTGTTGGGTAAGGAACCAGTTCCTCGGATGCTTGGATTGAGTTTATCACCTTGAAGGAAGTAGTGATCTTCTTCTTCGGTGATTTTGATGTTTGTCCACATGTCACCATGTTGACGGAGGCAGACCCATAGTTTTCTCCCTCACAACAAAGCATTGATTGAGAGGATGCGAGATCATCTGGTGGTATGGACAGTACTGAGGATCGTTGGTTTTGCCAACATCACCCGGTCTTTTTGGTTCAGGCAAGGTGAGCTTGCCGTTTGCAACAAGAGCCCCGAAGATTTCATGAACATCTTCATCAAACGGGTATTTCTTCTCTACTCGTTCTTTGAAGGCGTCTGAGAGTTCAGGTCTCTTACCCGCAGCTTTGTTTTCAGCTTTCTTTGGTGGCTGAGGAGCTGATTCGGTCTGCACATTGAGGACCTCTTTTTTCTTTGGTTTAGAGGTTGCAATGGCGGTTGGCTCTTTTCCTGATGATTTCTTACTGTTGAGGTCTTTAATCACCATTTCAGCTTCCATGGAAGCTTCTAGGAGTTCTCCCAGATTTTTTGATTTGTTGCCGATGATCATGGAGCGGATTCTGGCTCTCATGTTGTTTCGACAGATGTTGACTAGCGACGCTTGTGGCAGTACATCAGAACATTTGTACGCCATTGCTTTCCACTTGTGAATGAAGTCATATGTTGACTCATTCTCCCCCTGTTTTAGGCTGCATAGTTGAGCCATAGTAGCGGGATGATCCTCACCTTTGAAGTGAGTCAGGAAGCGTGTCTCTAGCATGGCCCAGTTTTAGATGGAGTCCTCCGGCAGAGTGGAGTACCAATCGAAGGCCGTACCTTTTAGGGTACTTGCAAAGAGGCAGATCTTGAGTTCATCTTGATCCGCGATAGCTCCCGTTAGGATCTTGAAGTGGATGACGTGCTATCTGGCTGACCCTTTCCCCGTATATGTTTGGAGAGTAGGATGCTTGAATTTGGTGGGGAATGGGACCGAGTCCATCCATAAGGGGTATGGTGGCTTGATCCCATGCTCCTTGAGTATATCCTCTTCTTTTGCTTTAGCGAGGATACTGTCTACGTCCTTTTTGGTAAGGGCGCGTGACTCATTTTCTTCTCCATTTACCTCATCGTCTTGATGATTCGGAGGAGGTTCATTGTTCGCCTGATTTTGGAAGGCGTGGAAAAGGTTTTCCATCAGAGTTTCAATCCTCTGTTGGCCTTGTTCCAACTGCTGGATGTGGGTGATCGCATCATCTAGAGGTGGATTGCGGGGTGGTGGCTCAGAATTTGTAGCCAAGACGTTCATCCTTCGTTATTCGAACGAATAAATTGTCCTGGTGACTGAGCTGGGGCTCATTCTTTTTGAAGAAGAGCTTGAGGAAGGACCACTCTGCCGTCCTTTGCTTGAAGGAGCAGGGGATTCTTCTGAATGTCTTCTTGTCCTGGAGACCCTGCGGGTCATCGGACGTCGGACATGGATTTTTGTTGCTGACTTTTGGCGCCTTCTGGTTTTTCCAACCATATGGACGGCAGCAACTTGGTTGGGTCTATCTTTTTCGACCCATTTGGGAGAGACTTGAAGTGTAGGAGGCTGGGTCCATTGCTTTTCTAGTCTCTTTTGTCTATATGATGCGCAGCGGCGTATGCGACGAGCAATTTGAGCTTCGGTCAGCTCTGGCTGGGCTTTAATGATGAAGGACGTGCTCCCTCGAGCGCAACAGCCGAGCCTGTCTTCTTTGCAGCTGGGCAAGGACAGGGTGCGAACCCTGTCCTTTGCCTGTTGCAGCGAAGCTTTGAATTTTTGGGGTTCGGCCCCTATAGAGATGAAGGGTCAAACTGCAGGTTTGTAGGCCTTAGCAAGTGTTTGCAGAGGCCTTGTGATGCATGATCTGATTTTGGGCTTGTAGGAACAAACCGGCTCATGCTGGGATGACTTGGAAGTCAGGTTAGAGATGGGTCTCTCCTCTTTCATGTAAGCAAGAGGTTAGAACTGGTTCTCCTTGAGTGGGGCCAGGAATACTGGCTTGGTAGATGTTTGGGACCTTCTTTGTTTTGGTGAAGGTCTTGGGGACCGAGTCTTGGGATAGACCTGGTTGTTTGCTGGTCGAGGCTTCGTGGGGCTGCCACGGGCTTCGGGCCTTCTGGTGCTCGCCTTTGGTGTCACGGTAGTGACACGTTGAGAGGCGAGTTTCTGCTTCTTGGAAGGAGCAGTTTGTTCCTCAGGAAGTGGGAATGGTCCCAGCATCCCAAAGATGATAGTCCGGGGAGTCGAGGTCGACCCGGAGCTTAGAGAGTTGCCAAGGGAGTTGACGCTTAGGCAGCTGATGGGGCGCTTGTAGATGCGCGTAGTTTGCTTCTGTTGAAGCATGACTTGGTGCTTGCTCTCATCGAAAGTAATGGTAAGCGATGCTGCCATTGTTAGTTTTTTTCGAAAAAATTTCTGAAACGAGACCACATCCATTAGTAATCACAAGAATATAATGATCATAAATGGGAAGTTCTATGGTTTTGTCTTTTCAAATTGCTTGAGGAAGATGACCCAAGCAATATGAAGAAGGCAAAACGCCATAGAGGGTACAATTGTTCTGATCGCAGGTATGGTAAGCCCAGAATGAGCGTCCTAGTGACTGCTAGAAGCAATTGTGAACTTAAATTCGACTTATCGAGAAGCAGAGCTTGCTCGAGGTAAGAAGAATATAAAGTTGGAGTTACAAATGTGCCGGTCGCAATAGAGTAGACCCTGAAAGGGCGTACTAGTACCGCTAGACACAAATGTTTTGAGACCGCATCCATGAGATGAGATTCTCTGTTTTGAAAGGTCAAGATTGGATTCATCAAAGTGAGCAGATGGTATCCCGATCTGAACACGGGCTCAGCGATTTCTGCGAGCGCCAGTGCTCAGAAAGAAATGAACCATAATTTCTGGGATCTAAATCCAAAAATGACGAGTTTTTTTTTTTTGAAAGGCCAATATCGGGTTCATCAAAGAGAGCAAAAGGCACTCCAATCTGAACACGGGCTCAGCGATTTCCACGAGCGCCAGTGCTCAGAAAAGAGAAGACCAAGATTTCTCCAATCTAAACCCAAAATGACGGAAGTTTTTTTTTTTTTTGAAGATTTTTTTTTCAAGATTTTTTTTTAAAAAAAAATTATTTAAATTTTTTTTAAGATTTTTTTTTGAATTTTTTTATTTTCTATTTTCTATTTTAAAATTTTTATTTTTAAAAGTTTTATTTTTGAAAAAATTTATTTAAAAGACGAGAGAGTACACATAGGCCTCCTAACCCGGTCTTATGAAATCTTGATTGATAGAATTGCCCCAGGTAAGGGTAGGATTACTTAATGAACCCGTTTGGAGGACCCTTGCCTAGAGCAGTCAAGTTGTCTCTACACTCTGGACAAGGCTTTTCTTGAATCAACCATGATCAAAGAACATAGTTGGTTTAACCTTAGTGGTCTATGTCTTTTTTTTTGTTTTTTTGTTTTTTATATATATATATATAGATATTTCTTGACCTTTAATGAACTCATCGAAGAGAAACGATGGCCCAAAACCTTAGTCGAACAGGCTCAACAATTCTGCAAGCGCGATGAACGATAGGAACGGATCAAGGTTTCTCAATTTTGAATTCAAAATGAAATATCTGATTTTTTTTATTTATTTTATATATATATATATTTTAAATCTTTAATGAACTCATCGAAGAGAAACGATGGCCCAAAACCTTAGTCGAACAGGCTCAACATTTCTGCAAGCGCGATGAACGATAGGAACGAATCAAGGTTTCTCAATTTTGAATTCAAAATGAAAAATCTGATTTATATATATATATATATATTTAGATCTTTAATGAACTCATCGAAGAGAAACGATGGCCCAAAACCTTAGTCGAACAGGCTCAACATTTCTGCAAGCGCGATGAACGATAGGAACGGATCAAGGTTTCTCAATTTTGAATCCAAAATGAGAAATCTAATTTTTTGTTTTTATTTATATATATATTTTTTAGATCTTTAATGAATTCATCGAAGAGAAACGATGGCCCAAAACCTTAGTCGAACAGGCTCAACATTTCTGCAAGCGCGATGAACGATAGGAACGGATCAAGGTTTCTCAATTTTGAATCCAAAATGAGAAATCTAATTTTTTCGTTTTTTTTTTCAAAAGAGAAAAAGTGGAAATAAATTCAAAGAATTAGAAATTTCCAAAAAATCTCATCTCATTTTTTTTTTAGATGCGGAATCCAACATGGCCACCAATCAACAAGTAGCCAAAGAATCAAGAAAAGAAGTATAAGCATAGAGCAATAGATATGATATGCAAATATTTCATTTCTAGCATCGTGTTCTCAAATGAACGGGTCCCACCGGGTGGAGCCAACTTGATGGACCGCGCTCCTGGCGCCTGGTCCTACCGATGCTAGTTAGAGTTGCATCTCATGCACATCCCTTTTTACTTATAGCTCCAAGACTTTGGTAGTCAAAGGCTTAGTAAATGGATCTAACAAATTGTCTGCAGAGACTATCTTGGTGATCGTACATCACCTCTCTGCTCAATCTATCTGACCATATATAACTTCCTTTGTACATGCTTTTTGGCTCTTGGGTTATTTGGACTTAGTGACTGCCCTGCTGTCATCACAGTAAACTGTGATCGGCTGTCCTGCCAAAAATACCACTCCAAGTTCCATAAGGAATCTTTTGAGTCAATCTGCTACCTTAGCTACTTCTCAAGCTGCTACAACATAAGCACATACCCAGAAGTTGATTTCTTGGAATCCTGATCTGACTAGAAGTCAGTATCTATGTAATCGACTGGAATCATCTCTTCACTGCTATGACTCAACATGTGATCTCTAGTTCTTCTCAAGTAATCGAGAACACATCTTACAGCAGTCAATGATAAAGACCTGTGCTAGACTGATATTTGCTGACTAGGCCTATAGCGTGACAGATATCCGGTCTAGTACAAAGCATAGCTTACCGTACCAGAACCTTATCTATGTACACTGATGGACTGCGCTCCTGGCGCCTGGTCCTACCGAGGTCGGCGGACGTGGGAGTCCGTTGGGTCCGACCGTTTCGTAACCGGGGGGCAAGGGCGTGCATCAACATTTCTTTTGTGTGGGTGTGCCAGATTTTCTATTTTTACTTGGAATTACAAGTGGTGATCCGGAGATCAACCTTCGCAAGTAAAAAAGAAATCAACTTCTTTCAAGCTTTCCATTGCACATATATTTAAGAAAAGAGACATTTTTTGATTTGCCGTGAAAGGCGATTTTTTTTTGCGTTTATAGCCGATTTTGGCGTTTCTAGCCGATTTTTGGCGTTTATAGCCGATTTTGGCGTTTATAGCCGTTTTACAATCCTTATCAATAATGAAAGACAAGAGTTGTGATTTTTGTCTCTTTAAAAAAAATACAAACTACAATGAAAAGCAAGAAAAGGAGGATCTAACTTCTCAGGAGATTGTGGGGGACCCGTTCAGATTGACGGTAACAAGTCATATGTGGACTTCGCCATCATCCATGCAGATGAGAACAGAGGATGCTATTGATTCGCTTGGCTTGGCTATAACCTCAGGTTTTTAGAGAACAAAGACCAAAAGGAGGTCCTATGTCCAATAAAAAGCCGAGTAGACGGGCTGAAAAGCCACGTCTAAGCCATTTGAAGGCAGAAGGAGAAGGCAAGGACCTTGGGGGGGTACCCCCCAAGGGACTTTTGTCACCTTGTAGCGGTGGTCGGTGTAGAACTTCCGCAGAGTTTTCTCTCTTAGATTTCTGATGCCTTTTTCTGTCTGAGTTTCCGGATTTTCTGCAGTCTGTTGTCTGTGTGTTTATTGATTCTTTTCTTCTTGGAGAGTTCTCCTATTTATAGGCTTTTAGGTAGCCATTTAGGACGGTTTATGAGCCTTAATTGTCATAAAGTTACATAAAGGGAGGAGTTACAAGATTGAATTCTTTATTTTGTAACTCCTTTTTCTTGGCTTCTGATTGGCCGGAGGAGATTGAGGGCATTTAATCGCCTTTAATAGCCATGATGGGAGGAGTTTCATGGGTTAAATGCTATGAATCTCTTGACTTGTAACTCCCGGATGCTTGCTTCTGATTGGTCCGTCCAAAGAAATGGATTAATGACTGTAATAAAGCTAGTCAATTAATCGCATTAAGTGGTCGCCGAGCAGTTGAAGAGTCGCAGGCCGTGCCGCGTCTTTTGGTATTCTTCTGGCGATGATCATCGATGGATCTTTATGTAGATCGACATTGGATGACCATGTAACTTCAAGTGTTTGTTGCCAACAGCGAGTCGGTACCATCTGTCCTGTCGATTTCTGGATCAGTCGGGTAGAAAGCACACTTTTTTTGGTTGACCGGGTGGCGATCAATGTTGTTTTCGATACTCTTGATGATTAACCCATGTTTTTTAACGGATGTCAGAGGATTTGGTGTCTCAAAAGTATGAATTTTGGAAAATACCAGAGGCCGGACGCTTCGAATCGCGAAAAATGGGGTTTCCGGGGCACCTCCAGGCGATCCCGGGCCCCAGGGTCGCAGGCCTGGGGGGTTTTTTTTCCCCTTTTGTCCCGTTTTGTGTTCGTTTTTGCTATTTTTTTATTATTTTTTATTCTGCATTTTTCCTTGACATTTTTGATCATTTATTGGCCTGATTTCCCTGTAGAAAACCTTATGAGAATCCTTGCATTTTATTTTGCAAAGTTTCCAATTTTCCGAGAAAGCCGAAGACTTTGTTGCGCAGAGCTGCCGATTTTCCGTCAGAAGCTGAAACTGGGCCAAATGATGTCGGAATGACCTAAAATTTGAGGTGAAGCCTCCTGAGCAATAAATAAGACCAACCATAGGCTTCTGTTTGAGTTTTGAAGCCGTTTGGGGTCCTATCACCAGTAGATTTGCTTTTGTCGCGATGAAGATGTTGCGGTTTGATGTGCGGTCAACCGATGTCCGATTGACTTGAAATTTGACAAGGAACCTATTGGAGTCATTTTAAGATGATCCATAGGCTCTGTCTTGGAAACCATGGTCCCGGGGAGCTTTGCCGCTAAGAGGCCTGATTTGGCTTCCGAGCGTCAAACTATGGTCAAATGTTGTCGAAATGACCTGAAATTTGACTTGTAGCCCTTTTTAAGCATTTTGAAGCCGTCCATGTGCTCTATCTGATGAGTAATGGCCTCGGTGGTTCTCGCCATCGAGAGGCTTGATTTAGCTGTTCGAGGGTTGATGTAGGGTCAAACATTGTCGTTTTGACTCGGAACTTGATGTGGAGCCTTTTGGAAGTATTTTGAGACCATCCATCGGCTCTGATCAAAGATTTGATGTCTCCGATGCTTTTGCCGCCGGGAGCTCCTTTTCAGCTGTCGGAGAAGCGAAGTTAGGCTAAATGATTTTGAAATGGCCCGAAACTTCTTGTGTACTCCTCTTTTGGCTGTCTTGAAGGATCTTGCAGTTTTTGTTTGATTCTGACAAGATTTGATTTTTGGAAGTAGCATTGCCTATTTATGACAGGTTGCGACTTCATGTAGCTCTTTGGATCTTGAAGAGGCAAAGTGACATTTTTGGTGTCAACATACACATCATTGGGATAAGCCTTATCATCCTATTTTTCCGATCTCAATGGAAATTTATTCCTAGGATGTACCTGGCTTTTCCAAAGTCCTTTATTATCAAAAGTCTTAGCCAACCAAAACTTTTACTGTTGACGATATCCCTATATCACTCCGTTGGGAGAATGATGTCGTCGACATATAATAATAGAAAAACTACCCTGCGTTCTTGACTTTTCATGTACACACATGACTTATCTGGATACTGACAAAAATCAAGTGACTTGATTTCCTTGTCAATACGGATGTTCCTGTTTCGGGATACCTGCTTTAATCCATAAATGGACTTATGCAGCCTGCAAACTCTTTGCACTTGGTTATTAGCTATAGAACCATCTGGTTACATCATATAGATGTTTTCCTCAAGATTGCCGTCGTGAGACGCTGTCTTGACATCCATTTGCCAAATCTCGTCACCGAGATGAACCGCAATGGATAAGAGTACCCAGATGGAACTCTTCCTTCTGGCTCTCCTTTTCTTTTGTAGACTCACTTGCACCCAATAGGTTTGCTATTGGCAGGCAAGTCCACAAGTATCCAGACCTGATTAGAGTACAAAGACTCCACCTCAGCTTTCATAGCATCTAACCAACGTCCCAAAACTATGTCATTAACTGCTTTATCATAGTTATAGGGATTTTGTTCCGGTTACACCGGGATTGCCTTGTAAGAGACCGAGAACTTGTCAAGGGTCCTGACAATACTCCCACTATGATAAGGCACTGGTGTAACTACTGGGTCAAATATGGGCGGATTTTCTTAAAGTTTGGTTATTCTTGGATTTGGAATTGTTCTTTCTTGAATTTCTTCCAAGATAACCAATTCTAAAGATTTCCAGTTAATCTTATAATCTCCCTCCAGAAAACCGCATTAGTGCTGCCAAGCACTTTCTGCTCTCTGGGATTATAGAGCAACCAACCTTTAGTTCCTTTTGGGATAGAATATAAACATATATACTTCCGACTTCTATTCCAACTAATCTGTCTTATCCTTCAGCATGTGTGCCGAACAACCCTGAAAATGTTGTAGACTAGGCTTTCGCCCTGTCCATAACTCCCTGGGAGTCTCAAGTATAGACTTAGATGGAATGAGGTTTAGTATATATATTTCAGTTTCCATATCCCAAAATATAGGTAATCCGTAGAAACTCAATCATAGACTTGATCATATCTAAAAGAGTCTTGTTCCTTCTTTCTGCTACTCCGTTTTGTTGAGGCAAACCAGGAGCAGACTTCTGGTATCAAATCCCATTTTTCTGATAAGTATCCCATAAAGTTAGTGGAGAGATATTCGCCTTATCGATCTTATCGAAGAGTATTTATACTTTTACCTAATTGCTTTTCCGCTTCCGCTCGAAACTCTTTGAACTATTCAAAAAATCTCGGACTTGCGGTGCATAAGGCATATGTATCCATATCTAGAGTAATCATCGGTGAAAGTGATGAAATACTCGTATCAATCTCTCGATCTAATATTATGGGTCCATACACATCAGTATACAGTAACTCCAATAAATCTTTGGCCCTTCTGCCCTTAGATGAATAAGGGTCTTTTGATTATTTTACCTTCCAGACAAGACTTGCAGACAGGCATTGGTTCTACCACCAATGAAGGCAGGATACCATCTTTCACTAGCCTGTCAATCCTGTTTAGGTTTATATGACCTAGCCTCTTGGGTGCCAAAGTTTGTTGGATTAGATGAAGGTGACTACCTCTTTAATGATGGTCTATTATTAACATCAGTGTCATGCATCTCATACATTGTGGGAGTTAACAAATAAAAGCCATTGATTACCTTGTCAGAATATATAAGAGTACCGCTCCTCTTTAAGACGATTTAATTACCAAAAGTAACTGAATAACTCTTATTCATCATACTAAAAATTAAAATTCCGTCTTAAAATGGTACATATAATGTATCTGACAAAATCAACTTAATATCTGAAAATAACTAAGTTACTACTCCTACTGATACTGCTTCTGCCTTGGCTTCCGATCCCAGGTTAATACTGATTTCCCCGTCATTAATCCTCCTGGTTACCTGTAACTCCTACAACATATTACTGATGTAATTAGTTGCACCAAAGTCAACAAACCAAGATTCTAAAGTACTAGTTGAAAAACTATCTTCAGAAACAAATGACTCAATCATACCTGAGGTATTTTCCTTTGACAGAAATCGTGGACAATTCCTCTTCCAATGTCCTGTCATACCACAGTGGAAACAGTTTCCCTTTGCTCCCATATCCTTGACCTTGGCCACACCACTAGTGGAACCATACTCCACCTTAGGACCTTTGATGACTGATTTCTTCTTGCTATCCCAGTCTTTGCCTTTCGGTTTAGACTTAGCAAATGAGTTTTCTGTCATGAGGGCAGTTGGTCTTTTCTTCATGATTTCCTCAAACACTATCAGCTGGCGAGACAGCTCAGCTATGGTCATTTCCAATTTATTATAATTGATCTCGGAATGTTTGAATGAGTCTGGTAGTGACTGAATGATCATGTCGATCTGCGTTTCTGTATCAAACGTAGTCCCCAGTACATCTAACTCATTCAATGCCAACTTCATTTGTAACAAATGCTTTTGTACTGGGGTTCCCTCAGCCATCTTTGTCTCCATCAACACTTTTATAGCAGCCTGCCTAGCAGGCCTGACCTGTTCTGCAAACATTTCCATTAAGTTCGATATAATATCGTATGCTGACTAATAGGATTGATGTTGTTCTTGCAAAACCGTAGACATGGATGCCTGAATAAAACATCTGGCCATCTCATTGTCTTTGGTCCACTTGGTGTAAAAGTTTTTTACAATCTGTGGTGCATTAGGCTCAGGCTCAGGAAGGGAGGGTATAATAAGGACATATTTGCATTTTGAAGCTGTCAAGATAATATCCAGGTTCCT
Source organism: Litsea cubeba (assembly GCA_012931725.1). Classification (NCBI taxonomy): domain Eukaryota; kingdom Viridiplantae; phylum Streptophyta; class Magnoliopsida; order Laurales; family Lauraceae; genus Litsea; species Litsea cubeba. Next base: position 83,273,635 of record CM022944.1, read on the forward strand.
TTTCCAGTCTACATAGTTGGATCCCATCAACTTGTTCTGGTTGAGGATGGTCGCAAGTGGATTAAAAGTATTCGAATTCATGCTGTATAAATTAAAGCACATAACCATACATTCAATGAAAGAATATAAATGACATTAGGATTTAGTATTCTACCAAATTCATATGGGAATCCTCATAAGCACTGAATTTAGAATACATCAGAATTCCAATCCCCTAGGGCATGCCTCCTTGGGGAGTGCAAATGCCCCATAGATTGGTGCGGATCAAAGTCGTCAAAATTAAGATTAAGACTAACTATCCTTGATCCCCAATCATTCACTATCATCTAGGTATCTCATACCAAATAATGTATGACTCCCGATTATCTTTGGTTTCTAAAATACATGAGGCAAATCCTTGGGGATACTACATCATTATTTTAGTTAAGTGTGGCCCACCAACTAATATTGCATGACAACCGCGATGGGCAGCTCCTCCTTAGGGAGTGAACCCCCACCACGTCTCATCAATACTATCCATAGGAGATCCATATCTAGTAACCAGACAAATAAAAGCCCTCCGTGGGGAAGGGCCACTCTCTTGGTGGCGCGAGGCTAATACTTTCCTTACAATGGACCTTTGGTGGAAAACCATGGGGATTTCTCAATTTGAATGCCCCGCTCCCACTTAATATTTTGAATTGAGGATTTCCTTTTAAGGTATTAGGGCCCACATATATAAATATATGAATCATCAAATCATCTCATGATATGATCTAAGATTGGTTCTAAGTCAAGTTATTTTAAAGAAAGTCCAGTTTCTTAAATTAGTGTTACCAATGTGTCCATCTCATGGGACATCAACACTAATTAGAACTCTTTCCAAAAATTAATTTGATTTGACCAATATTAGTAACTTGCTATGTTTGGATCAGATTTGGAAAAATTCTAAATGAAGCATTCAACTATAAATAGAAAACGCTAAAGTTAGAAACTAGTCCTTTCCTCCACATGGCCCGAGCGGAATAGACTTCTTGGACTTCTAGACTTTCCAAAAATTTGGAATTCCTCAAACTCTTTGGGAAACTCCAAAACACCTTTGGTAATCTTCAAACTCTTTGATTAGGAGTCCAACTTCACTTTCCTTCTTCGTCTCAGACATCGCCATAATTTACAAATTTAGAAAATTACATAAATTCCTATGTCTCTACGATGGGACTTACATGATAATCTATTAGTGGAAATAAAAGGCTCATAGGGAATTTCACCATGCCTTGCCCTAAACCGGGAAAACAAGGAAACCATGATGCCCTTTACAACTTGCCAAAAATAAACATTCAACCATAAAAGAAAGTAAAAGACTTGTGGACTATATGGAGAGAACATGATAACCTGCATGTTAGTATCTCATACTAGCAAAGCAACTCACAAAGTCGGGTTACCAAACAATAATGGAAAGACATGATGCCAAATATTGCCACTACTATGATTCATGCCCCTATGCAGAGGGGGTCTGGGGGTGTCCCCCGGCGGGGGTCGAGCTACTAGAGGGTTCGGTCGACCGGCCTGAGTGTCTTCGGTCGACCAACCAGAGGGCTCGGTCGACCGACCTGACTGAAATCTACAAGTTAGGTTTTTCTATTTCGTGTCCAAACATCTCCAGAACTCTTCTGAAGACTCCCAATGGCTTCCTACCATCATTCCATCATTGTTAAACCCTTTTGTGACTATCCAAACATGGATTTACTAATTATCCAAGCAAAACCATCAAAACTGATCCGTACATAGCCCTTGATCTATCCTCTTCGCATCTCATGTAAAGATTAGATCAAGCTTACTGATCTAACATGATTAGAGATGAGGTAAGGCTTTGATACCAATTGTTGGAAATAGGGTGGGCCTCTAAGATAGGTTACAAAAACTTTTGACCCACTTGATGCAGGGATCAACTATCCAGAAGGCTATAAAACCCAATCCAAGATCCATGTCCTCAATCTCAGCCATCATGATCAGTAAATACAATCTATCTAGAAGATAGAAATAGCAACTAACAAGCATCCATAATAATCTACAACATACAAGGAAGTGGATTATACCTTTGGAGCTCGGTTGTGCTCTAATGGAGAAGTTGCGTCTTTCTTTGATGATGAAACGCTTTCACTAATCAAATAGGAATCTCCAAGACCTCTTGATCTTCCACGCTATGACCCATATCAGATTCTCCTTTTTCTCAAGAAGATGGTGGGATCTCCAAGAGAAAACTACTAGGAACTCTAGGGAGGAACTAGAAAGAGAACTAGAAGAGGGAGAGGAGAAGAGGCATGTGCAACACTTGCACACAGAAGCCTTGGGCGTGAATCCCTAGGTGGATGTATGCATGGGACGTCCAGCACCTTGCCCTCCTCTATTTATAGGTTTTGCAAGCCGCCTCCTCTTTCTAATTGAAATAGATGTCTTACTTCCCTAACAATTAGTAAATCTCTTCTATTACTAGTTAAGATAGAAGTCTTACTTCCACAATAATTAGTAACTTACTAATTCCTTTCTAATTAAAATAGAAGTCTCACTTATACTAAAATTAGTAAGTCTACTATTATCACTATTAGAAGTCTTACTTCAAATAGAAATAGTAACTTTTCTTTTATAGTTCAACTAGAATTAGATACTTTCTAATAATTGGGCTAGTGTGGGGACCACTAGGGATTCCTTAGAAAGCTGGCTCCAACTGGGACTCGCGACCCCACATCTCATGTGTAATTCAGGCCCACAGTTAATTGCAAATAACTCCACTATATAAATGCAATTGAACTCCAGTCTTAGGAATATTACATAGAAGACCCTAAACTTCCACATTACCACAAGTAGACCCCTCTATCAATATCCATGAATTAATTGGACCTGTCTTCCAAACTAGATCCATATCTTATTATCCTTGAGCCCCAATTAATTATAATGATCATAGGTACCTTTCCAATTAACTCTTAATCGGAATGGGTGCGCACTTACCAATGATAAATCCATTAATTGGCATAAGGGGATATTAGAGATAGATTCTATCTTAACTATTGAATGTTCCCACAGCTCTACTACCATGTACCAAAATCACCGAGGTGTTGACCTACAGTTGGCCTCACTCATTGGTGACTCAAAGCAAATGAATAGATAGAAACTTGAGTTCATTAATGTCTCAGGATTGAGCCTATTGTTAGGGAATTATGAGAGCAGACCTTAAAGTAAAGACAGTGTTTATAAGGTGCTTCTCATGGTCCTTCAATACATCCAATGTACCAGCAATATGATCCAAAATCTTCCATTCTGATGATCGAGACAAATCACACTATCTCATAATGATCAAAGTGCTGCAACCTTGTCAGTATGAGATGTCCAGTCTCATCACTGGTTGTGAAGATATTTAAGTATAAGATTTGTCACACATGTCTCCCGTATGTGGATCTCATCCATACACATGTGTTACATCTAATATACTTGTGGACCCCGGTCCATCTCATGAGCCATCATGTCATTCGTATTGGTTATGTGCATATATAATAAATCACCATTCATCTCATGAAAAGTATGCATGAATATATGAATAAATAAAGAATTTAATCAATTTATTATATCATCTACTGGATTGAGTCCATAAAACTAACAGTTGTGGGGGAGCAGGACTCCCTCCAGGTCCTTATCTGAGAACCAGATCTTTGGCCTCTCCTTCCGTGCCTTCTTGGAGGCTAGTCCGAGCTCGGCTGCCATCACCTGCTTCCCATGGGAGGCCCTCCTGGCCTCGGCATGGGCCTGGCTGCTGCCCTGTTTAGCGGGGGGTAGGTGAATGACGCTTATGATCCTCTCCGACTCGTCGCTGTCATGATCCTCCTCGGCTCGGTGCCGAGGTCGCTCGTTGCTCCTGCTGTCTGCTCCCTTGCAGTACTCCTTTAGGTGCCCGCTCTTGACGAGCCTCTCGAGATGGTCTCTGAGAGAGTAGCAGTCCTCAGCATTATGTTAGTTCTGCTTGTGGTAAGCGCAGAACCTATTTTGATCTTTCTTGGTGGGGTCGCCCTGCATGGGCTGTGGCCACTTAAAGTACGGCTTCCCCTGGATCTTGTCCAGTATCTAGTGAATCGGCTCCTTGAAGACCGTATTGACCCTTCCGCGCGAAGACTAGGATGGTCTGTGTCTCTTGTCCCCTCCCGAGGTGTGAGTCGGGGCTAATGTCTGGCCGCTCGAGTGGTGGTCTCGGCTCGTCTCTTCTCTGTGGAAAGTCTTCTTTTCCCTTCCGGAGGGCCGATCCTCCTGCCGCGGTCGATCTTCCTGCCGAGACCGGTTCTTGGTGACGCCAAAACTCTCGTTGGCCCGCGCCTCGTCCTCTTCTTGTTCGATGTACTTGTTCACCCTGGCCATAAGGGCTGTTACGAAGGGCACAGGGTTTCGGACGAGCTCTTTCTGGAGCTCACACCATGGCAGGAGGGCATGCTGGAAGGATCTGATCGTGACATCTTCAAAGGAGTTGTCGATTTGGCTGTACACCGTCCAGAACCTCTTCACGAATTGAGTGACGCTTTCACTCCACCTCATTCTAAGAGCCATGATGTCACTGTCAGTCTTTGGGATGACTCTGTGCACCTGGAACTTTCCCAGGAAGGAGTCCCGCAACTGAGGCCAGCTCGTGATCGACCCTTCCGGGAGCACGCAGAACCACTTGAGGGGGAGATCCCCCAGGCTGGAAGAGAAGACCCTACAATTGAGGTGTCTGACGTCCCCCCAAACAGACATCTTTTGGGTGAAATGTCGGAGATGTGCTGCCGGGTCCGAGGTTCCGTCATAGAGGATGAACCTTGGGACGCTGAACTTCTTTGGGAGGGGATACTCATTTATTTCTCTGGAGAAGGGGGATGAGTCGAGGCCAGCGAAGTCGGGGATGTCTGGCTGGTTCTGAGCGAACCCAGCCTCCTTCAGGGTGCTCTGGATTGCCTGCTTGACCAGGTGGTCAATGAGCGCCTTCTAATCTCCCACTTCTGATCTCGGCATTGAGCTCCTGTCAATGTGGTTATGGCAGGAACTCCTAGCGTGACTCCGTTCGCGGTTTTTCTCGTTCAGATGTTCTCTCAAATCTCTGCCGGTGACGGGATCCTTTCTGCCTATGAGGTCACCGCCCACGGGGACTGTCCCCTTCTCTCGGAGCTGCTGCCTGAGCTGGCGGATAAGGTCGTCCTTCTCCTGGAGGAGAGCCCTGATTGCCGCTTGAGTGGGGTTGGCTCTGTTGTCATCGTAGCGGCGTTCGGATCGGCGTGACCCCGCCGCTGCCGGGGCTTTACCCTTCGAGAGGCGCTCCTGTGTGGGAGCATCTCGCCGCCGTGGGCTTGCCATCTCTAATGGGGATGACGCAGACTCAGTGCGGTAACTTTCCACCTCTGCGGCCTCCCCTCGCGCGTTGCGCTCTTCTGGAAGGGTTACATAAGGCAATGGTCCAGGGAGAACTAGTGGCCCTAGAGGGAGGGACTTCGGGTGCTCTCCGCCTCTCTTGTTTCTCAGAGCCATGGCGACTGGAAAGGTTTTGAGAAAGGTTTTGGGAAAGGTTTTTGGGTTTGGGTTATTACTTCCCCACAGACGGCGCCAATTGTAAGTGCCTAAAAATTACGGACTTTGAATCCGGGATTAGGACCCCTGTCTTGAGTAGTTTGGATGAAGATTAACATGGCTCCGGCTAGACCTAAAGAGGAAGAGAAGAAACATGTCAGAGGACCCTGGTTATGGGCAGCACAAGGCTCTTCGATGCTTAAGTCAGTTCAGGGACTGAATGAGGGAGATGGAGAGAAAATTGTAGAGTAAGTGTATGCGTTATGGGTTGCATACCTTAGAATGGAGATGGAGATGCTATTTATAGGAGATGGGGATGACTTGCATGGACGAGCCTCATGATGGGCTTTGCCACTCGAGTGGCCTTGTCCACTCAGCCCACACTTCATTAAATGCTAGCCTCACCTACCCATTCCTCATTAAATACCAATCTGATCGGGCCAGGCAGTGGTTGACTTTTGGGCCATGTCCCATCGGGCCTGGCCTGGAGCCATGCTTTGGGGGTGCACGTGTACCGTATAACGCCGTTTTGTTAGGGATGATGAATCGCAGGGCACGCCTTAGCACGTGCCTTCGTCCTGTCAACAGTCCCACCAGCATCTGTCAAATCTGTCATGCCGAGGTCGGTGTACAATGACCCGTACCACCTGACCTCGGGGGCGCTCACCTCGGCGAGTGCCGTGACCCATCAGCCGAGGTCCATCCTGGGAGGGCGGGGTAAGATTAGCTGTATTAGTGCCAAGGCTGATCCTGATCTCGGCTTAGTGAAAAGACCCCCACACAGTTACTACCTGTAACCAGCAGCAACCCCCCCCCTCTCTCTCTCCCCCCCCCCTTCCTTTCTAGCACCTTCACAACCCTTGTTTTCACCTGACCCAGCTTCTCCCCTGGTTTCAGCTCCATCTGAAATCAGTTTCTGCTCTCTTCTTCTTCTTGATTTAGCTTGTACTCCACCTTGCCACCAGCACCTGCACTCCCAGTATAGCTCCTCCATAGGTGCACCTCCTGTTAGTTTTATGGTATCAATACTAGTAAATGATATAATAAATTGATTAATTTCTTTATTTATCAGTATATTAATGCTTCCCTTTCATAAGATGAATGGTGATTTATTATATACTTGCACATAACCAATACGAATGATATGATGGTTCATAAGATGAACCGGAGTCCACAAGTATATTAGATGTAACACATGTGTATGGATGAGATCCACATACAGGAGACATGTGCAGAAAATCTTATACTTAAATATCTTCACAACCAGTGATGAGACTGGACATCTCATACTGACAAGGTTGCAGCACTTTGATCACTATGAGATGGTATGATTTGTCTCATCAGAATGAAAGATTCTGGATCATAGTACTAGTATATTGGATGTACTGAAGGACCATGAGAAGCACCTTATAAACACTGTCTTTACTTTAACGTCTGCTCTCATAATTCCCTAGCAGTAAGCTCTCAATCCTAAGACATTAATGAACTCAAGTTTTTATCTATTCATTTGCTTTGAGTCACCAATGAGTGAGGCCAACTGTAGGTCAACACCTCGGTGATTTGGGTACGTGGTAGTAGAGCTGTGGGAACATTCAATGGTCAAGATGGAATCTATCTCTAATATCCCCTTGTGTCAATTAATGGATTTATCATTAGTAAGTGCGCACCCATTCCGATTAAGAGTTAATTGGAAACGTACCTATGATCATTTTAATTAATTGGGGCTCAAGGACAATAAGATATGGATCTAAGTTTGGAAGACATGTCAAATTGATCCATGGATATTGATAGAGGGGCCTACTTGTGGTAATAGGGAAGTTTAAGGTCTTCTATGTAATATTCCTAATACTGGACTTCAATTGTATTTATATAGTGGAGTTATTTGCAATTAACTGTGGGCCCGGACTGCACATGAGATGTGGGGTCGCGAGTCCCAGTTGGAGCCAGCTTTCTAAGGAATCCATGGTGGTCCCCACGCTAGCCCAATTATTAGAAAGTTTCTAATTCTAGTTGAACTCTAAAAGGAAAGTTACTATTTCTATTTGAAATGGGACTTCTAATAGTGGTAATAGTAAACTTACTAATTTTAGTAGAAGTGAGACTTATATTTTATTTAGAAAGGAATTAGAAAGTTACTAATCATATTTGAAGTGCGACTTCTATTTATGATATGGTAAGTTACTAATTAATTAATGGAAGTAAGACTTCTATTTTAATTAAGTAAGAAGAGATAGTTAATAATTATTTGGAAGTAAGACTTCTAATGGAAATTAGTAAATGGGGCTTGCAAAACATATAAATAGAGGAACCAAGGGTTGGACGTCCACTACTAGTTGCATACATTGGGATTCACGCCCAAAGAAAATCAAGTCCAAGTGTTGGACGTTCAAATCTCCGTTGTACAAGTTGTTGCACATCCACCTCTCCCTTTTGTGCAAGTGTTGCACCCATCGTCTCTTCTAGTTCCTCCTTTGAATTCCTAGATAGTTTCTGCTGAATATCCCACCCATCTTCTTGAGAAAGAGATTCTGATCCGGGTCATAGCGTGGAAGGCCATTGGGTATTGGAGAAACCTATTTGATTCACGAAAGAGTTCGTCATCAAAGAAAGTAGCAAATTCTCCATTAGAGCACAACCGAGCTCCAAAGGTATAATCTATTTCCTTGTATGTTATAGATCTTTGTTGCATGTTTATTGTTAGTTTTCTATCTTGTAGATAGATTGATTTACTAATCTTGACATATGAGATTGAGGGTTTGCATCTTGGATGGATTGGTAGCCTTCTGGATAATTGATCTCTGCATCAAGTAGGTCAAAAGCTTTTGAAACCTATCCTAGAGGCCCACTGTCACGCCCCAAAACTGAAATCCTGCAGTGATCCGATCTCGGGGAGCGTGATTTGGGGTTAATTAAAAATTTGTGTTTCTCAACAGGATCCGCGTTGTGAGGAAGGCAAAATTCCTAAACACATCGAAATATTTCACGGAAGCTTACAAGGCGTTGCGACCCGGAGTCCATGGCCATTGGATTCCGCGTCGCACCCAACCTACCAGCGTAAAGCTGTCATATCAATATTCAGACTAACACTAGCACAAATCATAATATCAGGAAATACAGAGCTAGCAGTAACAGGTTAATCAGTACCCGAACATATTCAAGTTACAAATTGACAAGTGCATTAATTACATTTCCAAGAAAAGGCTAACAAAAGCCATACAAAATATCAAGCTAAGAACAAATACTACCCAAGTGTGTAATGTAACTCCGGGGACAAACATGACGTCTATGTGACATTGCTGACACAACAAGCCTGCAAAGCTCATGGCTCAAAAGCTAACTGCACACAAACTAGTTCAAGACGAAAACCTGCTACCTAGAGCACCAAAATGTAGAGTATCAGACACGACGGTTTGGCAGGTGATCAATTTAGGCAATAACATAAACAAAGAGAAAGTTTAAGAGATACAATATTTAAAACATTTTACTGAACTTGAAACAGATTTATGAGGTTAAAAACAATGTATGAACAAGATGCTTATCAAGAAAAGAGAAGTCTATGAACGATGTATAAAATGAAACTAACATGAATACATATAATATCATGAATAGTAAATCCACAAAAAGCTCATCCTTTCTCTATCATTCATGATGACAAGAGTAAGCAAAGACAAAGCAAAGCTGAACTAAACAAAGCAAAGGCCCAAGCCACACAAGGTGGGAGGGAAAACCGGCCGCGAAACCGAAACAAAGCAAAGATGTGTATAGACTACACGACTAATCTGCAGATAGTCCTTATGTTTAAGGACGCCCCAACTAGTGGATCAGACTGGAGGGGCAGTCCAAGCTCAGTGGTATTCACATAAGTTCATGAATGCACAAAACAAAGCGAGACATATATCAGACGAATCGAAAATAGGGGAAAATCACTTATCAAAGCGAACAAAACAAAACTGAACGGAATAGCATAAGCGATAAGTTATCAAGGCATAAGAAGTGATCCCCTTTTTATACAAAAATCAAATCTTCAAACATGCTTATACTTGAAATCTAAAATGAGTACACGGAGATATTTCTTGCATGAAAACTAAAATTCAAAAACAAAGTCCTTCAAGCATAGGCTAAGACCATTCGTTGACCCTTGTGTAATTGAAGTCCAAATACCAGAAAATAAGATGGATTGGTGCCTCTGAAGTTAAGAGGTATTTCAGATTTCATATGCACAATGTTAAGTTAAAAGTCTTAAACATAGTCTAGTTTTTCATTCTTACAAAAATCTTTCAAAAATAGGTAGATTTGCAATTTCTGTTAGCTTCACGGTTACCTATCGGCTAGCCGAATTGGAGCACGTCGGCTAGCCGCCAGTGACTGCTGGACCAAAACCAGAGAAATGCAGCTCTCGGGAAAAGGAACCGCCATATTTTGGTTGGCTGGCGGCTAGCCGAAATGAGCATTTCGGTTATCCACCAGCTGACTGCCAGCCTGCGAGAAGCAGTTGTTCAGCCCAGATTTTTCACAACTTTTCTCTTCTTCTTCTCATTTCAGAACATCTGTATTCCCTGAGCCACCAAGCTCTCCAAGGGATAAATTGCAACATTTTAAACCATCCATAACACAAAATAAACCTTTAAATCATCAAATCATTTACTATCAAATCATGTTATTGAACAACTTGTAAAGCATTGAACAAGATACATGCTTCCAAATCAAGACAAGACCTCAAGTTAAGAAAATGATTAAGCAAACTAAGAAAGATTCAAAGGTAACATGAAATGGAAAAACTTAGAAATAATGGCAACATTTCTCAAATCAAAATGCCCAAAATCACAATGCATCATAAAAAAACCCAAAATGATTACTTGCCTTAGCTCAAAATCAAGCAAATCTCTCACAAATCTCTATCAAAGGGGAGATCCACGAAATCTACACAAAAGCCCCAAAAATGGAACACTCAAAAATCACATTTTGGTCACCACAAATCCCCATTTCGAAAATGGGTTTGAAAGTTAGGGAAATGGGCTATTTGAGAGCTAAAGGAACTCCATGAAAGAGATGGGTTCAAGCTCTTACTCATGGCGGTTCAAACAAGAAGCAAGGAGAAAGATGAAGTTGTAGTCCAGCTGGAATCCCCTAATAAATGGGTCCTTCTTGAAGCTTGGAAAGAGAGGAAGAGGAAGATGGTCTTAGATCTCCATTTGGAGACTTCTAGCTAAGGCATTCAAGAGAAACAAGGTTGGGGAAGATGAAGTTTCTCCTCCCAGCTCTAGGTCAAGAAAAGGGTTGCAGGAAAAAGTGAAATGAAAATGGGTGAGGGAGAAGAAGAGCTAAGTAACTTGGAAATGGGGCCCATTCAGCTGAAACTTAAAATGACTAAAACATGGTCTTGCGGGCCCTGGACGAGATCGATGAAGAAGACAAAATTGATCGTTGAAATATCTACTTTCCAAAAAGTACATTTTCCCCAAATTTTGAAATTTTCGAAATTCAAGTTTAGATTTAGTGTAAAATGTCATTTTGCCCCCTTTTCTCGAAAAACGTGATTTCTGAGTCTCAAATCCAAATGGATAAAACATGAAAGTTGTTAAGATCGATAAAATGAGTCAAAAGGAATAAAATTTAGAGTTTTTAGCAATCAAGAATAATTTATCACAAAAATACATTTCACAAAGACCGGGTCAAACTAAAGTCAATGGTCCTTAAGATTTTCAAAGTTAAGAAAAATATATCAAATTCAAAAACCAAGTCAAACCCACTACTAATCTTACACAAAAAGCAAAACCACAATTAAAATAACATTAAACCCAAAAATTGGGGGTCGGGGTCTTACATCCTCCTCCCCTTCGAACCCATTTGGTCCTCCAAATGGTCTAAACCAAATAAAAAAAAAAAAATCTCAAAAGACAACGGAAAACACTGACACCCTGCTCTGATCCTCGGCAACTGTGATACTCCCTGATCAAGCCTGACGTTAAGATGCGCTTGCAAACAATAATCTGATTCGATTGAGGGTTTCACACTGTCACATACATCTACTAAAAAACAAGCTCCTCTGACAACTCTGACATTCAAAATTTTCTCTAGTCATTCCCTTGGTGACTGTCTGGCGTCCTTATACCGGATCATTTTTTTAACTTGCTTTGTTAATCACCGTCGGTCCAAAAAATTATAAGTTCCGCCTCCATCTATTACCCTAGAATTATTTGCATTAAGTTAAACAAAGCTACACATGGTGATCCTGACACTTGTATGAAGTTGTGGTCGTAGACATGCTTTCTCTGAATTTATCAATTCTTCGGAATATTGTCTTGTTCTTCTGTCTGCCCTTAGTTTCAGAAAATTGGTGATGCTGAGTACTACCAGATGTGTCTTACGTCTTGCAATGTCGTCTAGTCCTCAGTACACTTCTGCCATCTCTGTCTGCTCGTTGAAATTATAAGGTATAAAACTCTGCAGGTTTTCTGCTCTGACCAAACTTGCTAACACTCTAACTGTCATGTTACTCCACGTGTCAAAACTTCGTAAGGTGCGCTTCTGTCAAAATCTGTCTCTATCTTCCAAACCCAAACTTCAAAATACCTAAAAGTTTTTGTTATTCTGACCCCTTTCTGCCCAATTGCCATTGGTCCTTAGTACAATGATCGATTCCTAACCAAGCGCATCTGTTCACTTAACATCACACTTCAAACGGTTACAATTCTACATTTAAATCTCGAAACTGTTTCTATCAAACCTTGGTTACCCAATCTTCTACCTCTATTTCAGGTTCACCACCCTCAAGTCTTACACATGTGTCATTCTTTGCTAGATCTTTTAACTGGCCTAGTCCATAGGTTATGATTCTCCATCTCATATATGTACTCTGCCCAAAATGATGCTCTATAAGTCGGTAAGATTCATAAAATCTGTTCTATCATGTGACCAGGTAACAATCAAATCTGCATACAACTCTCTACACTGCTGCCAAAAACTGAATTCCTATGCTCTTAACCACCCACTGACACACCCTGCTGAGTCGGCTTCATCAACATAGCCGTAATTTCTGGACCTCCTCGAGCAATTCTCCACCACAAGTTCATCAATATTCGAGAAATTTCTAACTTTTTCACATCTTCTTGGAGCTGTACCACTGAAAATCACCTCAAACTTCGTAAAGTCCACCACTTATCCGGCTTCTGGAGTCTTCTGACTTAGGAAAATAGTCCAAGTTTATCCAAAAATTTGCACTCACCTGTCTAACACGTGCAGTCACCTGTCTAACACACCAACTATGACAACAAAGAGCAGAAAGTTCTGCCCAAAATCCTTCGAGAACCACATGCTAAGTCAACAAAACACCACAAAACACTGACTCTCCGACACGAGAACAAGCAAAAGATACAAAATATGGGTCCAGAGACATTAAATTCTCCCCCTCTAGAAAAGAATTTGGTCCTCCAAATTCCCTAAGAACAAGGACAAGAAGACGAGACAGAAAGGGTCTCCCCCACTAGAAGAAAAACAAACTGAATGGAAGAAAAAAAAAAAACAATGGCCAGTGAAAACAAAATCCACACGAACTAAGGAGTCCTCACCACACGTATTAAAGTTTCTAGAGTGTTTTATTTTCTATAAACCTGCCCGCTTTGATATCAGTCTGTCACGCCCCAAAACCGGGATCCTGCAGTGATCCAAACTCAGGGAGCGTGATTTGGGGTTAATTAAAAATTTGTATTTCTCCCCAGGATCCGCGTGTGTGAGGAAGGAAAAATTCCCAAACACATCGAAATATTTCGCGGAAGCTTATAAGTTGTTGCGACCCAGAGTCCATGGCCATTGGATTCTGCATCGCACCCAACCTACCAGCGTAATGCTATCATAACAATATTCAGACTTAGACTGGAGCAAATCATAATATCAGGATATACAGAGTTGACAGTAATAGGTTAATCATTACCCGAACATATTCAAGTTACAAATTAATAAGTGCATTAATTACATTCCCAAGGAAATGCTAACAAATGCCGTACAAAATATCAAGTTAAGAACAAATACTACCCAAGTGTGTAATGTAACTCCGGGGTCAAACATGACGTCTATGTGAAATCGCTGACACAACAAGCCTGCATAGTTCATGGCTCAAAAGCCAACTGCACACGAACTAGCTCAAGACGAAAACATACTACCTAGAACACCAAAGTGTAGAATATCAGACACGACGGTCTGGCAGGTGATCAATTTAGGCAATAACATAAACAAAGAGAAAGTTTAAAAGATACAATATTTAAAACATTAAACTGAACTTGAAATAGATTTACAAGGTTAAAAACAATGCATGAAGAAGATGTTTATCAAGAAAACTGAAGTCTATAAACAATGTATGAAACGAAACTAACATGAATACATATAATATCATGAATAGTAAATCCACAAAGAGCTCATCCTTTCTATATCATTCATGATGACAAGAGTAAGCAAAGACAAAGCAAAGCTGAACTAAACAAAGCAAAGACCCAAGCCACACAAGGCGGGAGGCAAAACCGGCCGTGGAACTGGAACAAAGCAAAGATGTGTATAAACTACACGACTAATCTGCAGATAGTCCTTATGTTTAAGGAGCCCCTAACTAGTGGATCAGACTGGAGGGGCAGTCCAAGCTCAGTGATATTCACATAAGTTCATGAATGCATAAAACAAAGCGAGACATATATCAGACGAATCGAAAATAGGGGAAAATCACTTATCAAAGCGAACAAAACAAAACTGAACGGAATAGCATAAGCTATAACTTATCAAGGCATAAGAAGTGATCCCCTTTTTATATAAAAATCAAATCTTCAAACATGCTTATACTTGAAATCTAAAATGAGTACACGGAGATATTTCTTGTATCAAAACTAAAATTCAAAAACGAAGTCCTTCAAGCATAGGCTAAGACCATTCGTTGACCCTTGTGTAATTGAAGTCCAAATACCGAAAAATAAGATGGATTGGTGCCTCCGAAGTTAAGAGGTATTTCAGATTTCATATGCACAATGTCAAGTTAAAAGTCTTAATCATGGTCTAGTTTTTCATTCTTACAAAAATCTCTCAAAAACAGGTAGATTTGCAATTTCGGTTAGCTTCACGGTTACCTGTCTGCTAGCCGAATTGGAGCATGTCAGCTAGCCGCCAGATGACCGGCGGCTGACCGCTGGACCAAAACCAGAGAAATGTAGCTCTCGGGAAAAGGAACCACCATATTTCGGTTGGCTAGTGGCTAGCCAAAATGAGCATTTCGGTTAGCCGCCAGCTGACTGCCAGCCTGCGAGAAGCAGTTGTTCATCCTAGATTTTTCACAACTCTTCTCTTTTTCTTCTCATTTCAGAACATCTGTATTCCCTGAGCCACCAAGCTCTCCAAGGGATAAATTGCAACATTTTAAACCATCCTTCACACAAATTAAACCTTTAAATCATCAAATCATTTACTATCAAATCATGTTATTGAACAACTTGTAAAGCATTGAACAAGATACATGCTTCCAAATCAAGATAAGACCTCAAGTTAAGAAAATGATTAGTAACCATGCTTGAAAATGATTAAGCAAACTAAGAAAGATTCAAAGGTAACATGAAATGGAAAAACTTAGAAATAATGGCAACATTTCTCAAATTAAAATGCCCTAAATCACAATGCATCATAAAAAAAAAAAAAAAAAAAAAAACAAACCCAAAATGATTACTTGCCTTAGCTCAAAATCTCACAAATCTCTATCAAAGGGGAGACCACGAAATCTACATAAAAGCCCCAAAAATGGAACACTCAAAAATCACATTTTGGTCACAACAAATCCCCATTTTGAAAATGGGTTTGAAAGTTAGGGAAATGGGCGTTTTGAGAGCTAAAGGAACTCCATGAAAGAGATGGGTTCAGGCTCTTACTCATGGCTGTCCAAACAAGAAGCAAGAAGAAAGATGAAGTTGTAGTCCAGCTGGAATCCCCTAATAAATGGGTCCTTCTTGAAGCTTGGAAAGAGAGGAAGAGGAAGATGATCTTAGATCTCCATTTGGAGACTTCTAGCTAAGGCATTCAAGAGAAACAAGGTTGGGAAAAATGAAGTTTAGGTCAAGAAAAGGGTTGCATGAAAAAGTGAAATGAAAATGGGTGAGGGAGAAGAAGACCTAAGTAACTTGGAAATGGGGCCCATTCACCTGAACATTAAAATGGCTAAAACATGGTCTTACGGGCCCGGGACAAGATCGAAGAAGAAGACAAAATCGATCGTTGAAATATCTACTTTCCAAAAAGTACATTTTCCCCAAATTCTGAAATTTTTGAAATTCAAGTATAGATTTAGTGTAAAATGTCATTTTTGCCCATTTTTCTCGAAAAACGCGACTTCTAAGTCTCAAATCCAAATGGATAAAACATTAAAGTTGTTAAGATCGATAAAATGAGTCAAAAGGAATTAAATTTAGAGTTTTTAGAAATCAAGAATAATTTATCACAAAAATACATTTCACAAAGACCGGGCCAAACCAAAGTCAACGGTCCTTAAGATTTCCAAAGTTAAGAAAAATCTATCAAATTCAAAAACCATGTCAATCCCACCACTAATCTTACACAAAAAGCAAAACCACAATTAAAATAACATTAAACCCAAAAATTGGGGATCGGGGTCTTACAACCACCTAATTTCCAACACCTCCTCCCTCCACCTGCACTGCCCTAGTTCAGCCACTTGTCCTTCCTAGTCCAGCCACCTGCACTATTCCCACTTGCAACCTGTCTAGTCTACATGCAAATTGTCCAGTCCACTGCAACATGTCCAGCCCACGTGCACACTTGACCCAGCTACTTCTCCTCCTTATTACCATAGCCATTGGATGTGTACAACTTGGACCAATGGGTCCCACCCCGGGACCCACAGAACCCGACCCTTAGGCCCTGTTTTATGACCCTTGAAAAATGGAATTTTAGTTAGATCTTTGGCCCGATTTGAACCGGTTTTTAACCCGATTATCCTGATAGGAAATTACGTGTTTCTGAACCAAGAACTTGGATGTTTTAACCAATGTTTAAAAGAAATTTATAATTGCTTATTCTCATAAAATAGAGGCTTTTAACTTAAACCTCGGGCAATGTAGA
The DNA here is from genome assembly GCA_012931725.1 of Litsea cubeba. Lineage (NCBI taxonomy): Eukaryota > Viridiplantae > Streptophyta > Magnoliopsida > Laurales > Lauraceae > Litsea > Litsea cubeba. The sequence goes on from CM022944.1 coordinate 83,290,294, forward strand.
GTGACTGTCTTTGATATACCCAGTACTCCAACTTGCCCGATGTTAATTTCAACTCAGTACTTAAGACCCGAACAATTATGGGTACATGTGGAGCACGGTGACTCGTGTTTTTATCCGAACTTAGGGGTTGGATATTCCCACCTTCAGAATCATCAAGTGTACAAAAATACACCAATATCCATCCCTTTGAGAAAATAACTTTGAGAATCACTGTACTTGCATGTTTATGATTATTTAACTAGACATTCTGTGTTTTTATCTTGCATTTTGTAAATCTGATTTTTAGCATCTTGCCACATGGGACTCCGAAGGTCTTAGCGCGCGGTTCTCGCCCTTCTTGACCATTGGATGTACCCGGATCCACAAGAGTCTCTCGGTTTGTGTGCGAGCATTTATTGCCCTGCCCTTCCGAGTTACCTAGATCACCTTTATTTTCCGCCACCCATTTTGGGTCCCCTTATTTCTACCCGAAATGCTACCCGATTTTCTGTAAAATTCCCGGACTTAGAAAATATTGTCTTGAAATCTGTTTTGACCCATTTTACTGTTTTCTACCTGAATTGAAAGTAATACTGTTTTGAAGCCTATTTTGTTGTTTTAAACCTGAATCAGAAAATACTGTCTTGAAAACCCGCTTTGATCCATTTTACTATTTTAAGCCTTTGTTGTCGTCTTGAAGCCTATTTTACCAGTTTTACTGTTTTGAGCCTAAATTGCTCGGCTTACTGTTTTAAAAGCCGAATCTGCCTTATTTTTTCAAGCATTCCGATTGTCTTATAAATTTCTTTTACCTTGCGAGCAACCGATTTACTCATTTAAACTGATTTAAGCACTGAAACTTGTTTTCTGCATTGATTTTCGAGTCAGCACCACCAAGTTTTTATTGCTCGCCGTGTATTGCGGTTTGAGTACAGTATCTGTTATATATATATTGCTCGCTGCGGTTTGAAGTTTGATGTGACGGGTGTCACTATAGTACCTTCTATGACTGGGTTAGACCGACAGGTCCCTCGTAGCAGGGCCTCTGATTTCTGAACCGCCGTGACTTAATGGTGAGTTTTTGGGTACTCTCAGTTCTACTCAGTTGGGGCTAGCGGTTGCTTCCTCCTCCTTGAGCATATGCCAAGTGGTTGCCAATATTTAATTATTTTAAATTAACTCATGTTTATGATTTGGTAAATCATATTTTCTTGCATCGGTCTACTCAGTCTATCTGCATAGATTTTCCAAAATAATCACTGTATTTATGTTTATGAATTGGTAAATCATATTTTCTTGCATCTGTTTGTCTAGCTTTTGTTACTGGTTTTCTAATTTATTGCCTGAATTTATTGTTCAGCTTTGTACCTGCAAACTATGCTCATTATCTTGAATATTTTTCAGGCTTTTGTCTGATCTACGCTTGATGTCGTAGGTTTGTTGTCACGTCCCCAAAATAAGAATTGGGGAAAAACGTGAAAATTAAAATTTTAAATTCAAATTCCTGTGTTTAATACAACACAAGCTTCCAAAAGTGGACCCACATAAAATTTCAACATGTGGTGAGTCAAAATAAGTTTCATTAAATGCAACGGAAGCTATATTCAATTGGTATTCAAAGTAATGAACCATCACGAAAATCAAATAAACATAATAATTCAATTTGCAAAATGAATAAAACAATTACTAAGAAAGGTTTATCATTGAGAAAAGTTCATCTAAGGAATTACTAAGATGACGTTCTCTCTAATGCAGGCTCAGACGGCTCCGAAACCGTCTCCGGCGTCCCACTCAGGTTCGTCAGTTGGCTCAAACGTTTGAAACGTTTGATCCTCCTCCGTTTCCTCGGTAAAGTAGGGCTCGGTACCTATGCACCAAATATTACAAAGTAAATAGCAAGTACATAATCATAATTCGAAATTAAATACATTACGAGAAGAATAAAGACAAGTGTGATCATATAGAAGTAAAAGTGAAGATATACACGAATGAACGTATGACATAAATCCAAATAAAACAAATGGAGCAATAAGATTCACACGGAGACAAGTGTCCCCGTTGTGGGTGGTCAACCCTACATAATCGGGAAAGCCCGTCCATAACGTCGGTGGTCAACCGATCAATAAACAAAAATCAGGATAACCTGTTCACATTCATAGCGGATTATAAGTGATCCGGACACATCGGTGATCAACCGTCCATATACGATCTGCAGTCGTTCAAAAATGACCAACATAAAGGAAACATATATGCATAATAGACCCGAATAATAAGGCTCCGACACAAGAATCCTAAGTCAAAATAAAAGTGCTGGCCATTCCACATTCATATCATAATACAGAATTTGCCAAGCCACTTTATAGTCCATAACACAATAGGGTGTGCATCTAAAGGAATAGATATCCTAAATCAACATATATATATGCATGCGAAGGTCAAGAATAATCACAAACCAATCCTAAGGTTAAACATAGGGTCTCATGCCCAACAACCACATGAATCTTTAATAGATAAATGATCAATGCATCCCTTCTCCATCAATGGTGCATAGTCCCAATTAAGGGTTTTCCAATAGAGATGGATTGAACTCAAATCTACTAGGATTTCCCCGAGGTTATATGAAGCACTAAACCCCATGTTAGTAAGATACCGCGTGCCCAAACGGTATTTACTCAAGTCCAATAATCCGATTAATAAAGTACAAACATATAATTTTAACACGTTAAAGAAAAAATCAAAGATACCATTCAAAATTAATTTACAAATAAGAATGATAATTAACAATCTTAGTTTATGATTTTTAGAAAACCTGAGGACCCCATCCAAAATATTTTTCCACCTTCAAAATAAATCAAAGAGTCTCATTTAAATTTATAAAACAACCAGGCCTGATGTCACATGTGACTCCTTTCTCCAAAAACTAGTCCAGGCCAACAACCCATTAACAGAATCTCTTTTCACCTCCACACACACAACCCATTCTAAAAATACAATGGGTAAAAGGGCTAGTTAAATATTCTACCATAAATTTAATCCACCTTGTCATGTGGGATGACATCACCAAACATCACCCTTCCCTCTCTCTCTCCTACACTCCTATATCCATGCGTTCCTGTACCAACATCACCTATGATGACATCATCCATCATCAAATCATAGTCACCTATCATTCATTCCTTTCTTTTATCTCTACTACATGTAGAGATACAAACACAGAACTCGGTTCTGTGATGAATCTTATTATTTCCAACTACCGCCTGCTCCCTTTTTGACTCCTGGATGATGGATCAAACATGGCCCACCTCACATGGGTCCACCATCACTATGGTCGCCCGTGGGCCCACTATTGGATCTACGGTCTTGATCAATCATCAGTGGGGTCCACCTGGCCCCACAATCCAAACCATGGTAACAGATCCAAAACGATGCAACTCCAACCAGCCACCTAAGTATTATCCCATTACAGAATTATAGATGAAAAAAGGGGATTTCTCAAAATCATAAAATCATATTATCATGTGAAAAGGGCAGCAAAGGTTTCTACATGCAAATCAAGGAGAAAAACAAATATTAAATTTATAAATCATGATTAGATACTTGCCTTTTACCGGGGTTGAAGAAAACGCACAGACCCTAATACCCAAATCAAGATTCCCACAGCGTTCGAGAATAATCCTATCGCCAATCTGACATAAGAGATGGAAAAGAAATGCCCAAATGAGCAGATCTATTATAACCCTACCCAAAACCTAACATTGGAAAGAAGAAGATAACCCAAGAGTATAGATTTACTTCTCTAATGGCTTGAGGAGAGGGTTACCTGAGATAAGAAGGTCGAACCAAGAATGATGGTATCTTCTGATCTTGATTTGGATGGCTAGATCTCAAAGCTGGTATGGCTTGGGATGCTGAAAAGAGGAAGAAGAAGACGAACGATCGGGACAGGAATAGTTGCAGAGGAAGAGATAAGGATGTGCATTCGTAATAAGAGGATAAGGTTAAGAGAATAATGGGCTTAAGTCATTGGGTCGGGTCAAACTGCGGGTCAGGACATCTACCCATTAGCCCGACTCACCGATTCAAACATCTAATCTATCGTGTGCCCCACTAAATTCTACCCACTTAAATAACTAAAATACATTTAATTAAAATAATAGTAATATTCTAATTAAAATATAATTATAAATTATAAATGGGACCCGAATCTTACATTCTCCCCCCCTTAGGATATTTGGTCCTCCAAATAAAAATCATACCTCTGGAAAAAGAAACGGATACAACTTCCTCACTTGGTCCCGAAGTTCCCAAGTGGCTTCTCGAGGACTATGGTGCTCCCACTGGACTTTCACCCAATGTATTGTCCGAGTCCTGAGAATTTGCTCCTTTGTGTCGATGATCTGAGACGGTCGCTCCACATAGGTAACATCTGGCTGCAATTCCAATGGCTCATAGTGCAACACGTGCAACGGGTCCTTGATATACTTTTTCAACATTGAGACATGAAAAACATTATGCACCGCTGACAACTCTGCGGGTAAAGCCAATCTGTAAGCAACTTCTCCAATTCTTTCCAAGATCTCGAATGGGCCTATATATCTCCGAGATAACTTTCCTTTTTGCCCAAATCTCAATGTTCCCCGCGTCGGTGAAACCTTAAGAAATACATGTTCACCTATCTCAAACTGAAGATCTCTTCTCTTCATGTCTGCATAACTCTTCTGCCGGCTTCTAGCAATTTTCAACCGGTCATGAATTTGCTTCACTTGCTCACTGGTATCACTAACAATAGATAGGCCATGAAAACTTCTGACACCAATCTCTTCCCAACAAATTGGGGTTCTGCATCTACGGCCATACAACGCTTCGAATGGTGCCATACCGATACTAGAGTGATAACTATTATTGTATGCAAACTCACATAATGGGAGACTCTTCTGCCAGTCCTTCCCAAACTCAAGGACGCAAGCTCGCAACATATCCTCCAGTGTCTGATTAGTCCTTTCAGTTTGACCCTCGGTCTGAGGATGATACGCTGTACTGAAATTCAACTTCGTGCCCAAAGCTGCCTGAAGTTCTGTCCAAAATCTGCCCAAAAATCTAGGATCTCTGTCTGATACAATCGATAGAGGGACTCCATGAATTGTGACAACCTTCTCCATATACATTCGAGCTAATTCATCTCGAGGTGTCTTCATGTTCATTGGTAAGAAATGTGCTACCTTTGTCAGCCTGTCAACTATCACCCAGATACTATCTCTGTTATGAATCGATGGCAATCCAGAAATAAAATCTATTGTTATGTGTTCCCATTTCCATTCGGGCACTTCCAATTGCTTTAAAAGTCCTGGGGGTTGCTTCCTTTCTGCCTTTACTTGTTGACACACCAAACATCTTGCTGTAAATCCTGCTACTTCCTTCTTCATATTATTCCACCAATAATGATTACGCAGGTTCTGGTACATCTTTGTACTACCCGGATGAATAGTATAACGGGAATGATGCGCCTCCGTCATGATCTCATTCTTCAACTCTTCTATGTTTGGCACACATAATCGATCTTGAAAATACAACACACCCTCTAATAATATGAAATCTGGTCTGCTGTCAATTTGTTCAATCACTCGAGCTAGCTCAGGATCCTCTACCTGCCTGCTTTTGATCCTGTTCAAGATTTCTGGTTCCCAAACAAACATGTGAGCCAACATAACCTTATCATCAATTGGATACAAAGTCACACCCAAATCGAGGAAAATTTCTGCCCAAGACCATTCTGCTCTCAAACATGCATTAGTTACTACTCTTCGACTCAATGCATCAGCCACTACATTGGCTTTCCCGGGATGATATTTGATTGGAAAGTCAAAATCCTTCATGTATTCCATCCACCGGGTCTGTCTCATGTTCAATTCAGGCTGAGTAAACAAATATTGGAGACTTCTATGGTCTGAATGAATTTCAAACTTCTCACCGTAAAGGTAATGACGCCACATCTTCAATGCCATGACTACTGCTGCAAGTTCCAAATCATGAGTGGCATACTTTTTCTCATGCTCTTTCAATTGTCTAGAGCCATAAGCCACTACTTTGCCATCCTGCATGAGCACACAACCCAATCCAACCTTTGAAGCATCTGTGTAAATGACAAATCTACCATTGTCTGTAGGCAATGTGAGTACTGGAGCGGTAGTCAACCTATTCTTTAACTCCTGAAAACTTGCTTCACATTCGTCAGTCCACACGAAAGGCACATCTTTTCGTGTTAATTTGGTCAATGGAGCAGCAATGGATGAAAATCCTCTCACAAATCTCCTGTAGTAACCTGCTAAACCCAAGAAACTACGAATCTCTGTAATAGACATGGGTCTCTGCCACTTGACCACTGCCTCAATCTTTCCTGGATCTACCGCCAATCCTTCCTTGCTGATGATGTGACCCAAGAAAATAACTTGATCAAGCCAAAATTCACACTTACTCAGCTTGGCATAGAGTTGATGATCTCTCAAAGTCTGTAATGCTGATCTCAAATGCTGCTCGTGATCTTCTCGAGACCGAGAATACACTAATACGTCGTCTATAAAAACAACGATGAACTGGTCGAGAAATGGAGTAAATATCTTATTCATCAAGGCCATAAATACTCCTGGAGCATTGGTTAATCCAAACGGCATTACTAAAAACTCGTAGTGGCCATATCTTGTCCTGAATGCTGTCTTCTGAATGTCCTGATCTCGAACTCTGAGCTGGTGGTATCCTGATCTCAAGTCTATCTTTGAGAAATATTCAGCTCCCTGAAGCTGGTCAAACAACTCATCGATCCTGGGAAGAGGGTATTTGTTCTTGATTGTGACCTGATTGAGTTGTCTATAATCTATGCACATCCTCATGGAACCATCCTTCTTCTTCACAAATAGGACCGGTGCACCCCAAGGTGATACACTTGGTCTCACAAATCCCTTGTCCAACAAATCCTGCAATTGGGTTTTCAACTCTCTGAGTTCTGCTGGAGCCATTCTATATGGAGCTTTAGAAATAGAAGCTGTCCCTGGTACCAATTCGATTGAGAAATCTATCTCTCTGGCTGGAGGTAAGCCTGGAATCTCATCGGGAAAAACATCCGGAAACTCACAGACCACTGGAATATCCTCCACCCCTTTTGACTGTTTATCCTCCGTGATAAACGCCAAGTATCCTTCGCATCCAGATTTCAACAATCTTTCTGCTTTCAGTGCCGAGATCCGGCATGTCTGAATTGATCTCCTTTGCCCAACGAATTCAACAGTGTCTGAATGCAGTGACAACTTGATGGTTTTATTAAAACAGTCCATCACTGCTCTATAGGTCGCTAGCCAATCCATACCAAGTATGACATCGAAATCCTTCATCGTTAAAAGAATCAGGTCTGCAGGTAAAATGAAATCTCCGACCTGAACTCGGGTACTCGGAAAATATTGGTGACAACGGACCTGCGTGCCCACTGGGGTACCCACTACTAAAGCAACATCTAATCTCACTACAGCCTCATTGATATGTCTAGCAAAATCATGAGAAACAAATGAATGTGTAGAGCCAGGGTCAAAAATGGCCTTAGCTTCTACCTCTGAGATTAGAACAATACCTTCCACCACTTCTGCAGAAGCATCTGCATCCTCATGCGTAACTGCATACACTTTGCCCATCTGATAGGCTTGGTTCTGCTGCCCCTGGACTGGCCTTGGTGCTCTTGGTTGACCCACTGGTTGCTGCCTGTATTGCTGAAATGGCCTCTGTTGTCCCTGAACTGGCCTCTGTTGACCTAGCGCTGGCCTCTGTTGCTGTGGTGCTGCACCCCTATACTGCTGATACTGAGGAGCTGGTGCTCGGTACAACTGCTGCTGTTGTGGGGCTCGATAAATCTGTTGTGGTCCATGCGGAGGTGCTGCTCTCCACGGCTGCGCCGGAGTACGAGAAGCTACTAGCTGGGATTTTGGTAACTGACTACCACCGTTGGGACAATCTCGAACTTGATGTCCAAGCTGTCCACAATGAAAAACATGCCCCAGTCTCCTTGTAGCACTGCTCAGTAGGGTGATTCTTTCCACACCGTCTACACAGTGGTTTCTGACCACCTGAGGGTTGACCTTGAAACTTCGGTTTCTTTGGGTTGCCCTGACTAGAAGATTGCCTCAACTGATGTTGCTGGTATTTGGCTTGCCGTTCTGCTGCCTTCTTATTTAGTGCACCTTCAGCCCAATATGCACTTTTACAGCCTCTTGGAATGTCGGGCGTTGATTGTCTCCAATCATCATATAGATATCAGCTGATAATCCATCCAGAAAACGCCTGATTTTCTCTTCCTCCGGAACAATTAGTGTGGGTGCATACTTAGACAATCTTGTGAACTGCTGTTCATATTGCTGCACTGACATATCCCCTTGCACCAAGTTTTGAAAATCCCTCTTCCACTGGTCTTTGACATATTTGGGTATGAACTTGTCCATAAACTCCTTGGTGAATGTTTCCCATGCAGTTTCTTCAGCCACTACCTCTGCTTGCACTACTGCCTTCACCGAGTTCCACCACTGGAGAGCTATCCCTCGGAACATGTAAGCTGCCAAGTTCACTCGCTGCTTCTGAGTACAGCGGAAAACTGCAAAGATCTGCTCTAACTGCTCTATAAAGGCATCTGCTGCCATGGGATCCTCGGACCCGTGAAACTCAGGAGGTACCCTCTTCCTAAATTTCTCGTACAAGTCATTTGGATCTACTTCCCGAGGAGGCATGACCACTTGTACTGGCTGGGCTGCTCTGTCAGTTATTGCTATGATCTGAGCCTGGAATGTTGCCCTGTCATGATCTGCTTGTGCCCTCTCAGCAGCTCTATCTTCTCTTTCTTGTTGTTTCTCTGCAGCTCGTTCAGCTTCAGCTGCTCTTTGTTGCTCATTTTGAGTTGCCTGTGATTGCATAAAAGCCTGCAACAGCTGATTGAAACGTTCATCTGAATTATTAGATCCATTCCCAGGCTCTTTGTCCTGAGATCTAGTCGTACGTTGTGCCATGACCTGTAACAAAATAATAATGTTTTAGTTCCTGTGAAACAAGCTAACAAACAATTCTATAGACTTTACAGTTAACACTTTAAAGTCTATCTAACGGAAATCGCAATCCTCACCACGTCCTATTGTTTCTATCCATTTTTAATATCCGAAGATCGTGCTGGGCTCTGATACCAACTGTCACGTCCCCAAAATAAGAATTGGGGAAAAACGTGAAAATTAAAATTTTAAATTCAAATTCCTGTGTTTAATACAACACAAGCTTCCAAAAGTGGACCCACATAAAATTTCAACATGTGGTGAGTCAAAATAAGTTTCATTAAATGCAACGGAAGCTATATTCAATTGGTATTCAAAGTAATGAACCATCACGAAAATCAAATAAACATAATAATTCAATTTGCAAAATGAATAAAACAATTACTAAGAAAGGTTTATCATTGAGAAAAGTTCATCTAAGGAATTACTAAGATGACGTTCTCTCTAATGCAGGCTCAGACGGCTCCGAAACCGTCTCCGGCGTCCCACTCAGGTTCGTCAGTTGGCTCAAACGTTTGAAACGTTTGATCCTCCTCCGTTTCCTCGGTAAAGTAGGGCTCGGTACCTATGCACCAAATATTACAAAGTAAATAGCAAGTACATAATCATAATTCGAAATTAAATACATTACGAGAAGAATAAAGACAAGTGTGATCATATAGAAGTAAAAGTGAAGATATACACGAATGAACGTATGACATAAATCCAAATAAAACAAATGGAGCAATAAGATTCACACGGAGACAAGTGTCCCCGTTGTGGGTGGTCAACCCTACATAATCGGGAAAGCCCGTCCATAACGTCGGTGGTCAACCGATCAATAAACAAAAATCAGGATAACCTGTTCACATTCATAGCGGATTATAAGTGATCCGGACACATCGGTGATCAACCGTCCATATACGATCTGCAGTCGTTCAAAAATGACCAACATAAAGGAAACATATATGCATAATAGACCCGAATAATAAGGCTCCGACACAAGAATCCTAAGTCAAAATAAAAGTGCTGGCCATTCCACATTCATATCATAATACAGAATTTGCCAAGCCACTTTATAGTCCATAACACAATAGGGTGTGCATCTAAAGGAATAGATATCCTAAATCAACATATATATATGCATGCGAAGGTCAAGAATAATCACAAACCAATCCTAAGGTTAAACATAGGGTCTCATGCCCAACAACCACATGAATCTTTAATAGATAAATGATCAATGCATCCCTTCTCCATCAATGGTGCATAGTCCCAATTAAGGGTTTTCCAATAGAGATGGATTGAACTCAAATCTACTAGGATTTCCCCGAGGTTATATGAAGCACTAAACCCCATGTTAGTAAGATACCGCGTGCCCAAACGGTATTTACTCAAGTCCAATAATCCGATTAATAAAGTACAAACATATAATTTTAACACGTTAAAAAAAAATCAAAGATACCATTCAAAATTAATTTACAAATAAGAATGATAATTAACAATCTTAGTTTATGATTTTTAGAAAACCTGAGGACCCCATCCAAAATATTTTTCCACCTTCAAAATAAATCAAAGAGTCTCATTTAAATTTATAAAACAACCAGGCCTGATGTCACATGTGACTCCTTTCTCCAAAAACTAGTCCAGGCCAACAACCCATTAACAGAATCTCTTTTCACCTCCACACACACAACCCATTCTAAAAATACAATGGGTAAAAGGGCTAGTTAAATATTCTACCATAAATTTAATCCACCTTGTCATGTGGGATGACATCACCAAACATCACCCTTCCCTCTCTCTCTCCTACACTCCTATATCCATGCGTTCCTGTACCAACATCACCTATGATGACATCATCCATCATCAAATCATAGTCACCTATCATTCATTCCTTTCTTTTATCTCTACTACATGTAGAGATACAAACACAGAACTCGGTTCTGTGATGAATCTTATTATTTCCAACTACCGCCTGCTCCCTTTTTGACTCCTGGATGATGGATCAAACATGGCCCACCTCACATGGGTCCACCATCACTATGGTCGCCCGTGGGCCCACTATTGGATCTACGGTCTTGATCAATCATCAGTGGGGTCCACCTGGCCCCACAATCCAAACCATGGTAACAGATCCAAAACGATGCAACTCCAACCAGCCACCTAAGTATTATCCCATTACAGAATTATAGATGAAAAAGGGGATTTCTCAAAATCATAAAATCATATTATCATGTGAAAAGGGCAGCAAAGGTTTCTACATGCAAATCAAGGAGAAAAACAAATATTAAATTTATAAATCATGATTAGATACTTGCCTTTTACCGGGGTTGAAGAAAACGCACAGACCCTAATACCCAAATCAAGATTCCCACAGCGTTCGAGAATAATCCTATCGCCAATCTGACATAAGAGATGGAAAAGAAATGCCCAAATGAGCAAATCTATTATAACCCTACCCAAAACCTAACATTGGAAAGAAGAAGATAACCCAAGAGTATAGATTTACTTCTCTAATGGCTTGAGGAGAGGGTTACCTGAGATAAGAAGGTCGAACCAAGAATGATGGTATCTTCTGATCTTGATTTGGATGGCTAGATCTCAAAGCTGGTATGGCTTGGGATGCTGAAAAGAGGAAGAAGAAGACGAACGATCGGGACAGGAATAGTTGCAGAGGAAGAGATAAGGATGTGCATTCGTAATAAGAGGATAAGGTTAAGAGAATAATGGGCTTAAGTCATTGGGTCGGGTTCAAACTGCGGGTCAGGACATCTACCCATTAGCCCGACTCACCGATTCAAACATCTAATCTATCGTGTGCCCCACTAAATTCTACCCACTTAAATAACTAAAATACATTTAATTAAAATAATAGTAATATTCTAATTAAAATATAATTATAAATTATAAATGGGACCCGAATCTTACATTTGTTCTCTCCGACCTGTACCTTGGTACAGTTTTCAAGGAGGCGATTGTGGATCAGCTAGTGACGTGTGATTGGTGTGCTGAGGTTGTCATGTAGACTCCGTTCCTTTTACATGAGACGCGAAATATCTGGGAGTATTACTTTAGGAATTTTGTATTCTATTTTACTGACCTTTGTTGGTCTTTTAATGTGGGAATGTAATTAAGACAACTTCTGTAATTATAACTTGAATATGGAAATGAGATATCTTGTTACTTGTTTAGCTCCGTTTATATTCTGTTGGATGTACCAGTTTGAGGATGTTTTATCCATGTGACTCTGTTAATAAGACATTAGTGATGCAATATGGAATCCGATATGCACCGGACTTTGGGTTGTACCACAATGCAAGCTTCCGTTCAATGTTCCATGCATGATGGTGATTGGACCATGTAACTTTCACCAATGCAGATCTTGGGGATAAATGAAATATTATGCTACAATAATTCCCCAGTCACGGCCCCTTAATCCTACCCTCATTTTTTGGGGCAAGACGGGGGAGCCTTTACAGCCTGGAACAATATATATTTTGTTAAAAGAAAAAACAAAAACACACTATTAGAAAGAAAACATGCAGAGGCATTAAATGACAGACACTAGAATGTTAGGCCTATAAACTCCCTCTTTCGCCAAGGAATCGGTAATTCTGTTGGCCGGCCTTATTGTATATTGGAAAACCACTTCAAAGTGCCTTGTTAAGATGTGTATTTGTTCATTAGATGCTTTACTTGGGTTCTAAAAATAAAAGTGGCCTTAAGTGTGGAACCCCCGAGATTATAGGCACCAAGGAACTCCTATTACCTAAATTGCTCTGATATCACTTATAGAAATTTCAGATGCCACCCAAAAACCTTACAAATTATGTTAACTTGCACTAATACCAACATATATAAAGCTTAAGTGTCTTAACAAGACTGTAATTGCTAAGAATAGTTTGGGATAGTTTTTCACGTAGATAGTAAAATATAGAAGAAAAGGAGCTTTGAGCTCTTGTCAGTCGAAGGCTTCCATGTGTTTGATTAAATCATGAGGATGAAATTGGAAGTCCTCTTTAAAACTCCATGGGATGGGATTTACTGCTATGCACGGCTTCAGATCCAAATTCCAGTAATGAAGAACATGGTATGTGTCACGCCCCCGGACCGAGGTCCCGCTAAACGAGGCCCTAATCCGGGGACGCGGCGAGGCGGGCCGGAAAATTCCGCCCGCACACGCTAGTTTCCCACAGGTTTCCGCGGTAAGGATTCACGGAATCCGATCCAATAGTGATATGTAAGGATCACTTTCATACAAACAAATTTCGCGGAAGCTTTGTAGCAAACATAAAAGTCTCACAAACGGATATAAAATGAGAACGCACGAGACTAGCATCAAAAGAGAAACATTTACTGTGGGCCCAAAGTTAGTTAAAGTTGATACAAAAGTAAGGTTAATTACAAACTTTCCCAAAAAGAAATAAGCCAACAATGGCCATAACAAAAACCCAAAAAGTATAACATGAAATCCCCAAAAGTGTGATCGCAGCTCCAAGGTAACCCGACGTCTAATTGACATCATCGGGCTGCCACTCGCCCTCCGCTGGAACTATAGGTTCCGCCTCGAAGTGCGCCTCAACCGCGAGGGGCTCGACATCTGACACCAAACAAAAGAGAGTCAGACACGACGGTCTGGCAAGCAATTACAACAATAATAGAATGAAAGTAAAACAAAACATAATAAGAAAGAGCTACGATGAAATCACGATTAATAACAATGTCGAAGTAAATATAGAAGAAACATCTCAATGGTTTACAAATCTAATGTCAAGATGAATAACATAAAAACGATGCCATGAGATGAATATCAATGCGTAAAAACAATGGCGACCCACATGAAGCTATATTCTCCTGTTACCGAAGTAACCGGAGCAGACAAACCGAAGCCACTAAACGTGGGACGGAACGACATAGTCGTTATCAGACAGAACCGTAGCCACTAAACGTGGGAACGGGTAATTACCGTTGCCATGGTCGGTACAAACGGAATCCAAACTGCAGCTGGCAAACAAAATAAAGACCCCAAGCCGGATGATCAGTCCAACAAGGTGACCTAAGCCTAGTGGTGCCATTTTGGTGAAAATCCGAAACCTCGAAGAAATGCAATTCCATTTATAAGATACATTTCCAAAGTTGATAGAAAACTACTCCAAACAAATGCATATAGGCGAAGCCACGCAAAACAAGTGAGTAGTTTCATCATTTCTAAAGTATGGGGTAATCCACTTCAAAACAATAAAAGCATAGGAGAAGAACCAAAACCAAAAGTCTTTTTATACAAAAGAATGAATGATGGGTCGGTCGACTAAGCGGGTAGTCTCGATATACATTTAATCCCTCTATTGTCATTAAAAGAAAGTTATTTGGTGCCACTGAAGATCGTTGACAATCACAAGGGATTAAATGTACACTTAGACTCAAGGGTTTTCCTAAGTGGTATGGGCCATGGTTTAAGACACTTCTCACCATGAGTTATGGGCTTGCAAAGGGTGAATGGGCTTCACTTATAGGAGAGAGTTTAGGGGCTGAATTGAGCTTGGACATAGACCCGAAGTGGGCTTGAAATTATATAGAATAGGTCTTCCTTGGAAGTAGGTTTAAATCCCCTTTTAAATCAGGCCCACAGCTGGCTTTATTCAAGCCCAACAGTCCATTGAAAACAAGCCCAAACAATCCCTAACATAGCCCACAATTCATGTCATACACAGCCCAACTATAAGACCCAAGGACAGCCCAAGAATTGGCCTTAAAACAGGCCCAAAAGACAACTAGAAAATGGGCTCATCACACTCTCTAGCTGGGCCATCAGACAACCTCAAACAGTCCCTTAATCAGGTCCAGGCTCGAGCCCAGACTGAGCTGGGCTCGCTCGAGCGGACCCAGGTCCGCTCGAGCGGACCCAGACAGTAGCTGGGGTCGCTCGAGCGGACCCAGACAGTGCCTGGTCCGCTCGAGCGACCCACTGGGTCGCTCGAGCGGACTGGGCCTGCCCAGTCCGGCCCGAGTGCAGAAATTCCTCCTTCTTGTGTGTTTTTCTTCCTTCTTTCTTGATCATTTCCATTCCCTCCTTCCATACATAGTTCTACAACATCTTGGGCCCTTTCCTAAGCTTCACAAATCCTCAAATCATCATTCATAATCACATGATTAACATAAACTCCACACTTTTTAAAAGAATCCATTTCTTTGAACACCATTTGAACAATTGAAACAAACTCTCCAAGAAGCCATAAAGAGAACAACCTTCCAATGCATAATAAAGCAATAACATAAATAAAGATGACCATTAAGATGGTGCATTAAATCAAAGCAAACCATAGCTAAAGAAGATTAACATAAAAAGAAGGAAATCAAGAAATAGAATCAAATGAGGAAAAACATCATATTAATGTTGGAAAATACTTGCCTTAGCCAAGATGAGCTCAAAAAAATCACCCTTAAATCAATCCTTAGAGCTTCAAGCTCCAAATCTACAAAAGCCCCAAAAAAATTTCCCAAGAAACCCTAAAATATCAACACTTGTAAATCCTCAAAGAAAACCTTAGCAAAAGGGATTAAAATGCTCCAAATGGAGAGGAAAGCAAAGATCTTGGGTTTAGAAAACTATTGCTCACCTTGAGGAACCCTAACAAAGAAGAAAGGCTTGAATGGAGGGCTTCTCCTAGCTCAAATTCCTCAAGAATGGTATCCCTAGGAAGCTTGAAGAGGGAGGAAGAGAATGAGGAGATCAATCCTCCAAGGATACCTCACTAAGTGAGAGTTCCAGATGAGAGAGAGTGAGAAGGGAGAAGAAAAAGAGACCCTAGCCAAAGACTTGCTGGAATGAAAATGAAGAAGAAGAGAGAAAGCTCTCTTCTTAAGAGACAAACCAATGTGGGCCCCGATCTTCACAAGCATAAAAATGGTACTTGCGGGCCCCGAACGGAAACGACGAAGAAGACAAAAATGATCGGCGAAATTTCTACTTTCCAAAAAGTATATTTTTGGCAAATTCTGGAATTTTCGAAATTTGGGTACAGGTTTTGTGTGAAATGTCTGTTTTGCCCTTTTTCTCGAAAAACGCGATTTCTGATCACAAAATCAAGTTGGCCAAAACATGAAAGTTGATGATCTAAAGGAAATAAGTCAAAATACACATAAATGAGGATTTTACAAGCATCAAGAACAAATTCAACAATCTCACACATAAATCCACGGGCGCCCCGGCCCGCGTCAAACTTAAGTTAAAGGCTAATCAAAGGTTCTAAAAGCTAATCAAACAACCTAATCTAGCTTAATAAAGTAAGCTAATCGTCCACTAACCCCACTTATTCACTAATCACGGTTAAAACATAATTAAATATTCAAACCTGGGTCGGGGTCTGACATCCTCCACCCCTAAGAATCACATTTGGTCCTCCAAATGATCACTAACCTCTGGGAATAGCTGAGGATACTTCTTTTGAACTTGCTCACGAAGCTCCCAAGTAGCTTCTTCTGGTCCATGGTTCTCCCAACGGATCTTTACCCACTGAATTGTCCTATTCCTCAGTTCTTGCTCTTTGGTGTCAATAATCTCTGCCGGTTTTTCTATGTATGTAGCATCCTCTCTGACATCCAACGGCTCATGTTGTAGCACGTGCGATGGGTCTGAAACATACTTCCTTAGCATTGACACGTGAAACACGTTATGCACGCCCGATAGTTCTGGAGGCAAAGCTAATCTGTACGCCACTTCCCCGATCCGACTCAAGATCTCATACGGACCAATAAATCTCTTAGACAATTTGCCTTTCTGCCCAAATCTCAATGTCCCTCTGACCGGAGATACCTTTAAGAATACCTTGTCTCCAACTTGGAATTGGAGATCCTTTCTTCGAACATCAGCATAGCTCTTCTGTCGGCTCCTCGCAATCTTCAATCTCTCATGGATAATTCTGACTTTATCACTTGTTTCCTCAACTAAAGATGGACCATGAAAACTGCGTTCTCCGACTTCTTCCCAACACACGGGGGTTCTACACTTCCTGCCATAAAGCGCTTCAAAGGGGCCATTCCTATGCTGGAATGGTAACTATTGTTATAAGCAAATTCACAAAGCGGTAGATTCTCGTCCCACTGATTCTTGAAATCAAGGACACAAGCCCTAAGCATGTCCTCGAGGGTCTGAATGGTCCTTTCCGACTGACCATCCGTCTGCGGGTGGTACGCTGTACTGAATTGAAGCTTCGTCCCCATCGACTCATGCAAAGTCTTCCAAAATCTCGAAACAAATCTGCTATCCCGATCTGAAGTGATGGAAACCGGCTGACCATGACGACTAACAATCTCTTTCACAAAAGCTTGCGCTAAAGCCAACATGTGCATCTTTTTACCGGTCTTCAAAGGAATAAAGTGCGCTGACTTCGTTAACCGATCCACTATGATCCAAATGGCATTGTTCCCCTTGCTCGTGTTCGGTAAGCCTGATACAAAATCCATTGTCAGGTGTTCCCATTTCCACTCTGGGATTTCTAACGGTTGTAAAAGACCAGGTGGTTTCTGATGTTCTGCCTTCACTAATTGACAAGTCATGCACCTAGACACAAAGGCTGCTATCTCTCTCTTCATATTGTTCCACCAAAAGCGACTCTTCAAATTTTGATACATCTTCGTACTCCCTGGATGCACTGAATACCTCATATTATGAGCCTCTACCATAATGTCATCTTTCAAGTTGTCCACTTTAGGAACACAAAGTCTGCCACGGAAGTACAAAACTCCATCCAACATCTGAAAATCTGGCCTTTCTGAGATATGCTCCACAATTTTAACCAAGTCTGGATCTTGCATCTGATTATCCTTAATTTTCTGAATGAAGACTGGCTCGGACACTGTCATATTCGCCAACACAACTCCTTCTCTCAAAGGTTCGAACTCTACTCCCAAATCCTCAAATTGCTGAAAATTATAAAATCCATGCAAACTGGCCAAACAAACTGACTTCCTACTCAACGCATCTGCCACTACGTTCACTTTCCCCGGATGATAGATAATCGGAAAATCGTAGTCCTTGATATACTCCATCCATCTTCTTTGCCTCATATTCAATTCCTTCTGAGAGAATAAGTACTGAAGACTACGGTGATCCGAATGCACCTCAAATTTCTCTCCGTACAAGTAGTGTCTCCACATCTTCAACGCAAAGACTATGGCTGCTAACTCCAAATCGTGTGTTGCATACTTCTTTTCATGTTCCTTCAATTGCCTCGAGCCATATGCAATCACCTTTCCATTTTGCATTAACACACAACCGAGTCCAACTCCTGAAGCATCCGTGTAGATGACGAAACCACCACTCCCCGAAGGTAAGGTGAGAACAGGCGCTGAAGTTAACCTCTTCTTCAACTCTTCAAAACTAGCCTCGCACTTCTCGGACCATACAAACGGCACATTCTTCCGGGTTAACTTAGTCAACGGTGCTGCGATAGACGAAAAGCCTTGAACAAATCTTCTATAATAGCCTGCCAAACCCAGAAAACATCTAATCTCTGTCACATTTTTCGGTCTCTCCCAATTGATAACTGCTTCAATTTTTGACGGGTCAACTGCTAGCCCTTCTTCAGAAATAATGTGACCGAGAAAAGAGACTTGCTCTAGCCAAAACTCACATTTCCCAAGCTTTGCATACAACTGGTTATCTCTCAACAACTGTAAAGAAGTCCTCAAATGCTGCTCATGATCTTCTCTTGACTTGGAATACACTAGAATATCATCAATGAAGACGACGGTGAACTAATCTAGGTAGGGTGCAAAAATCTTGTTCATGAGAGCCATGAATACCGCTGGCGCATTCGTCAGTCCAAAGGGCATCACCAAAAACTCATAGTGCCCATATCTAGTTCGGAAAGCTGTCTTCGGGATGTCTGATTCTCTAACCCTCAACTGATGATATCCGGACCTCAAATCTATCTTCGAGAAAAACTTTGCACCTTGCAACTGATCAAACAACTCGTCTATCCTAGGCAGAGGGTACTTGTTCTTAATGGTTACTTGGTTCAACTTCCTATAGTCTATACACATCCTCAAACTTCCATCTTTCTTCTTGACAAAAAGCACTGGAGCTCCCCATGGGGAAACACTTGGCCTAACAAAGCCTTTATCTAGCAGCTCTTGCAATTGCAACTTCAATTCACCTAACTCCGTTGGAGCCATCCTATAAGGAGCAATGGAGATCGGAGCAGTTCCTGGCACCAACTCTATTGTAAACTCAACTTCTCTGATGGGTGGTAACCCTGGAATCTCCTCTGGAAAAACATCGGGAAACTCACACACTATCGGGATATTCTCCACCCCTAGGGACTGTTCGTCCTTGGAAACGAAAGCAATGAATCCCTCACAACCTGACCTTAACAATTTAGCTGCCGAAAGAGCTGAAATAAACCTAACTGGAGAAATCCTTTTCTCTCCTTGAAACTTCACCCCGGAAGACGACCCATCCAACCTAAACACAATGGTCTTGCTATAACAATCCATGGAGGCATGATGACCCGCTAGCCAATCCATGCCTAAAATGACATCGAAGTCATGCATCACTAAAGTGATAAGATCTGCAGGGAAAATGACTTCTCCTATCTTCACCGGACAACCGGGATAAAAAGTACTACACACCACTTGCTTCCCTACCGGAGTAGTAACAGTCAAAACAAACTCTAACTCTCTAACAGGTACACTAATCTTCTTAGCAAACACAAGGGACAAGAAAGAATGGGTAGATCCCGGGTCAAACAACACTTTAGCTTCAACATCGCAAATTAGAAGTTTACCTTCCACAACATCACCTGCCGCTTCTGCATCCACTTGATTGATATGATTGAGACGGCCTTGCTGACGCGGTCTGTTCTGATTCTGATTTGGTCTCGCAAGCTGCATATTCCTATTCTGCTGCTGTGGACGGGCATTCTGGTTCTGAGGCTGTTGACGGGGCTGCTGGTTCTGCTGCTGCCTCGGAGGATTCTGAACTACTTGTTGATTCTGCTGAGGGGCTTGCCTAGGCGGCTGCTGAGGTGCCCTATTGCCCTGGTTCCTATTGTTCGGACAATCCTTCACTTGGTGGTCTGAGCTACCACACTTGAAACACGCCCCTGAAAGGCGATAACACTGCTGCGAAGAATGATTCTTGCCACAATGCTCACACCCGCCTTGAGTTGGAGCATTCTGAGGTTTCTTTTGCTTCTTTCCTTGGTAAGATTTCTGCCCACTCTGAAACTGCTGCCTCTTCCTTTGATTGTCCTTGATAATCTGATTGTTTATATCCTCAAACCTGTAGGCCCTTTTGATCGCCTCTTGGAAGGTGGTTGGTGGTACCACACCCAAAGCATCTCTCAAAATAATGGGGTTGAGCCCATCCATAAACTTAGTAATCTTTTTCTACTCGGTGTCCACCAACTCTGGAGCATAGCGAGATAACTTCTCAAACTTGGTAAGATACTCAAGGACAGTCATATCTTCTTGCTTAAGCAACTGGAACTCCGCTGCCTTCTGCTTCTTAATATGTGCTGGGACATATTTCTCACTAAACTGCTGCTTGAAAGTGGCACACGCAATCCCATCTGCGATATTCTGATAGCCTTCCTTGACAGTCTTCCACCAAATGTCTGCCAACCCAGTAAACATAGACGCTGCCAAGTGAACCCGCTGTCTGCCGGTACATACAAAAATATCGAAGATGTTCTCGGTATGAGCCAACCAATCATCCGCTGCCAAAGGTTCTTCCTGACCCATAAACTCTTTAGGACCCCTTTTTCTAAACTTCTCAAACAGGATATTAGGGTCTCTGTCCCTATGCTGCACTGGTTCCACATTAGCTACTGGTTCTGGCCTTCTACCCAACACTTCAAGCAGTTGCCTTTGCACTTGAGTCAATTCTTCATCCTTCTTGGCCATTTGTTCCTGAAATCGAGCTTGATTATCATTGGCTCGCTGCTGTTGTTCGACTAACATTTGCATGAGTTGTTGGAATTGACCCGTTACCGGGTTTTCAATCTCGCTGTCATGATTGCTACCTGTTGCATTCGCATTTGCTGGAGGTCGACGCGGAGGCATATTGCTGCAAAACAACTTGTTAGTACAACAAGATATAATAATAAAGCGTTCCCAATCCCAAATCGATGCTAACTAACGGTAATGCTAACGAATCCTTGCCACGTCCTTATGTTTCTAATCCAATTTTAATTGCCTCAAATATTTCTCGCTCTGATACCAAGCCTGTCACGCCCCCGGACCGAGGTCCAGCTAAACGAGGCCCTAATCCGGGGACGCGGCGAGGCGGGCCGGAAAAATTCCGCCCGCACACGCTAGTTTCCCACAGGTTTCCGCGGTAAGGATTCACGGAATCCGATCCAATAGTGATATGTAAGGATCACTTTCATACAAACAAATTTCGCGGAAGCTTTGTAGCAAACATAAAAGTCTCACAAACGGATATAAAATGAGAACGCACGAGACTAGCATCAAAAGAGAAACATTTACTGTGGGCCCAAAGTTAGTTAAAGTTGATACAAAAGTAAGGTTAATTACAAACTTTCCCAAAAAGAAATAAGCCAACAATGGCCATAACAAAAACCCAAAAAGTATAACATGAAATCCCCAAAAGTGTGATCGCAGCTCCAAGGTAACCCGACGTCTAATTGACATCATCGGGCTGCCACTCGCCCTCCGCTGGAACTATAGGTTCCGCCTCGAAGTGCGCCTCAACCGCGAGGGGCTCGACATCTGACACCAAACAAAAGAGAGTCAGACACGACGGTCTGGCAAGCAATTACAACAATAATAGAATGAAAGTAAAACAAAACATAATAAGAAAGAGCTACGATGAAATCACGATTAATAACAATGTCGAAGTAAATATAGAAGAAACATCTCAATGGTTTACAAATCTAATGTCAAGATGAATAACATAAAAACGATGCCATGAGATGAATATCAATGCGTAAAAACAATGGCGACCCACATGAAGCTATATTCTCCTGTTACCGAAGTAACCGGAGCAGACAAACCGAAGCCACTAAACGTGGGACGGAACGACATAGTCGTTATCAGACAGAACCGTAGCCACTAAACGTGGGAACGGGTAATTACCGTTGCCATGGTCGGTACAAACGGAATCCAAACTGCAGCTGGCAAACAAAATAAAGACCCCAAGCCGGATGATCAGTCCAACAAGGTGACCTAAGCCTAGTGGTGCCATTTTGGTGAAAATCCGAAACCTCGAAGAAATGCAATTCCATTTATAAGATACATTTCCAAAGTTGATAGAAAACTACTCCAAACAAATGCATATAGGCGAAGCCACGCAAAACAAGTGAGTAGTTTCATCATTTCTAAAGTATGGGGTAATCCACTTCAAAACAATAAAAGCATAGGAGAAGAACCAAAACCAAAAGTCTTTTTATACAAAAGAATGAATGATGGGTCGGTCGACTAAGCGGGTAGTCTCGATATACATTTAATCCCTCTATTGTCATTAAAAGAAAGTTATTTGGTGCCACTGAAGATCGTTGACAATCACAAGGGATTAAATGTACACTTAGACTCAAGGGTTTTCCTAAGTGGTATGGGCCATGGTTTAAGACACTTCTCACCATGAGTTATGGGCTTGCAAAGGGTGAATGGGCTTCACTTATAGGAGAGAGTTTAGGGGCTGAATTGAGCTTGGACATAGACCCGAAGTGGGCTTGAAATTATATAGAATAGGTCTTCCTTGGAAGTAGGTTTAAATCCCCTTTTAAATCAGGCCCACAGCTGGCTTTATTCAAGCCCAACAGTCCATTGAAAACAAGCCCAAACAATCCCTAACATAGCCCACAATTCATGTCATACACAGCCCAACTATAAGACCCAAGGACAGCCCAAGAATTGGCCTTAAAACAGGCCCAAAAGACAACTAGAAAATGGGCTCATCACACTCTCTAGCTGGGCCATCAGACAACCTCAAACAGTCCCTTAATCAGGTCCAGGCTCGAGCCCAGACTGAGCTGGGCTCGCTCGAGCGGACCCAGGTCCGCTCGAGCGGACCCAGACAGTAGCTGGGTCGCTCGAGCGGACCCAGACAGTGCCTGGTCCGCTCGAGCGACCCACTGGGTCGCTCGAGCGGACTGGGCCTGCCCAGTCCGGCCCGAGTGCAGAAATTCCTCCTTCTTGTGTGTTTTTCTTCCTTCTTTCTTGATCATTTCCATTCCCTCCTTCCATACATAGTTCTACAACATCTTGGGCCCTTTCCTAAGCTTCACAAATCCTCAAATCATCATTCATAATCACATGATTAACATAAACTCCACACTTTTTAAAAGAATCCATTTCTTTGAACACCATTTGAACAATTGAAACAAACTCTCCAAGAAGCCATAAAGAGAACAACCTTCCAATGCATAATAAAGCAATAACATAAATAAAGATGACCATTAAGATGGTGCATTAAATCAAAGCAAACCATAGCTAAAGAAGATTAACATAAAAAGAAGGAAATCAAGAAATAGAATCAAATGAGGAAAAACATCATATTAATGTTGGAAAATACTTGCCTTAGCCAAGATGAGCTCAAAAAAAATCACCCTTAAATCAATCCTTAGAGCTTCAAGCTCCAAATCTACAAAAGCCCCAAAAAAATTTCCCAAGAAACCCTAAAATATCAACACTTGTAAATCCTCAAAGAAAACCTTAGCAAAAGGGATTAAAATGCTCCAAATGGAGAGGAAAGCAAAGATCTTGGGTTTAGAAAACTATTGCTCACCTTGAGGAACCCTAACAAAGAAGAAAGGCTTGAATGGAGGGCTTCTCCTAGCTCAAATTCCTCAAGAATGGTATCCCTAGGAAGCTTGAAGAGGGAGGAAGAGAATGAGGAGATCAATCCTCCAAGGATACCTCACCAAGTGAGAGTTCCAGATGAGAGAGAGTGAGAAGGGAGAAGAAAAAGAGACCCTAGCCAAAGACTTGCTGGAATGAAAATGAAGAAGAAGAGAGAAAGCTCTCTTCTTAAGAGACAAACCAATGTGGGCCCCGATCTTCACAAGCATAAAAATGGTACTTGCGGGCCCCGAACGGAAACGACGAAGAAGACAAAAATGATCGGCGAAATTTCTACTTTCCAAAAAGTATATTTTGGCAAATTCTGGAATTTTCGAAATTTGGGTACAGGTTTTGTGTGAAATGTCTGTTTTGCCCTTTTTCTCGAAAAACGCGATTTCTGATCACAAAATCAAGTTGGCCAAAACATGAAAGTTGATGATCTAAAGGAAATAAGTCAAAATACACATAAATGAGGATTTTACAAGCATCAAGAACAAATTCAACAATCTCACACATAAATCCACGGGCGCCCCGGCCCGCGTCAAACTTAAGTTAAAGGCTAATCAAAGGTTCTAAAAGCTAATCAAACAACCTAATCTAGCTTAATAAAGTAAGCTAATCGTCCACTAACCCCACTTATTCCCTAATCATGGTTAAAACATAATTAAATATTCAAACCTGGGTCGGGGTCTGACAATATGCTCTTTTACTATGTGCGGTGATGATGTAGGTCTACTTGAAATTCCAAGTGCCTATAAATACCATCTTACGTGGGAATGCAGAGAACTCATATGCATTTTTCGCATATCAATAACTGCCTCAACAAAAATGCTTTCCTCAAAAAATGCCTTCCCATGGATCCTTTGACAAATGATCTCTTTAAGATTGCAAAGGATAGAGCTTTTTTGTGGTAATTTTCTACTAACTTTCTCTGGAACATTGATTGTAGAGCATGCCAATCTTCTAAGATAATTGATCAAATGATTGTTCTTTCTTGCGGTAAGTTTATCAATGCGGCATTTCCAAGGACGACTGATAAATAGGTTTTGAATATCAAGAGAGTATTTATTCCATGGAAAAGGAATGAAAACCATACTCTCATCAATTATGCGAAGATTCTTGGATGTATTGTTATCAACGATTCAAGAGAGGGTAAGTCAATACACTGTTTTCATACTGATTTCTTGATATTAGTCTTGGTGTTGATGGACAGCGCTTATGCTCGGTTCTACCGAGGTTGGCGGATGTGGGAGTCCGTTGGATCCGACCCTTTCGTAACCGGGGGGCAAAGGCGTGCATCAAAATTTTTTTGTGTGGGTGTGCCAGATCTTCTATTTTTTACTTGGAATTGCAAGTGGTGATCCGGAGATCAAACTTCGCAAGTAAAAAAGAAATCAACTTCTTTCAAGTTTTCCATTGCACATATATTTAAGAAAAGAGACATTTTATTGAATTGCCGTGAAAGGCGATTTTTTTTGCATTTATAGCCGATTTTGGCGTTTATAGCCGATTTTGGCATTTATAGCCGATTTACAATTCTTATCAATAATGAAAGACAAGAGTTGTGATTTTTGTCTCTTTTAAAAAAATACAAACTACAATGAAAAGCAAGAAAAGGATGATCTAACTTCTCAGGAGATTGTGGAGGACCCGTTCAGATTGACGGTCGCAAGCCATATGTGGACTTCGCCATCATCCATGCAGATGAGAACAGAGGATGCTATTGATTCGCTTGGCTTGGCTATAACCTCAGGTTTTTTAGAGGACAAAGACCAAAAGGAGGTCCTATGTCCAATAAAAAGCAAAGTAGACGGGCTAAAAAGCCACGTCTAAGCCATTGGAGGCAGAAGGAGAAGGCAAGGACCTTGGGGGGGGCGACCGCCCCCAAGGGACTTTTGTCACCTTGTAGCGATGGTCGTTGTAGAACTTCCGCAGAGTTTTCTCTCTTTTTTTCTCTAGATTTCTGTGCTTTTTTCTGATTTGGGATCTGTCTTGTTTTTCCGATGATCTCTGTGATTTTTCCGATCTGGAATTCTTTGGAATGCTCTCCTATTTATAGGCTTTTAGGTAGCCATTTAGGGGGATTTATGAGCCTTAATTGTCATAAAGCTACTTAAAGCGAGGAGTTACAAGATTGAATTCTTTATTTTGTAACTCCTTTTTCTTGGCTTGTTATTGGCCGGAGGAGATTGAGGGTTTAATCGCATTTAATCGCCATGATGGGAGGAGTTTCATGGGTTAAATGCCATGAATCTCTTGACTTGTAACTCCCGAATGCTTGCTTCTGATTGGGCCAATAAATGGATTAATGACTGTAATAAACTAGTCAATTAATCGCATTAAGTGGTCGCCGACCAGTTAAAGAGTCGCGGGCCGTGCCGCGTCTTTTGGGATCTTCTGGTGATGATCAATGATGGATCTTCATGTAAATCGGCAATAGATGACCATGTAACTTCAGGTATTAGTTGCCAACAGCGGGTCGGTGTTATCTGTCCTGTCAATTTCTCGATCGGTCGGGTAGAAAGCACACTTTTTGGTTGACCGGTTGGCGATCAATGTTGATTTTGATACTCTTGATGATTGACCCGTGATTTTGACGGATGTCAGAGGATTTGGTGTCTCAAAAGTATGAATTTTGGAAAATACCAAAGGTCGGACGCTTCGAATCGCGAAAAAAAGGGCAAAAAAATGGAGTTTCCGGGGCCCTCCCGGCGACCCTGGGGGGTTTTTCCCCCCTTTTGTATCCGTTTTTGTTGTTTTTCGATTCTTTTTTCTTCTGTATTTTTCCTTGATATTTTTGACCATTTATTGGCCTGATTTCCCTGTAAAAAACCTGATGAGAATCCTTGCATTTTGTTTTGCAAAGTTTCTATTTTTCTGAGAAAGCCGAAGACTTTGTCGCGCAGAGCTGCCGATTTTTCGTCAGAAGCTGAAACTGGGTCAAACGATGTCGGAATCACCTGAAATTTGGGGTGGAGCTTGCTGAGCAATAAATAAGACCAACCATAGGCTTTTATTTGAGTTTTGAAGCTGTTTGGGGTCCTATCACCAGTAGACTTGCTTTTGTCGCGATGAAGATGTTGCGGCTTGATGTGCTGTCAACCGATGTCCGATTGACTTGAAATTTGACAGAGAACATATTGGAGTCATCTTAAGATGATCCATAGGCTCTGTCTTGGAAACCATGGTCCCGGGGAGTTTCGCCGCCGAGAGGGCTGATTTAGCTGTTCGAGGGTTGATGTAGGGTCAAACATTGTCGATTCGAATCGGAACTTGACGTGGAGCCTTTTGGATGTATTTTGAGACCATCCATCGGCTCTGATCGAAGTTTTGGTGTCTCCGATGCTTTCGCCGCCAGGAGCTTCCTTTTCGGCTGCCGGAGAAGCGAAGTTTGGCCAAATGATTTTGAAATGGCCCGAAACTTCTTGTGTACTCCTCTTTTGGCTGTTTTGAAGGATCTTGCAGTTTTTGTTTGATTCTGACAAGATTTGATTTTTTGGAATTAGCATTGCCTATTTATGGTAGGTTGCGACTTCATGTAGCTTTTTGGATCTTGAAGAAGTAAAGTGACATTTTTGGTGTCAACAAATGCCCCCTCGAGGTGCAGCGACGAGTTGCTTAACTTTTGTAGTCGATGTGCCTCGAAGAGATTTGTGAAGGAGAGCCTGTGACTTGACCAAGAGTCTTTAAGCAGTCTTTCTTTTTGGTATTTGTAGCCTTTTGTGCTTCCAGGGGAGTTTTATGGTAGTGAAAGGGATCACGTACCATCTCGAGGCAAAGTTTTGAAGATGACATCAGGGATGTGGATTTGGATTTTGACCTTGCGACCTAATAGGCTGTATGTGGCAGGTTAGGGGGTCGGGTTTGGTTTTGACCGTGTGACCCAACAAGCTGTATGTGGAGTGTTGGGGGATCTATTTTGGTTTTGACCTTGTGACCTAACAGGCTGTATGTGGCAAGTTAGGGGATCAGGTTTTGGTTTTTGGTTTTGGTCTTGTGACCTAACAAGCTGTATGTGGCAAGTTAGGGGACCAGGATTTTGGTTTGGATTTTTGCAGAATGTCAATTTCAAGATTTTGGCTCAATTTGGTAGATGAGGCTGGATGGTTTGATTTTTGGAAGCTCATGGGGCTTGGAATTCTATGTTGTATGGTCGAATCAACTCAGAAGAGGCATGGAACCATTTTTTTAAGCTCTTGGTAAGAGGGATTTCTCTTTGACTAAAAGCCCAGAAATTTTTTTTTTTTTAGTGCCTAGGTGGTCAAACCTGGCTCATATGGGCTAACCCATGGGACCTTAAGCTTTTGAAATGGCTTAGATCTCATATGGTGTCATTTTTGTAAAGAATATCCAAAAATATCTCCTTTGGATAGAGATATCTAAGAATATCTTTACTTGGAGGGAATCTCTCATGTTCCCTTTATTTTGGGAGAGAATATCTCAAGATATCTTCCTTTGGGAAAGAATCTTTCATTGATCCTATCTTTTGGGAGAAAATCTCTCATTGATTTCTTTTTGGGAGAGAATCCCTCAAGATATCTTTATTTTGGGAAAGAATCTTTCTAATTTCTTTCTTTTGGTAAGGTTACTAATTAGTAACACTTACCTCTTTCTTCTTTCCTTCTTTGGTTTGCTCTCTTCTATAAAAGCAAGGAGGAGGTTGGATCTCTTGCTCTTATTGCTTTCTTTTGCAACAATCCCAAGAGGGCTAAAAGACCAAGAGTCCTTCTTCTTCAAGATCTTCAAGACTTTTCTTCTTCTTCTCCATCAATGGCTTCAAGTAAGTTCCCTTTTTCAAGAAAACCCCATTGTAGGAAAAAAAAGTTCTTTCTTTTTTTTTTGTTTCTTTCTTTTCTTTTCTTTTTTTTTTCACGTGTTTGCTCTTTTTTTTTACACGTTTTTTCTTATCTCTTTTTTTTTTATGCTTTCTTCTTCTTTTTTTTGCATGTTTTTTTTTTGTGGGCCGTACGAATCTGGCCATACGGCCACGTGGCCTGTGGGCCAGCGCTCTTCTTTCTCTTTTTTTTGTTTTCTTTCTCTCTTTTTTTTTTTGAGAAAGTTTCTTTTTTTTTTTGCTCATCATGATAATCCATTTTTTTTTTGCAAACCAAGATGTTCATGCATGTATATTTTTTGTAAATTGAATTGTTGCATGATGTGATAGCATACCTGAAAGTTTTCACAAATTTGGGAATTTGGAGCTCGCAGCGATGTTGAGCCCTTCCTGATTTTGCGGAGACTTTGAGGTTTCGAAAGTTTGGAGTTTCAGAGCTCGCAGCAATGTTGAGCCCATCTTCAAGCTTTCCATTTCTTTCGGGATAGAATCTTTTCTTTGGAATTGCCCCGGCATCATGTCAAAATTTCGCCAGATTTTTTTTTTAGCGAGATTCTGTCATTTTGATGTTTGATCTTTTTCTTTTCCATCCTTTGCAGGTGGTCCTTCCAGAACGAACAAGGGTAAAGAGCCTGCTACAAGCGTACCTCGTCGATCTGCTAGATCTTCTAATCCGGCCATTCAGCAGGCCTTTGAGAAGGTCCAGTATGTTGAGAGAAATCTGGAAGAGTGCGACTCCCTCAACAGAGATGAGATGAGGCAATGACTAATCGCTCTCAAGGGAGAGGAATTCTATAAGATCATGGTAAGCAGCCGTCCTTGGGTGATGGAAGATCAGAGTGTTTTACCCAAGCCTACCTTCTTCTTTGGTGATGCCGTTCCTGATGACATGACATACCAAAGGAGATGTTTTCAGTTTTCTTTCACAGCAGACGGTGAGAAGAAGACTGTTGCTACCCGGTCGACATTTGATCACACCATCTCGATCATGAGCCTTGCCCCCACGTGCTCTAAAAGGGAAGATCCTCCAAGCTGGGTGAGAAGGACAAATGTAATCAAGACCGGGGTTTTTGTTGGCGGTTCTCCTGGATATACGGAGAGGTCGCCTGCTGACATGGACCTGTTGATGCCACCCATCGGCTACCAGGGCTCTGATTATCCATCGGTCGATTTGAGACTGGTGAGCCTTGGTATTTTCAGCGGTGACAGGAGCAATTGGATAAAGCCTTTTCGACTTCATGGCCGTTTTAATGCTGACTCCGAGTGGAAGTCGTGGACTGATCGCGTCCGGCTGATTGGTGGCGCCGTTTTGAAGGAAGCCGGGATTTCGATGCGGTCCGTGCCTTTATGGAGACTGTGATCTTTTCCGACGAGGCCTTCATGGCTATGCTGGAGTCATTCCTCCCACAAACCAATACCTTCATTGTGACGAATGGTGAGATTGGTTTCTCTTTGAAGGAGCTGAGCGCCATTACTGGATTGCCCATCCTTGGCAAACTCTATGAGGAGTTTATGCCGATCGACAGCGTCCTTGAGGAGCAGTCTGAGGAGTTCAGGCTTCTGTACTTTTAGCTCATCAAAATCTATGATTTTTTGAAGGAGAAGGAGGGTTTGAAAGTTAGATCCAGCAGTTGGAAGAGTTCTAGCTTTTCGTTCCCCAACTTTTTTGATAGCAGGGAGTCTTTTGATAGTACGACCCATGAAGCCAGGGCTCAGGATCCAAGTTCGAAGAAGATCTTGGCTATGCAAGAAGAGTTGAGAGATTTCTGTGCGAGTACAAACGCCATATGTCCTGACATTGCACTGCGGAGAGATCTCGCTGTTTACCTCACTTATTGGCTTGGTGAGGCTATTTTTGCTGGAGGAGATGGAACGCACATCAGGCCGCATTGTATTTTTCCGGCGTGTCAGATGGCGTTTGGAGAGCAGCTTGCTTTTGTGCAAGCTCTTTACTCCTGCCTGTGTACCGAACTGCAGGCTGCTGCTTTTTTGGTTCGGCTTGGGCTCCCTATGAATAGGGTATTTTCAGCCCACATCTTTTATTCGTGGTACGTGTACCACTGTTCTGGCTTCCACCAGCTGGGTGCCGCACAGGATGATGATCCTCTGATGATTCGGCTGGCTAAGGGCAAAGCTGTGTCCGAATCACTTTTGTTTGCCCGCATGAGGATCCGACGGTTCAGGGACGTCGAGATGGGGCAGTCTTCAGTGAAGCTTTCTCCGGAGTTGCGGAAGAAGGCTTTCGATTTTGGTGCCTCCCGAGACTCTACCAGGGCGGGGTCGGGAAGGCATTACTCTTTGACAAATGCAGAGAAGGAGTGGCTTTTCAGCATACGTGTCGGCACGATGGTGTACCGCATACATATTTTCGTCGACATCCAGCCATATGTACCTTCTCGCTTTGCTTTGCAGTTGGGCTTTTCTCAAGGCGTTGTTGGAGCGCCTTCAAGCATGGTGAAGCGCTTTAGAGGTTTACAGGATGAGAGAAATGCATGGGCTTTCTATAGTGCTGAAGACACTATAGCCATGATCTCTTATCCTGTGTTGTTGACTTCTCGGAATGCCGGCTTTGCGAAATGGTTCGCGGAGAGCTTTTCGGCATATCGAGGGCTTTCCAAGAAGGAGCTTGATGTGAAGCTGGCATTTGGAAAGGGCCATGGAAAGTCCGATGGCATTCGGCGAGAGGAAGTTTGAGCCTTCCTTTCTGGAGAGAAGCACAAGATAGGCTTTCTCGGTGACTAGGGCGTCATTGGTTCTGAAGCTATTCGAGAAATACCTGATGAGGCTTTAGAGCAGCTAGAACAGGAGCCAAACTTGGTGCTTGGATGCAAGCGGCGCAAAGGTAAGCTTCCGTGGAGTCTACTGGCAAGAGTAGACCATCCAGTGAGGAGTCAAGTGGGAAACCTGACTCTGACAGCGGGGCAGGTTCCTCTAAGAAGCGAGCCCACAGGAGTAAGAGGAGGAGGAGTCATCATCGCAGCAAGGGGCAGCATGAGGACTCTCCTAACTTGGAAGTACCTTTTACTATCAATGAGGAGGTGCCGGGGGATACTGACGAGCCTCCAGAGAAGAGAAGCCGAGAAGAAGAGACCGTCGGTGAAGGTATGATTTTTCCTTTTTCTCTTTCTATTTCTTTTCATGGGATTTTTCCATGTCTTGATTTGTTTTCTCTCCCTGCTGCTCCTCTATTTTTTTTATTTTTTTTAGTAGAGGAAGATTTGGCGATGCCTGAGGTTCCAACCGATGAGGTGGTGACAGATCCTGTCGGGGAACCTGAAGAAGAACCGTTGGACTCTGGAGTGAATCTAGAATCTCCAATTGGTATAACTTCTTTTGCTTTCTTTTTTTTGTGTCTGTGACTTGGTTTGCTAACATTTTTCTTGTCAGCTGACTTGCCACAGGATTCTGATGACTTTGAACCATTGATGGACGCAAATGTTGATGATGCTTCCGATGAGTTCATGGAGGAAGATAGTGTTCCGCCAGTCATCGAAGAAGGTATTTTGTAGTAATAACCCTGATAATGATTTTCAAACGTGATCATAATCATACCTTTTTGTGTTTCTTTGGCAGGTTTTGAGGTGACAGAAGAGAGTCCGTCGCTTCCTTCAGAACCAGAGCTAGGGATGCCGGAGGTTGATCCAGAGGTAGAAACTCTTGGGACCAGTTCTGACACTGTTGAGGAGATACCTCGTGCTGAGATTCCTTCCCGAGCAGCTCTAACTGGAAAGAGTTTTTTTGTTACTCTTCCAACGGGTGATGACATGAGCAGCCGACGAACGGAGATGGGCGAATCTTCAGCTGGGCCATCTCTTCTTTTTGCGAAGAAGGAGGTGGTGCGGGTTCTGAGCTCTTGGATTGAGACTCTCCTTTTTGGGCACTTGGATGTCGGATTTGGCATGATCCAGCATGGCAGGAGATTCTCAGTAATGCCGAAGAGGCTGGTCTGAATGTCACAGGTGCCAGGGCGATCGTTGATAGGATCATTGAGCTGGGTGACAAATGGTTTGAGGCCATGGGTTTGGCTGATGACCAGTTCTTCAAGGAGATGTTCCTGGACCCTGCTGATAAGGCTAAGTCTGACCTGAATGAGGCTACACAAAGCAGGAAGCAGATAGTCCGAGAGAAGAACTTAGAAGAGTAGCCATCAGTGGGATGACACATGACCTTAACATCCTTGATAGGGAGGTCGATGAGGCCAGGAAACGTCTTGAGCATCTGCAGGCACAAGTCGCTACCAAGTGGGCTGCAATAACAGAGGCTCGCGACAGGGAGAGTGCTCTGATTCGCCGGGTTGCAGATGCTGATCGAGTTCTTGAAAGGAAATCGCAAGAGAGCAAACGATGGCAAACTGCTCGGGATAAGCTTTCAGGTGTAAAAGAAGGGTTACAGCCCACCCCAGCATCTCATGGCAAGTTCCTAAAGAAGCGTGCCTTGGAATCCCTGACGGCTGAGGCCAAAAGTTTGCTTGAGGAGCTGAACTTTTGGCTGGAGACCATTTTTGGTTGAACTCCTGTTTTTTTTTTTTTTTTTTTGTAACAGAAGCTATCCTTCTCGTTTTTTGGTACCACTTGTATTTTTTTGGTACTTTTTTTTTGTAGTGCTTGTGAACACTATCTTTTTTTTTTGTGGTACCACATGTATTTTTTTTGTACTCTTTTTTTTTGTTTTCCCTACGCTCACTTAAATCTTTTTGTGATGAAAGTAATTGCTAAATGGGATGTTTTTTTTTTGTTTTCCGTACGCTCACTTAAATCTTTTTGTGATAAAAGTAATTGCTAAATGGGATTTGATCAAAAGCATGTCATTTTGTGAAATTCTTTTGTCAAATGATTGTTTTGGCATGGGAGCCAGATTTTGTTTGTGGCATGGAAGCTGATTTTGTGGCATTGATAGCCGGTTTTGGTGGCATCTATAGCCGGGTTTTTTGAAAGCCAATTTTTTTTTTGTTTTGTGGCATTGATAGCCGGTTTTGTTTTGTGGTATTAATAGCTGGTTTGTGGCATTTATAGCCGGTTTGGTTTTCAAAAAATGCAAGTATCGACTAAAAGTCGCCTCCCTACTGAATGTTCTTGCAAGTATCGATGGAATGTCGCATCCTTGCTTTTCAAAAATTTTGGTTTTGCGGGTACTAACTTGATGTCGTTTTCCCACGATTTTTTGAAATTTGTGGTTTTCTCGAACCTTTGGGTTATGGATATCAACTGAAATGTTGCGTCTCCATGGATTTTGCAAGTATCGACGAAATGTCACTTCCCTGCGATTTTGGAAGTGTCGAACATGGTTCGCATGCTTCCGATTTGTGCGAGTATCGACTAAGCGTCGCTTCCCCCGGCTTTTTGAAAAACCATTTTTTTTTTATTTAAAGACACGAGGGTCATAAGTTTTGACCTAAAACCATTTAGGCGGTAAAAGGTAGGGTGGACTAGGGTGGAAATCCCTTAATCCAGATTTTGTTTCAAACCATGAATTTTGGGTTCAAGGGTTGAAAATTTTGGTCAAGTTTGGGAAAGGCTCCTAAACTTTGATTTTTTGAACAATGAAACGATGAAAGTAAGCATTGTTTAAATTTCTAGTAATTTCAACATTTGACATGAAAATTCTAAAAAAAAAGGTGGGTTTAGCGAGCGTGTACCTGGAAACCGATTTTGGCTGTACAGGTATTGCTCTTACCCAGTTGGGCAAGTCTTCAAGGGTAGTACCGCTTTAAGAACTTGCCGTTGATGGGCAGCATACATCTGTCACCTTCCATGTTTAGGAGTGCGTATATGCCGTTGGAGAAAACCTTGTCGATGACGTAGGGTCCCTCCCATTTTGGCTCTAATTTGCCTTTGGACTTGTGAGAGAAGACCATTGGTCTTTTTACCGCAAGAACCAAGTCTCCCTTTTTGTAGGCGTGTTGCCTGACCATTTTGTCGAAAGATCCTACCATGAGTGCTTGGTAAAGTTCAATGCTTTGTTGAGCTTCGAGCCGTCTCTCATCGAGACTGTCCAGCTCATGGAGTCGCAATTTGACATTGCTTTCTTGAGTCATGTCATTTTGCAAGGATACACTCAAGGAAGGAATTTGTACTTCCAAGGGCATGACAGCTTTGCATTCATAGACCAAGGAGAATGGTGTGCTATGGGTTGGTCCTCGAACGGTGGTTCGATAGGCCCACAAAGCTTCAGACATTTTGTCACTCCAGTCTCTTTTGTGACTATAGACCATCTTCTTGAGGATTTTGCAGAGTGTCTTGTTGAAAGCTTCTACTAATCCGTTTGCTGCCGGATTGTATGGAGTCGAAGGACAGCTTTGGATTTTGTATTTGTCGCAGAACCTGTAGAATCGATGCTCCCGGAATTGTGGTCCGTTATCATGGATGAATCTTTTGGGTATGTCGAAATGACAAATGATGTTGGTGCGCAGGAACTGAAGGACTGACGAGGTCTTCATGTCGTTGAACGCAAATGCTTCTGACCACTTGGAGAAATAATCCGTAGCGGCAAAGATGAAGCGACGACCTTTGCTCAAAGGGGGAGAAATAGGACCTATGATATCCATACCCCAAGCTTCGAAAGGCCATGAAATCGCTGTAGGATGCAGCCATTCTGGAGGCATGTGAATGTAATCTCCATGAACTTGGCATTGTTGGCAGCGCTTAGCAAATTGCATTATGTCGGCTACCATGGTAGGCCAGTAATAACCTAACCTTTTTATCTGAACATAGAGCTTGGGACCAGCCTGATGAGCTCCGCAAAGACCAGCATGAACTTCTTTGAGTGTTTCTTCAGCCTCTTATTGTGACAAGCAGCGTAGAAGTATTCCGTTGAAGGATTTCCTGTAAAGGATTTTTGAAGGAATATCCAAATGAAAGCTTAGGGTTCGCCTTTGGATGCTTACCCGTTCTTTTGGATCTTCAGGTAGGATTCCGAACATAATATAATCAATGAACGGATCCCTCCAGTCGCCGATTGAAGGTTGAAGGATTGAAATCCGACTTCCAACCACTTGGTGGCATTCAGCAACTGCTTGATGTGTGTTAAGAGGAGGAAGGATTCTTCTTTCGCACACTGTGATTTGCATGTTTTCCCCTTCCTGGATTGCCATAGATGCGGTAAGTCCAGCCAGGGCATCTGCACGTATGTTTTCACCTCTACGTATGTGGGTGATGTGACAGATGTCAAACTTTTGCAGAAGCGATTGTGCTTTGTTGTAGTAAGGCAGCAAATCTGGCTTCCTGACTTCAAATTTCTGATTCATCTGGTTAATGATCAGTTGAGAGTCTCCAAAGACTTCCAGCATGGTGATACCGGATTCGACGGCGAGTTCCAATCCTAGGATCAGAGCTTGATATTCAACTGCATTGTTTGTGCATAGTTCCAGTAGCGAGAAAGCGTGTGGAATCATGTATTTGTCGGGGCTAACAAAGAGGATGCCAACTCCCGAGATTAGCTGTCTCTTTTCATTTGTCCTGGTTGCACCGTCAAAGTACATGTCCCAGGAAGCATTTTGTGAGAAAGTCTCCACATTGTAGACTGGTTCGTCTGAGAGATCATCTCTGAGTGGAGAGTTTTTAGGCAATGGATGCTCTGCGAGGAAGTCTGCTAGAGCTTGCCCTTTGATTGCTTTTTGTCGTACATACCTAATATCAAATTATGACAGAAGATGGACCATTTTGTCAGTCGAGCATTGAGAGAACCTGCCTTTGTGATAAGGACCTTCAAGAGGTTGACCCTCGAGACCAGGTAGACTGTGTTGGAAAGCAAGTAGTGACGCGGCTTTTGTGCGGTGAACATCACTGCAAGACATTCTTTTTCGACTGGAGAGTAGCTGTGCTCTGCACCTACTAGCATGCGGCTGAGGTAATATAGAGCAGCTTCTTTTCTTTGATCATTTTCTTGTGCAAGCAGAGCTCCCAAAGAGTGATCAAGGGCTCTTGTTACAAGATGAATGGTTTTCCAGTGGTAGGAGCAGCTAACACTGGAGGTTTTGTCAGGTATGACTTGATATCTAGGAAAACAGCTTCACAGTCAGCATCCCAGATAAAGTTTACACCTTTTTTCATCAACTGGGAGAATGGACGGCATTTCCCCAAAAGATTGGAGATGAACCGTCTGATTTAAGCCAATCTCCCTTGAAGCCCTTTGAGTTCTCTCAAGGTTCTTGGAGAGGGCATTTCTAGAATGGCTTTGACTTTTATGGGGTCAAGCTCTATTCCAGCTTTCCGAACTAGGAATCCGAGGAACTTACCCGACGAGACGCCGAAGAAGCATTTGAAAGGATTCATTCGCAGTTTGTATTTGCGAAGCCGGAGGAAGACTTTTCGAAGGTTTTCAAGATGACCTTCTTTTCTTTTGCTTTTGACGGCGAGGTCATCAACGTAACATTCAACCGTCTTGTGCTGCATATCTTGGAATATCTTCATCATAGCCCTCTGATATGTTGGACCAGCATTTTTCAGACCAAATGGCATGACAGTGTAGCAATACACGCCAAATGGGGTCCGAAAAGATGTATGTTTTTCATCTTCAGGATGCATCTTTATCTAATTGTAGCCAGAGAAACCATCCATGAATGTCATTTGCTCGAATCCATAGGTATTATCAATCATTACCTCTGGTATGGGGAGCGGAAATTCATCTTTTGGGCATGTGCCATTCAGGTCTCTATAGTCAATCCAGACCCTGATTTGCCCGTTTTTCTTTATCACGGGGACAATGTTGGCCAACCATTCAGGATGTTGTTCCTCACGGATGAAGCCAACGTTTTTGAGTTTTTGAACTTCTTGTTCAATTTTATCCATCACATCTGGACGAAATCTTCTTTGGCCTTGCTTGACAGGCTTGATGTCTTCTTGAAGATTGAGTTTGTGGACCACTATTTTGGGGTCTAAGCCAGGCATTTCAGCGTAAGACCATGCAAAGCAATCAACGAACTCACAAAGAAAGGCGATATACTTGGGTAACTCATCATCATTTATATTCTTGCTAATGAATACAGGACGTGGGTTATCTGATGTTGCCAAGTCTATCTTTTGAACAGGATCTTATGTTGGAAGGTTTGAAGGTGGTTCCTCCACAATATTTTCAGAGGCTTCCAGCTCAACGAAACCTTCTGGGTTTCAAGGGCATTTCCAGACCAAGGTTTTGTTCCTTTCCGCGGGCCTTCTTGATCGGTAATTTTCCCAAGGCTTGCTATGACATGATCCCAATCGCCTGTTGAAACCGGGTCGAAGTAGGCTACTTCTTTTGGAGATGAGGGTTCTTTTGGGTCAGAAGACCACATGTCTGTGCCATCGGACAACTCCTCTTCATTCTCAGAGAAATCGTGCCAATTGGATGAGCTTCCTGGATCTTTGTCAGGTGACTCATCAAAGAGATATCCAAGGAGATCGATGTCTTCATGGACTTGAGATGTTGAGGCTTGGTTAGTATATTGACTTTTAAGCCTTTGTGTCAACTATCTCAGGGGAGTGTTGGGATCATACCGTAACCCGTGTGAAGACTTTTCTACATAGCCGTAGAGTCTCCAATCTTCCAGCTGGCTTTAGGACAAGATGGGCCCCAGTGGCGTGTGAATACCGCGTCCTTCTCCCAAACCGACTGGGTTTTGAGCGTCATAGCCCATTTTCGTCATAATAGCTTGTGCCACAGAACTATATAAGGATAGTCGAGGCATACCTTCATTTTGGAAAGGTTCAAGCGTGGAGTTTGATGAAGAAGTATCCGATCTATGGAAGAAAATCGGCTTTTCCTTTGCTGAAGTTGCTGGAACAACGAAGGAAGCTGACGTAGGATCTTCTATGTCAGAAGTTGTCTCCATTGGAGTAAGAGTAGGCTGAACTTATTGAGTGTTAGCTTGGCTTGATGATGTGTCATCTTCTGGCTCTGAATCCGAATCCGTGTCTTGCATGACAGACACGAAAGAGACAACAAATTTGCCCCTAGGCTTTTGCTTTGCCTTCTTCACTTTAGTTGTGATGACCAAAGGCTTTGAAGGTTTGAGGGAGATGATGAAGGGAGTTTGAATGCTCTCTTCGGATTTACCAGATGGTTTGTTTTCTTCCGGTGATTGTTGAGGAGCCTTGCCTTTATCTTTCTGGAGATTTTCGGCAAAGGGTGCTATGTGCTTCTCCTCTTCTTCTTTTTCACCTTCATACATTTGTGAGTCTGCAAAGTGGACTTCTTTACCTTTGAAGGGTTTTCTGTCCGCAAAGACTCGATGTATCATGCCGTTGTCGCCAACAAACTTGATGCATTGATGTATAGTTGAAGGGACAATACCATTCTCGTGGATCCAAGGGCGTCCGAGAAGGATGTTGTAGCATGAAGGGGTTTTTATTGCATACACTGTGACCTCAGAGATAAGATCCCCAATCTGCAACTTGAACCTGATTTTGCTGATAGGCCTTTGAGTACTCCCATCGTATCCGAAGATAGATACAGATGTGTGGCTCAGCTTGCTGGGTGGGATGAAAGAACTGCGATTCAGATCTGGACATCACTAGGGGAAGACGTCCATGGCTGATTTGTAACAAAACAAGTTTTAAAAAATCTGATCTGGGTAGCCCAAATCAGCCATATGGATTGCATAAAAACTCCATGGTTTCATAATCAACAAGTGTATAATTAAAGGAGATTCAAGAAGACTATTACCTTGATAATGTGTAGACTTCAAATCTCTGAAATAAAAGATCTAAAGGGCGGAACTCAGACTTGCAATTAGCAAACAACTTGCTGGAATTTTCTGCAGTAGTATTGCTTTTGATCTTCTTCTCTATTTCACTTCCAAATCTGATTGGCTAAGATGGTGGGATCTTAATCTAGATTTCTAGATGGGATTTGAGAACTTTTAATCTATGGAAGATCTCAGACCTCAAACTCTCTTCAATGAAGAAGAAAAGAGGGCTGGACGTGTGGGATAGGGATCTCTATGTTATGGAACGTCTAAGGGGAGGCTTCCTCTTTTATAGAAAACTTTGGGATTGCTTTCCTTTAAAGCTATCTCTTCTAATTCTCATAGATGTCCTAAAAGGAAAGTATAATCCAAAGATTTATTTCCTTTTAGAAACACTCTAATTAGAAAAGAAAAACTAAAGGAACATCCCACAAACTTTAGCAATTACTAATCTTAGTTGTACAACACTTACATATTTACCCTTAAGCATAGCCACTGGTGAAAAGGTTTCTCATAATCGATACCCTCTTTCTGAGTATATCCTTTCGCCACCAGTCTTGCTTTGAAGGTTTCCACCTTCCCATCCACTCCTCTCTTCCTCTTGTAGATCCACTTGCACCCTATGGGTTTAATCCCTTCAGGTGCATCTACAAGTTCCCAGACTTGGTTGGAATACAAAGAGTCCATTTCAGATTTCATCGCTTGCTGCCACATGTCAGCATCTATATCCGTTACTGCTTCATCATAACTAGCAGGATCCTCAACCAGATCTTCAGAGTCTATCTTAAAAGACACTCCTAGATATCTTTCTGGCTGTCTAGAAATTCTCCCACTACGACGAGGCTCCGAAGTGTTAAAAGGAATATCTTATTCATCTACTATCTCAGGATCTGGTACAGATGTTTTAGGAGATCCCGGAAGAATCTCCTCAAGGGTTTCTTTACAACTAAGCTCTTGGTATATCATACAATCATCCTCCAAGTACCTAGCATGAGTGCTGATAAGCACTTTTTGCTCCTTTGGATGATAAAGATGCCACCTCTCGTTCCCTTAGGATACCCAATGAAGTAGCACATTTCTGATCTGGGTTCCAGCTTGGTAGCTTTATCATTCAGCACATAGGCTGGACAACCCCAAATGTGGATATGTCTTAAACTGGGTTTTCGACCTATCCACATTTCTTGCGGTGTCCTAGGCACTGATTTTATAGGTACCAGATTGAAAATGTATGCTGCTGCTTCTAGGGCATATCCCTAAAAAAATATAGGTAGGGTTGCATGACTTATCATGGACCTTACCATATCAAGAAGGGTACGGTTTCTTCTCTCCGCTACACCATTTTGCTGGGGTGTACCCGGTGCAGACAACTGAGACACAATCCCATGTTGTGTGAGGTACTCTTTGAACTCACCCAGGAGGTACTCGCCACCTCGATCAGATCGAAGGGCTTTGATATGTTCCCTAGTTGTAACTCTTCCTCAGCCTTGAATTGCTTGAATTTATCAAACACCTCAGACTTGCATCGCATTAAGTACGCATATCCATACCTAGAGTAATCATCAGTGAAGGTGATGTAATACTCATACCCTCCTCGAGCCAGTTTGTTCATAGGACCACACACATCAGTGTGAATCAATTCTAACAACTCTTTTGACCTTAGTCTCTTTCCAGAGAATGACATTTTGGTCATCTTTCCCTTGAGACAAGCTTCGCACTGAGGAAAATGTACGAAATCTAATGAGCTCAAAGGCCCATCTTCTACCAACCTCTGAATCCGTTTTAGGTTAATGTGACCCAAACGTAAGTGCCTAAGATATGTGTCATTGATTGAAGATACCTTCCTTTTAAGGGAAGTTGAGTTTTCTTGTTGTACATTATGCAGTGTGGGAGCAATAGGATATATATAAAATAAGTTGTCATGCATTCTACCGGAACATATAATATTTCCATCTCTACTGATACCAACACCAGAATGGAAAGAAACTGAATAATTAAATTCAATGAGTCTGGAAACTGAAATTAAATTCTTCCTCATGTCCGGAACATAGAAAACATTATTTAAAACTTATATCCTATCACATGGAAATTGAAAGGAAACAACTCCCATTGCAACTGCCCAAACTTTAGCTCCAGTTCCAACTCTAAAGGCAAACTCTCCTTTCTCAATCTTCTGCATTATCTGAAACCCCTGTAATGAATTGCAGATATGATTAGAGGCTCCCGAGTCTACTATCCATGAATCAGTAGAATCAACCACCAGACAAGTTTCAATGTAGTAGGAAAAAGATGTACCTTTCTTAACTGAGGCTAGCAACTTGGGACAATCTTTCTTCCAATGACCTTTAAGGCCACACTTGAAGCATTTCCCTTTGGGCTTTCCATCTGTACCCTTGTCCTTCTTTTTACCTGTATTGTCCTTTTTCTGTCCTTTTCCCTTATTCTGCTTCTTCTTGAACTTCTTCCCTTTCGGGTTTAGTTTAGAGGAAGACTGGAAAAAATGAGCTTGGGCTTTGGGCTTCATGATAGCCTCCGCTGCCTGGAGTTCTTTCATTA
The DNA here is from genome assembly GCA_012931725.1 of Litsea cubeba. Classification (NCBI taxonomy): domain Eukaryota; kingdom Viridiplantae; phylum Streptophyta; class Magnoliopsida; order Laurales; family Lauraceae; genus Litsea; species Litsea cubeba. The sequence goes on from CM022944.1 coordinate 83,332,178, forward strand.
ACTCAGATAGAGTCATGTCCATCTTGTTCATATTGAAATTGAGCTTGAACTGATTTAAAGAGTCCGGCAGAGTTTCGAGAATCATATCAGTTTGACTCTCTGCATCAATCTCAGCCCCTAGAATCTCAGCAACATTGAAACAATCCATCATCTTGAGCATATGCTCTCTGACAGGTGTTCCCTCAGCCATCCTAGTATTCATGATAGTCCTTATAGCAACTTGCCTAGCTAGCCTGCTTTTGTCTGCGAACATCTCAGATTAGGACATCATGATTTCATAGGCTGTGTCCATCTGCTCATGCTGTGTTTGCAACACGTTGGACATGGAAGCAAGCATGTAGCATTTAGCCATGCTATTCGCTTTCTTCCATTTCCTCTCAGCCTCTAACTGGTCATCAGTAGAATTAACATCAATATCAGGACAGGTTTCTGACAAGACATACTTGTACTCCTCAGCAGTGAGTACTATGTCAAGATTTCTCTTCCAATCTACGTAATTAGGGCCAGTCAGTTTGTTCTCATGAAGAATGCTCATCAACGGACTAAAAGAATCTTTACCCATCTCTCTCTGGATATGAAACGGTTTATAATTAGATAGGCAGTATATATGTAATATGCATATGGTGCTTGTTATAAAAGGAAAAAACATGCACAAATCTTTTTACATTATTTAACCCTAAACATAATATATCAGTGTTTCAACCTCCTCATAGACCCTCCATCGAAGGGATGGCCGAGCCTACAGTCACGTTGAATTAAGGTATGCTTATTTGGATTATCACTATCTGGATACACATATCCAGTGGTAGTCCAATCACTGATTGGTTTGGCCTCATATGACAAATAACTCTTTCCTAGGGAGAGGTCATTACCGTCTTATGTAAAGTGTTTTACCATTTCTTATGAAATTTCCCAGAATGTCTATGATTTAAGTCCTCCGAAGGGAAGTGACTTTTATCCATTCTAGAAGTGAACTTTAGTAAAGAGCTCCACTGAAGGGATGGCCACTCCCACCAACACTTCATTGACATTCTATGGAAGTGATCTTTAGTAAAGATCTCCACCGAAGGGATGGCCGCTCCTACTAACACCTCATTACGAATATTCACATTAGTTCACCCATTAATCCATCAAAGCGGTCTTTAGTAAAGAACTCCACCGAAGGGGTGGCCGCTCCTACTAACACCTTAATGGGATAACATGAACCGAAAATGGAAGGCCGTGGGGTCTTTCCAAAAACCCCTCTCCCACTTGATTATTTATCACTAGGGTTTATACTTTTTGACCTTTACATTGTTTACTCAAAAGCTCTTTTAAATCTAGCAAACTTAGTTAATTAAATTTATGACTCAATGACTTAAGTCATCTTAAAATAAATAACCTTTGCTTTAAAACATTTGAGAAAATCCCTTTAAAGAATCAAAAACCTCACTTGGTTTATGGAAACCCATTGGTAGCATCTAATTAGATTTTAGTTTAGCCTCAAGGGAACCAAGATAAACTAAACCCTATCCAATTTTAAACCCTAGACAAAATCGAAGGTGCTGGTCTAAGTTCCATTTAAAACAATTAGCCAAACTAAAAACAATCCAATATAGAAAGATGCCATTTTTAGAACCTAATGGTGGCCATCTTTCTAGGTGACAATTATAGCAATTATATAAAGCATTCATCCATGCATTCCATATATAAGAGCAAATAAAAGTATGCAATCCTTGATGGCTCCCTGCTCTTCGAACTTCAAATCCTTATCGAACTAGGACATCAAAAATTAGATCTCATCTTGCACCAAGAAGCCTTGTCTCCTCCACCACTAAGGAATCCGGTTACTTGCAACCTATCTTGCTTGAAGCTTTCTTTTTCTTGCTTGTTCCAACAAATTAAATTTATACAAGCAAACCTATAAAAAACAAAACCACAAATTACATTGGAGAATCCTATGCCTTTTAAGAAAGCTTACATCAAGACTAGTTGGAATAAAAGTAAAGAAAGAATTACAACTTCCTATGATTGCTAAACGCACAATCGTACACTTTCCAACTAATGAAAAAACATCCAAATCCACATAACAATCATGCGAACCATCAAGGATGCAATATATGGCTGCAAACAAAGAGGTTAGTGCATGCAAAACACTATGTACATCATTAAACAAATCTGAAAAATAAATTCCAGCATTGTTAATGAAACTTGCACACAACATGCATCACTTAAAGAAATCTGAATATAACTTTAGTAGGGTGCCACCATGCCCATAATCAATCTAGGATTAATTAAACACAACATGGGATCATGATTTCACATGGAGTGGCTCTGATACCACTGAAAGAAACTGCGATTCAGATCTGGACATCACTAGGGGAAGACGTCCATGGCTGATTTGTAACAAAACATGTTTCAAAAAATCTGATCTGGGCAGCGCAAATCAGCCATATGGATCGCATAAAAACTCCATGGTCTCATGATCAACAAGTGTATAATTAAAGGAGATTCAGGAAGGCTATTACCTTGATGATGTGTAGACTTCAAATCTCTGAAATAAAAGATCTGAAGAGTTGAACTCAGACTTGCAATTAGCAAACAACTTGATGGAATTTTCTACAGTAGTATTGGTTTTGATCTTCTTCTCTATTTCACTTCCAAATCTGATTGGCTAAGATGGTGGGATCTTAATCTAGATTTCAAGATGGGATTTGAGAACTTTTAATCTATGGAAAATCTCAGACCTCAAACTCTCTTCAATGAAGAATAAAAGAGGGCTGGACGTGTGGGATAGGGATCTCTATGTTATGGACGTCCAACGGGAGGCTTCCTCTTTTTATAGAAAACTTTGGGATTGCTTTCCTTAAAAGCTATCTCTTCTAATTCTCATAGATATCCTAAAAGAAAAATATAATCCAAAGATTTATTTCCTTTTAGAAACACTCCAATTAGAAAAGGTAACTAAAGGAACATCCCACAAACTTTAGCAATTAGTAATCTTAGTTTTACAACACTTACTAATTTAAGTTTCTAATTCAAAAAGGAAACTTTACTATAGGAATACTAATCCAAAGAGGAGTCCAACCTTCCAAATAGAGAGACCTACTCAAAGTTGGAAACCTCACCTATGGAATTCTCATTATGGACGTCCCACATAAAATAATGCACACCATGGCCCACATGATTTATCTAGAATTAAATTAATGCATGCCACCAAAGGCCTATTTGAATTTAAACTCAAAATTATTTTTCCACTAAAATAATTCAACCAAATGTCATCTAAACAATTTAGGAAACCATGCCAATCTAGGAAAGTGACTAGAGAAGGGACCAAAAGACATATTTGCCCTTGGCTCCCAAAATGACCAAAATGTCCATGCTAAACCCATAGCAACATTAAGACCATTTTAACCTCAACTCATTCCACTAAAGAGTTATAGTTGAACTCCAGGGAAAAATATAATTATAAAATAAGCTCGTTAGAAAATGACAGTTGTCTTCGACCTACGAAGTGAAATGACCTAAATGCCCTTCTATGTAACATCCATAATCAAGTCAGGTTATCCGATGTACTATCAACCTTCTTGATTACATCTAAACCTTAGAACTTCATATCCTTAACTTAATCATCATCCGGATATCATTCTCTTGGTCCAGGGAGCGACCCACAAGTTCAATATCCATATGGAACATCCATATACTAAGATCTTAGATTTTAATGATTAATCGGATAATTCTAAGGGGACGATCATTCCATCATTAGATGGCATAGATTCTTTATTGCATCTGCACGTCCCAACTGATCATGTCCGAGTACCCAAAACACAGAGCTGTTGACCCATGAAAAGAATCTCACCCACAGTGAATTAAAGCACAAGAACTTGACTTCGTCAGTTCATCCACAAATGCTCAAGATTAAGAGCACTGGTCACTCAGTAGCATGAGGTGACTTGATCTCTCTCAGTGATAGTACTATTTTAGAGATCACACCTACAATGGTCCTGTTCAATGCATTGCATATGCACTATTGAGATAAATCCGGGAAAGTCCTCCCATGACTTAGGTAAGTCAACCTGAATACAGGAGAGTCTCTCACTATAACTTATACCAGGATGAAGTGCCCAACTCCATCTCTCAGTTATGAACAAATATGTTGTTTCCAGTGTCCATGAATCAGACCTATCTGTGTGTAGGCACTACACACCTAATTCATTTACTAGAAACAATGGGCCTTACACAACCATACATATATACATGTTTTGAGAGAAAAGAGTCATTCCATTAAATAACAAGTAAATATCCAGTAACAAAGGATGAGAGTGTAGCTGGTGGGCTTTAGGGCATACACCAATCCCAACAAACTCCCACTTGCACTAAAGATCACTACTTCCTAACCTAACACCCATAGACTCAACATGAGAAGTAAAGACTTTCTCAATAAGAGTCTTAGTGAATGGGTCAGCTGAGTTATTTGCTGAGGCAATCTGCTCCACCACTATTTCTCCATCCTGAATGAATTCCTGAATCAAGTGGTACTTTCTCTGAATGTGCTTGCCTTTCTTGTGATTCCTGGGCTCTTTGCACTGTGCTACAGCACCAATGTTATCGCAGTACATGACAATCGATTTTTATACTGCAGGAACAACTCCCAATTTCTGAGCCATACTGCTTCCTTTGCAGGTTCCGATGCCACCACATACTTTGCTTCCATGGTAGGATCAGCAGTACAGGATTGCTTGACACTTCTCCATGATATAGCCCCTCCTGACAGAGTAAAGACGTATCCTGAAGTAGACTTTCTGGCATCTATATCAGATTGGAAATCAGAATCTGTATACGCCAAAGGCGTTAGATCATCTGCTCGAAAGGTTAGCATATAATCTTTCCTTCTCCGAAGATACTTGAATATATGCTTAACAACTATCCAATGCATAGGTCCAGGGTTTGACTGATATCTGCTGACCATGCCAACGGCAAAGCAAATATCTGATCTAGTACATAACATAGCGTACATGAGGCTTCCAATAGCGGATGCATATGGAACTCTCCTCATGCTCTCTATCTCTTCAGATATCTTTGGACTTTGATCTCGAGACAGTGGTACTCCATGTCTAGAAGGTAGCAAGCCATTCTTGGAGTCATGCATGTTAAACTTGACCAATATCTTCTCAATATATGAAGATTGGGATAAGGCTAACATCTTATTCTTGCGATCACGCAAAAGCTTGATCCCTAAGATATAGCTGGCCTCACCCAAATCCTTCATCTGAAATTGAGAGGATAACCAAACCTTTGTGGATGATAATATACCTACATCATTTCCAATGAGCACTATGTCATCTACATACAGAACTAAAAATGCAACTGCTTTTCCACTTCCTTTCTTATACACACATCGTTCATCAATGTTTTGATCAAAGCCAAAAGATTTGACTGCCTGATTAAACTTGATGTTCCATGCTCTAGATGCTTGCTTAAGTCCATAAATGGACTTCTTAAGTTTACAAACCATGTTATCTTGGCCACTAGCAATGAAACCCTCTGGTTGCATCATATAGATGCATTCGTCGAGACTTCCATTAAGAAAAGCTATCTTGACATCCATCTGCCATATCTCGTAGTCATAATGACATGCGATGGCCAAGAGAATCCTTATGGACTTAAGCATAGCCACTGGTGAAAAGGTTTCCTCATAATCGATACCCTCTTTCTGAGTATATCCTTTCGCCACCAGTCTTGCTTTGAAGGTTTCCACATTCCCATCCACTCCTCTCTTCCTCTTGTAGATCCACTTGCACCCTATGGGTTTAATCCCTTCAGGTGCATCTACAAGTTCCAAGACTTGGTTGGAATACAAAGAATCCATTTCAGATTTCATCGCTTGCTGCCACATGTCAGCATCTATATCCGTTATTGCTTCATCATAACTAGCAGGATCCTCAACCAGATCTTCAGAGTCTGTTTTAAAAGACACTCCTAGATATCTTTCTGGCTGTCTAGAAATTCTCCCACTATGACGAGACTCCAGAGTGTTAAAAGGAATATCTTGTTCATCAACTGTCTCAGGATCTGGTACTTATAAGAGATCCTTGAAGAATCTCCTCAAGGGTTTCTTTACAACTAAGCTCTTGGTACATCATACAATCATCCTCCAAGTACCTAGCATGAGTGCTGATAAGCACTTTTTGCTCCTTTGGATGATAAAAGATGCCACCTCTCGTTCCCTTAGGATACCCAAGGAAGTTGTGATCTTCTTCTTCGGTGATTTTGGTGTTTGTCCACATGTCACCATGTCGACGGAGGCAGACCCATAGTTTTTGTCAAAGGTGATGCTCCGTTTTTCTACATCTCGTTTATTTTCTCCCTCGCAACGAAGCATTGATTGAGAGGATGCGAGATCATCTGGTGGTATGGACAGTACCGAGGATTGTTGGTTTTGCCAACATCACCCGGTCTTTTTGGTTCAGGCAAGGTGAGCTTGCTGTTTGCCACAAGTGCCCCGAAGATTTCATCAACATCTTCATCAAATGGTTATTTCTTCTCTACTCGATCTTTGAAGGCATCAGAGAGTTTAGGTCTCTTACCAGCAGCTTTGTTTTCATCTTTCTTTGGTGGCTGAGGAGCTGACTTGGTCTGCACATTGAGGACCTCTTTCTTCTTTGGTTTAGAGGTTGCAATGGCGGTTGGCTCTTTTCTTGATGATTTCTGACTGTTGAGGTCTTTAATCACCGTTTCAGCTTCCATGGAAGCTTCTACGAGTTCTCCCAGGTTCTTTGATTTGTTGCCAATGATCATGGAGCAGATTCTAGCTCTCATGTTGTTTCGGCAGATGTCGACTAGCGACGCTTGTGGCAATACATCAGAGCATTTGTATGCCATTGCTTTCCACTTATGAATGAAGTCATAAGTTGACTCATTCTCCCCCTGTTTTAGGATGCACAACTAAGCCATAGTGGCGGGATGATCCTCACCTTTGAAGTGAGTCAGGAAGTGTGTCTCTAGCATGGCCCGGTTTCGGATGGAGCCCTTCGGCAGAGTGGAGTACCAATCAAAGGCCGTACCTTTTAGGGTACTTCCAAGGAGGTGGATCTTGAGTGCATCTTGATCTGTGATAGCTCCCGTCAGGATCTTGAAGTGGATGACGTGCTGTCTGGCTGATCTTTTCCCCGTATATGTTTGGAGAGTATGATGCTTGAATTTTGGGGGGAACAGGACCGAGTCCATCCATAAGGGATATGGTGGCTTGATCCCATGCTCCTTGAGTATATCCTCTTCTTTTGCTTTGGCGAGGATACTGTCTACGTCCTTTTTGGTAAGGGCGCGTGACTTATTTTCTTCTCCATTTACCTCATCATCTTGATGATTCGGAGGAGGTTCATAGTTCGCCTGATTTTGGAAGGCGAGGAGAAGGTTTTCCATCAGAGTTTCAATCCTCTGTTGGCCTTGTTCCAACTGCTGGATACGGGTGATCGCATCATCTTGAGGTGGATTGCGGGGTGGTGGCTCAGAATTTGTAGCCAGGAAGTTCATCCCTCGGGATTCGAATAAAGAAACTGTCCTGGTGACTGAGCTGGGGCTCATTCTTTTTGAAGAAGAGCTTAAGGAAGGATCACTCTGCCGTCCTTTGCTTGAAGGAGCGGGGGATTCTTCTGAATGTCTTCTTGTCCTGGAGACGCTGCGGGTCATCGAACGCCGGACATGGATTTTGGATGCTGACTTTTGGCGTATTCTGGTTTTTCCAACCATATGGACAGCAGTAACTTGGTTGGGTCTTTCTTTTTTAACCCATTTGGGAGAGACTTGAAGTGTAGGAGGCTGGGTCCTTTGCTTCTCTAGTCTCTTTTGCCGATAAGACGCGCGACGGCGTATACGACGAGCAATTTAAGCTTCTGTCAGCTCTGGCTGGGCTTTGACGATGAAGGATGTGCTCCCTCGGGCGCAGCAGCCGAGCTTGTCTTCTTTGTAGCTAGGCAAGGACAAGATGCGAACCCTGTCCTTCGCCTGTTGCAGCGAAGCTTTGAATTTTTGGAGTTCGGCCCCTATAGAGATGAAGGGTCGAACTGCAGGTTTGTAGGCCTTAGCAGGTGCTTGCAGAGGCCTTGTGATGCATGACTTGATTTTGGGCTTGTAGGAACAAGCCGGCTCATGCTGGGTTGACTTGAGAGTCAGATTGGAGATGGGTCTCTCCTCTTTCATGTAAGCAAGAGGGTAGAACTGGTTCTCCTTGAGTGGGGCCAGGAATGCTGGCTTGGTGGATGTTTGGGACCTTCTTTGTTTTGGTGAAGGTTTTGGGGACCAAGTCTTGGGATAGACCTGGTCGCTTGCGGGTCGAGGCTTCGTGGGGCTGCCACGGGCTTCGGGCCTTCTGGTGCTCACCACGTTGAGAGGCGAGTTTCTGCTTCTTGGAAGGTTTTGTTCTTCAGGAAGTGGGAATAGTCCCAGCGTCCCAAAGACAATAGTCCGTGGAGTCGAGGTCGACCCGGAGTTCAGAGAGTTGCCGAGGGATTTGACGCTTCGGCTGCTGATGGGGCGCCTGTAGGTGCGCGTAGTTTGCTTCTGTTGAAGCATGAGCTGGTGCTTGTTCTCATCGAAGGTAATGGTTAGTGAAGCTGCCATTGTTAGTTTTCGAAAAGTTACTGAAACAAGACCACATCCATTAGTAATCACAAGAATATAATGATCATAAATGGGAAGTTCTATCATTTTGTCTTTTCAAATTGCTCGAGGGAGATGACCCAAGCAATATGAAGAAGGCAGAAAGCCGTAGAGTGTACAATCGTTCTGACCGCAGCTATGGTAAGCCCAGAATGAGCGTCCCAGTGACTGCTAGAAGCAATTGTGAACTTAAAATTCGACTTATCGAGAAACAGAGCTTGCTCGAGGTAAGAAGAATATAAAGTTGGAGTTACAAATGTGCCGGTCGTGAATACAGTAGACCCTGAAAGGGCGTACTAGTATCGCTGGACACAAATGTTTGGAGACCGCATCCATGAGATGAGATTCCCTGTTTTTGAAAGGTCAAGATTGGATTCATCAAAGAGAGCAGATGGTATTCCGATCCAAATATGGTCTCAGCGATTTCCGCGAGTGCCAGTATTCAGAAGGAAATGAACTATAATTTCTCGGATCTGAATCCAAAAATGACGAGTTTTTTTTTTTTTGAAAGGCCAATATCGGGTTCATCAAAGAAAGCAAAAGGTACTCCAATCTGAACACGGGCTCAACGATTTCCGCGAGCGCCAGTGCTCAGAAAGGAGAAAGCCAAGATTTCTCCAATCTAAACCCAAAATGACGGAAGTCTTTTTTTTTTTTTGAAGTTTTTTTTAAAAAAAATAGTTTTTTTATTTTTTTTTATTTTTTTTAAGATTTTTTTTGAAATTTGTTTTTTATTTTTTATTTTTTATTTTAAAATTTTTATTTTTTAAAATTTTTATTTTTGAAAAAGTTTTATTTAAAAGATGAGAGAGTACACATAGGCCTCCTAACCCGGCCTTATGAAATCTTGATTGATAGAATTGCCCCCAGGTAAAGGTAGGATTACTTAATGAACCTGTTTGGAGGACCCTTGCCTAGAACAGTCAAGCTGTCTCCACACTCTGGACAAGGCTTTTCTTGAATCAACTATGATCAAAGAATGCAGTTGGTTTAACCTTAGTGGTCTATGTCTCTTTTTTTTTGTTTTTATATATATATATTTTAGATATTTAATGAAGTCATCGAAGAGAAACGATGGCCCAAAACCTTAGTCGAACAGGCTCAACATTTCTGCAAGCACGATGAACGATAGGAAAGGATCAAGGTTTCTCAAATTTGAATTCAAACTGAGAAATCTAATTTTTTTTTAGATCTTTAATGAACTCATCGAAGAGAAACGATGGCCCAAAACCTTAGTCGAACAGGCTCAAGCTCAACATTTCTGCAAGCACGATGAACGATAGGAAAGGATCAAGGTTTCTCAATTTTGAATCCAAAATGAAAAATCTGATTTTTTTTGTTTTTTTTTCTTAGATCTTTAATGAACTCATCGAAGAGAAATGATGGCCCAAAACCTTAGTCGAACAGGCTCAACATTTCTGCAAGCACGATGGACGATAGGAAAGGATCGAGGTTTCTCAATTTTGAATTCAAAATGAAAAATCTAATTTTTTTTTTTTTAGATCTTTAATGAACTTATCGAAGAGAAACGACGGCCCAAAACCTTAGTCGAACAGGCTCAACATTTCTGCAAGCACGATGAATGATAGGAAAGGATCAAGTTTCTCAATTTTGAATCCAAAATGAAAAATCTGATTTTTTTTTGTTGAAAAGAGAAAGAGTGGAAATAAATTCAAAGAATTAGAAGATCCCAAAAAATCTCATCTCATTTTTTTTTAGATGAAGAATCCAACATAGGCCACCAATTAGAAAGTAGCCAAGGAATCAAGAAAAGAAGTATAAGCATAGAGCAATAGATACGATATGCAAATATTTCATTTCTAGCATCGTGTTCTCAAATGAACGAGTCCCACCGGGTGTGCCAGCTTGATGGACTGAAGCAGGCATCCCGGAACTAGAACATCCATTTTGATCAGGCAATCAAGTCATTTTTTTTTGTCAAAATTCGGATGAGTGATGTGTTGGGATTGGTGTATCCCCTAAAGCCCACTAGCTGCACTCTCATCTTCTGTTACTGGATATTTACTGGTTATTTAAATGAAAGACTCTTTTATGCTTAAACATGTATATATGTATGGTTGTGTAAGGCCCATTGTTTCTAGTAAATGAATTAGGTGTGTAGTGTCTACACACAGATAGGTCTAATTCATGGACAACTGGAAACATCATATTTGTTCATAACTGAAAGATGGAGCTGGGCACTTCATCTTGGTATAAGTTATAATGAGAGACTCTCCTGTATACAGGGTGACTTACCTAAGTCATGGGAGGGCCTTCCCGGATTCATCTCATTAGTGCATATGCAATGCATTGAACAGGACCATGGTAGGTGTGATCTCTAAAATAGTACTATCATAGAGAGAGATCAAGTCACCTCATGCTACTGAGTGACCGGTGCTCTTATTCTTGAGCATTTGTGGATGAACTGACGAAGTCAAGTTCTTGTGCTTTAATTCACTATGGGTGAGATTCTTTTCATGGGTCAACATCTCTGTGTTTTGGGTACTCGGACTTGATCAGTTGGGACGTGCAGATGCAATATAGAATCTATGCCATCTGATGATAGAATAATCGTCCCCTTAGAATTATCCGATTAATCATCAAAATCTAAGATCTTAGTATATGGATGTTCCATATGGATATTGAACTTGTGGGTCGCTCCCTGGATCAGAGAATGATATTCGAATGATGATTATGTTTAAGGATATGAAGTTCTAAGGTTTAGATGTAATCGGGAAGGTTGATGGTACATGTGATAACCTGACTCGATTATGGATGTTACATAGAGTGGCATTCAGGTCATTACACTTAGTAGGTCGAAGACAACCATCATTTTATGACGAGCTTATTATATTATATATTTGTCCTTGGAGTTCAACCATAACTCTTTAGTGGAATGAGTTAAGGTTAAAATGGTCTTTATGTTGCTATGGGTTTAGCATGGACATTTTGGTCATTTTGGGAGCCAATGGCAAATATGTCTTTTGGTCCCTTCTCTAGTCACTTTCCAAGATTGGCATGGTTTCCTGAAGTGTTTAGATAACATTTGGTTGAATTATTTTAGTGGAAAAATAATTTTGAGTTTAAATTCAAATAGGCCTTTGATGGCATACATGAATTTAATTCTAGATAAATTGTATGTGGGCCATGGTGTGCATTATCATGAGGGGCGTCCATAATAGGATTTCCATGGGTAAGGTTTCCAACTTTTAGTAGAACTCTCTACTTGGAAAGTTGGACTCCTCTTTGGATTAGTATTCCTATGAGAAAGTTTCCTGTTTGGATTAGGAACTTAAAATTAGTAAGTGTTCTACAACTAGAATTACTAATTGCATGGGAAGTTCCTTTTAGTTTCCTTTTCTAATTGGAGTGTTTCTTAAAGGAAATAAGTCTTTCCTTTTAGGACATCCATGAGAATTAGGAGAGATAAACTTTTAGGAAAGGTTTCCTCAAAGTTTCTATAAAAGAAACCCAAACCCCTCTTGGACGTCCAACACTTTGAGAGCACAAGGAGAGTCCCACACGTCCAGCCTTTGGAGGTTTTCTTCTTCATTGAAGAAGGCTTAAGGTCTGAGATTTTTCCTTGGAGAAATAGTTCTCAACTCCTAGATTAAGATCCCACCATCTTAGCCAATCAGATTTGGAAGTGAGATAGAGGAGAAGATCAAAGGCAATACTAGTGCAGAAAATTCCAGCAACTTTTTTGTTAATTGCAAGTCTGAGTTCGGGCCTTTGGATCTATTTTTCCAGAGATTTGAAGTCTACAAATCTTCGAGGTAATAGTCTTCTTCATTCTCCTTTAATTATACACTTGTTGGTCATGAATTCATGGAGTTCTCATGCGATTACTATGGCTGATTTATGCTGTCCAAATCAGATTTTTTTTAAATCTGTCATGTTACAAATTAGCCATGAATATCTTCCGCTAATTCAGATCTGAATCGCAGTTTCTTTCAGTGGTATCAGAGCCACTCCATGTGAAATCATGATCCCATGTTGTGTATAATTAATCCTAGATTGATTATGGGTATGGTGGCGCCCTATTAAAGTTATGTTGTGATGCATGTTGTGTGCAAGTTTCATTAACATTGCTGGAATTTATTTTCCAGATTTGTTTAATGATGCACATAGTGTGTTTGCATGCACTAACCTCTTTGTTTGCAGCCATGTATTACAGCCTTGATGGTTCGCATTATTGTTATGTGGATTTGGATGTTTTTTCAATAGTTGGAAAGTGTACGATTGCGCGTTTAGCAATCATAGGAAGTTGTAATTCTTTCTTTGCTTTTATTCCAAGATGTAAGCTTTCTTGAAAAGCATAGGTACCTCTAATGTAATTTGGGGTTTTGTTTTTTATGGGTTTGCTTGTATAAATTTAATTTATTGGAACAAGCAAGAAGAAGAAAGTTTCAAGAAAGGTTGCAAGTAACCGGATTCCTTAGTGGTGGAGGAGACAAGACTTCTTGGTGAAAGATGAGACCTATTCTTGATGTCCTAGTTTGATAAGGATTAGAAGTCGGAAGAGCAGGGAGCCATCAAGGATTGCATACTATTATTTGCTTTTATATATGGAATGCATGGATGAGTGCTTTATATAATTGCTATAATTGTCACCTAGAAACATGGCCACCATTAGGTTCTAAAATTGGCATCTTTATTGTATTAGATTGTTTTTAGTTTGGCAAATTGTTTTAAACGGAACTTAGACCAGAACCTTCTATTTGTCTAAGGTTTAAAATTGGATAGGGTTTAGTTTATCTTGGTACCCTTGGTTTCCAAAGAAGGCTAAACTAAAATCTAATTTGATGCTACCTATGGGTTTTCATAACCCAAGATAGGTTTTTGACTCTTTGAAGGGATTTGCTCAAATGTTTTAAAGAAAAGGTTATTTAATTTTAAGATGGCTTAAGTCATAAATTTAATTAACCAAGTTTGCTAGATTTAAAAAGAGCTTTTGAGTAAAACAATGTAAAGGTCAAAAAGTATAAACCCTAGTGATAAATAATCAAGTGGGAGAGGGGTTTAGGAAAGACCCCACGGCCTTCCATTTTCGGTTCATGTTATCTCATTAAGGTGTTAGTAGGAGCGGCCACCCCTTCGGTGGAGTTCTTTAACTAAAGACCGCTTTGATGGGTTAATGGGTGAACTAATGTGAATATTCGTAATGAGGTGTTAGTAGGAGCGGCCATCCCTTCGGTGGAGTTCTTTACTAAAGATCACTTCTATAGAATGTCAATGAAGTGTTGGTGGGAGCGGCCATCCCTTCGGTGGAGCTCTTTACTAAAGGTCACTTCTAGGATGGATAAAAGTCTCTTCCCTTCGGAAGACTTAATCATAGACATTCTGGGAAATTTCATAAGAGATGGTTATACACTTGACATAAGATGGTAATAACCTCTCCCTAGGAGTTAAAGGGTTATTTGTCATATGAGGCCAAACCAATCAGTGATTGGACTACCACTGGATATGTGTCCAGATAGTGATAATCCAAATAAGTCTGCCTTAATTCAACGTGACTGTAGGCTCGGCCATCCCTTCGATGGAGGGTCTATGAGGAGGTTGAAACACTGATACATTATGATTGGGGTTGAATAATGTAAAAAGTTTTTGTGCTTTGTTTTTCCTTTTGTAACAAGCACCATATGCATATTACATATATACTGCATGTCTAGTTATAATCCGTTTTATATCCAGAAAGAGATGGGTAAAGACTCTTTTAGTCCGTTGATGTGCATTCTTCATGAGAATAAACTGACTGGCCCTAACTACGTAGATTGGAAGAGAAATCTTGACATAGTACTCACTGCTGAGGAGTACAAGTATGTCTTGCTAGAAAACTGTCCCAATATTGATGCTAATTCTACTGATGACCAGCGAGAGGCTGAGAGGAGATGGAAGAAAGCGAATAGCATGGCTAAATGCTACATGCTCGCTTCCATGTCCAACGTGTTGCAAACACAGCACGAGCATATGGACACATCCTATGAAATCATGATGTCCTTGTCTGAGATGTTCGCAGACAAGAGCAGGCCAGCTAGGCAAGCTGCTATGAGGACTATCATGAATGCTAGAATGGCTGAGGGAACACCTGTCAGAGAGCATATGCTCAAGCTGATGGATTGTTTCAATGAAGCTGAGATTCTAGGGGCTGAGATTGATGCTGGGAATCAAACTGACATGATTCTCGGAACTCTGCCGGACTCTTTCAATCAGTTCAAGCTCAATTTCAATATGAGCAAGATGGACATGACTCTACCTGAGTTAATGAAAGAACTCCAGGCAGCAGAGGCCATCATGAAGCCCAAAGCCCAAGCTCATTTTTTCCAGTCTTCCTCTAAACCAAACCCGAAAGGGAAGAAGTTCAAAAAGAAGCAGAATAAGGGAAAAGGGCAGAAAAAGGACAATGCTGGAAATAAGAAGGACAAGGGTACAGATGGAAAGCCCAAAGGGAAATGCTTCAAGTGTGGCCTCAAAGGTCATTGGAAGAAAGATTGTCCCAAGTTCCTGGCCTCAGTTAAGAAAGGTTTATCTTTTTCATACTACATTGAAACTTCTCTAGTGGTTGATTCTACTGACTCATGGATAGTAGACTCAGGAGCCACTAATCATAACTGCAATTCATTACAGGGGTTTCAGATAATGCAGAGAATTGAGAAAGGAGAGTTTGCCTTTAGAGTCAGAATTGGAGCTAAAGTTTGGGCAGTTGCAGTAGGAGTAGTTACCTTACATTTTCCATGTAATAGGATATTAGTTTTAAATAATGTTTTCTATGTTCTGGACATGAGGAAGAATTTAATTTCAGTTTCCAGATTAATTGAATTTAATTATTCAGTTTCTTTCCATTCTAGTATTGATATCAGTAGAGATGGAAATATTATATGTTCCGGTAGAATACATGACAACTTATTTTATATATATCCTATTGCTCCCACACTGCATAATGTACACCAAGAAAGCTCAACTGCCCTTAAGAGAAAGGTATCTTCAATCAATGACACATATCTTTGGCACTTACGTTTGGGTCACATTAACCTAAAATGGATTCAGAGGTTGGTAGAAGATGGGCCTTTAAGCTCGTTAGATTTCAAACCTTTTCCTCAGTGCGAATCTTGTCTCAAGGGAAAGATGACCAAATGGTCATTCTATGGAAAGGGACTAAGGTCAAAGGAGTTGTTAGAATTGATTCACACTGATGCGTGTGGTCCTATGAACAAACCGGCTCGAGGAGGGTATGAGTATTACATCACCTTCACCGATGATTACTCTAGATATGAATATGTATAACTAATGTGACGCAAGTCTGAGGCGTTTGATAAGTTCAAACAATTCGAGGCTGAGGCGGAGCTACAACTAGGAAAACATATCAAAGCCCTTCGATCTGATCGAGGTGGCGAGTACCTCTTGGGTGAGTTCAAGGAGTACCTCACACAACATGGGATTGTGTCTCAGTTGTCTGCACCGGGTACACCCCAGCAAAATGGTGTAGCGGAGAGAAGAAACCGTACCCTTCTTGATATGGTAAGGTCCATGATGAGTCATGCAACCCTACCTATATCTTTCTGGGGATATGCCCTAGAAGCAGCAGCATACATTTTAAATCTGGTACCTTCTAAATCAGTACCTAGGACACCCCAAGAAATGTGGACACGTCGAAAACCTAGTTTAAGACATATTCACATTTGGGGTTGTCCAGCCTATGTACTGAATGATAAAGCTACCAAGCTGGAACCCAGATCGGAAATGTGCTACTTCATTGGGTATCCTAAGGAAACGAGATGTGGCATCTTTTATGATCCAAAGGAGCAAAAAGTGCTCATCAGCACTCATGCTAGGTACTTGGAGGATGATTGTATGATGCACCAAGAGCTTAGTTGTAAAGAAACCCTTGAGGAGATTCTTCCGGGATATCTCCTATAACATCTGTACCAGATCCTGAGACAGTAGATGAACAAGATATTCCTTTAAACACTCCGGAGCCTCGTCGTAGTGGGAGAATTTCTAGACAGCCAGAAAGATATCTAGGAGTGTCTTTTAAGACAGACTCTGAAGATCTGGTTGAGGATCCTACTAGTTATGATGAAGCAGTAACGGATATAGATGCTGACATGTGGCAGTAAGCGATGAAATCTGAAATGGATTCTTTGTATTCCAATCAAGTCTGGGAACTTGTAGATGCACCTGAAGGGATTAAACCCATAGGGTGTAAGTGGATCTACAAGAGAAAGAGAGGAGTGGATGGGAAGGTGGAAACCTTCAAAGCAAGACTGGTGGCGAAAGGATATACTCAGAAAGAGGGTATCGATTATGCGAAAACCTTTTCACCAGTGGCTATGCTTAAGTCCATAAGGATTCTCTTGGCCATCGCATGTCATTATGACTACGAGATATGGCAGATGGATGTCAAGACAACTTTTCTTAATGGAAGTCTTGACGAATGCATCTATATGATGCAACCAGAGGGCTTCATTGCTAGTGGCCAAGATAACATGGTTTGTAAACTTAAGAAGTCCATTTATGGACTTAAGCAAGCATCTAGAGCATGGAACATCAAATTTAATCAGGCAGTCAAATCTTTTGGCTTTGATCAAAACATTGATGAACCATGTGTGTATAAGAAAGGAAATGGGAAAGCAGTTGCATTTTTGATTCTGTATGTAGATGACATATTACTCATAGGAAATGATGTAGGTTTATTGTTATCCACAAAGGTTTGGTTATCCTCTCAATTTCAGATGAAGGATTTGGGTGAGGCCAACTATATCTTAGGGATCAAGCTTTTGCGTGATCGCAAGAATAAGTTGTTAGCCCTATCCCAATCTTCTTACATTGAGAAGATATTGGTCAAGTTTAACATGCATGACTCCAAGAAGGGCCTCCTACCTTCTAGACATGGAGTACCACTGTCTCGAGATCAATGTCCAAAGACATCTGAAGAGATAGAGACCATGAGGAGAGTTCCATATGCATCCGCTGTTGGAAGCCTCATGTATGCTATGTTATGTACTAGACCAGATATTTGCTTTGCCGTTGGCATGGTTAGCAGATATCAGTCAAACCCTAGACCAATGCATTGGACAGCTGTTAAGCATATATTCAAGTATCTTCGGAGAACGAAAGATTATATGCTAACCTTTCGAGCAGATGATCTAACGCCATTGGCGTATACAGACTCTGATTTCCAATCTGATAGTGACGCTAGAAAGTCTACCTCAGGGTACGTCTTTACTCTGTCAGGAGGGGCTATATTGTCACGCCCCGAGCCCGAGATTACACACATCCCGAGGCGCGACACACGCCCGCGTGGAAATTCGAGTCAAACTCATTGACTCTAGGTCCCCACGTACGGAATTTACCCACAGGATATCACGTGTGAGGTATATATTTTTCGATATGCCTGTATAAATCTGTCAGATAGATATCCAATTAACATACCACAATCATCAAGATATAGAGCATAAGGGTCCATGAGCATAGATTTAAGATTCAAGTTTAAGAGATAGAAGTAAGTTAGTTAAGTTTACAATCCAAAAGCTAACAAGTTTATAAACTACTACAAAATATGTGGCAATCCTAGCCACGGTCAGTGGGTCATTTAAGCATCCTTTTCTCATCGAGTGGATGTCTAGAAGACATCATCAGGAGTCCACTCTACTACGTTGTGTGGAGGTTCCTCTTCCTCAAGGATTTCCGGGGCAATGGCGTCGATGTATTCACCTGTAACGCCAAGTGTAGCACCATTAGACTAAGCTAAGCAAGACAAACATATACAGTCCATATAACATGTGCAAGACAGGTATAAATCATAAGAGATCGAGAAATAATCACTAGGCATATCAGTGCATGAATTAGCATGAGACATACGAGTCATAGATAACAGGTAAACATATTAACAAACTAGTTGGCACAACCACATAAGCTATGTTCTCTCAAGTTAATCATATAACATGAAATAAAATGAGAGCAGAATATCAGGACAGGACAGGGGCGGTGCTACTAGGAGACAGAGGTACCCAGAATTCTCCATCGTAGACCTAGGGTGCCGGTAAACCCTCAGAATATATTCCCATCTGCAGAGGGCCAGAAGTTTACTAAACCCACACTTAGCCGGGTCCGACTTAGATAGGGTCGAAGCTAAGTGGTGCCGACTCATAGAGTGCAATATACATACAACAGAGCAGGTGCAGGACAGTATAATCAGATACAGGACATACACAGGACAGTACATATAAATAACAAATCAGGACTTACTGAAATATGCTGAACAAATACAGAAACAAGTATAACATAACAGATGTGTAACAGAAAATGCATAACTGAACAGAAGCATGATCAAGTCACACTAGAATACTGGAAACGGAATGCAATGCATGTACATACAGATCATATACGGAGTCAAGACAGAAATCAAGCCAAGCCTACGGTCTTGGGAACACATGTGGTATTCACCGTCCAACTCAGGGTAGTATTAAGAGTTCGACATTATCGGGCTACAAGGACCCCTTGGCGTTACATAATTTGGATGTCGAATCCCTTAATAGAACACATTTGGCACGGTTAACAATCCGAAGAACACAATGCCCCTTTTGTGGGTACGGGTGCTCAATCTATATCCACAATTAAACAAACCCAGTGGTCATGATAAAAGTTCAAGGGTGCACATCCTACAAGTCCATCTATCAGGCCAATCAACTAGAACAAGCTACGGTCCAATGTCCGGCTCATAGAAACGTCCATTTGTCACAATTATGTAAAATCCAACATATAATCTTTTCCAAGGCTCAAATCAAATAAAATCTACACATCATGAGCTTTCCAACGGTATGTAGATCTCCAAAAACGGACTTACGGTTAAAAAGTTATGGTCATTGGAAAATCTGCATACTGCAGGTATCAGGTTCGCTCGAGCGTTCAGATGTTCGCTCGAGCGGACCCCAGACAGAGAGCTGTTCGCTCGACCGGACCTAAAGTTCGCTCGAGCGAACTCTCCCAGAGAGCCCTTCGCTCGAGCGTTCACTCACGCTCGCTCGAGCGAACTGTCAAATCCTGGGTTCCGAAAATCTGAACTTCTTGATTTCTCTCAAGCCATTCAAGGCATTCATTCCAGGTTTGAACCACTACCAATGGGCATCCTTGAGCTTCCAAAATCCTCATCAAAACCATCAATAAACCCATTTACATTAACAAGAAAAATCATCCACAAAAATCCATTTTTGAGCAAGAAGAAGGGTTTCTACACATGATTTCATACATTCATGAATCAAATAAGGAAACATGCATATCAATGTACATATTTAACTTGCCTTGGTGCTTTGAGCTAACTCTCACACTCCAAATCTTTTCTAATCAAGAATCCCCAAATATGAAAGCTCAAATGCCCTAAAATGGTGAAAAACAAAAATGGAAGAAAATGAATGAGGAAGGAGATGATGTATGCACGAATTTTAGGACATTCTTACACTAATATGAAGCAAGAGAAAAGAAATGGAAGTTGAGACTTACCAATGGAGGAAATGAAGCACTTTTAGAGAGAATGGAAGCTTGGAGAAGATGAATAGGAAGATGAAGATGCCTCCACCAAGACTCACATGCAAGGGTCCTTGGATTGTTGCTTGAGATGAGGAAGAAAGAAATGGAGAAGAAGAGTAGAGAGGAACTCTCAGCTGGAAATGAAGGAAGAAGAAGAGGAAAAGAAGAATAGCTGAAATGGGTTTTATCCCAATTTTTCTCCTGCACTTGCATGCAAGTCCAGAAATGGGCTGAATATCTCAAAAAGAGGCTTGGGCTGATTAAGTGGGCTGGGAATGGGCCTATATGGATCCGAATTGAATGGGTCAAAGCATGAAAGTTAAGGTCCATGAAATGCTCTATGCAATGCATTAAAAACCCAAAATTTCTAAATACACACAAAAACCCAAAACACTCCAAAAGTCATAATCTACCTAGTAAATGGTCAAACCCCACTAATTCTACCTAATCAAGTCCAATCAAGATCAAAACATCCATTAAGCACTTAATCTAAATTAATTAACTCTAAAATGAGATTAAGGCGGGTCGGGTTGTTACATATATCATGGAGGAGTGTCAAGCAATCCTGTATAGCTGATTCTACCATGGAAGCAGAGTATGTGGCGGCATCGGAAGCTGCGAAGGAAGCGGTATGGCTCAGAAAATTCCTGTTGGAATTGGGAGTTGTTCCTGCAGTGCATAAACCGATTGTCATGTACTGCGATAGCACTGGTGCTGTATCACAGTGCAAAGAGCCCAGGAATCACAAGAAAGGCAAGCACATTCAGAGAAAGTACCACTTGATCCGAGAATTCATTCAGGATGGAGAGATAGTGGTGGAGCATATTGCTTCAGCAAATAACTTAGCTGACCCATTCACTAAGACTCTTACTGAGAAAGTCTTCACTTCTCATGTTGAGTCTCTGGGTGTTAGGTTAGGAAGTAGTGATCTTTAGTGCAAGTGGGAGTTTGTTGGGATTGGTGTATGCCCTAAAGCCCACTAGCTGCACTCTCATCTTTTGTTACTGGATATTTACTGGTTATTTAAATGAAAGACTCTTTTATGCTTAAACATGTATATATGTATGGTTGTGTAAGGCCCATTGTTTATAGTAAATGAATTAGGTGTGTAGTGTCTACACAAAGATAGGTCTAATTCATGGACAACTGGAAACATCATATTTGTTCATAACTGAAAGATGGAGCTGGGCACTTCATCTTGGTATAAGTTATAATGAGAGACTATCCTGTATTCAGGGTGGCTTACCTAAGTCATGGGAGGGCCTTCCCGGATTCATCTCATTAGTGCATATGCAATGCATTGAACAGGACCATGGTAGGTGTGATCTCTAAAATAGTACTATCATAGAGAGAGATCAAGTCACCTCATGCTACTGAGTGACTGGTGCTCTTAATCTTGAGCATTTGTGGATGAACTGATGAAGTCAAGTTCTTGTGCTTTAATTCACTATGGGTGAGATTCTTTTCATGGGCAACAGCTCTGTGTTTTGGGTACTCGGACTTGATCAGTTGGGACGTGCAGATGCAATATAGAATCTATGCCATCTGATGATGGAATAATCGTCCCCTTAGAATTATCCGATTAATCATCAAAATCTAAGATCTTAGTATATGGATGTTCCATATCGATATTGAACTTGTGGGTCGCTCCCTGGATCAAGAGAATGATATTCGAATGATGATTATGTTTAAGGATATGAAGTTCTAAGGTTTAGATGTAATCGGGAAGGTTGATAGTACATGTGATAACCTGACTCGATTATGGATGTTACATAGAGGGGCATTCAGGTCATTACACTTAGTAGGTCGAAGACAACCATCATTTTATGACGAGCTTATTATATTATATATTTGTCCTTGGAGTTCAACCATAACTCTTTAGTGGAATGAATTAAGGTTAAAATGGTCTTTATGTTGCTATGGGTTTAGCATGGACATTTTGGTCATTTTGGGAGCCAATGGCAAATTTGTCTTTTGGTCCCTTCTCTAGTCATTTTCCAAGATTGGCATGGTTTCCTGAAATGTTTAGATAACATTTGGTTGAATTATTTTAGTGGAAAAATAATTTTGAGTTTAAATTCAAATAGGCCTTTGATGGCATACATGAATTTAATTCTAGATAAATTGTATGTAGGCCATGGTGGGCATTATCATGAGGGACGTCCATAATAAGATTTCCACGGGTAACGTTTCCAACTTTTAGTAGGACTCTCTACTTGGAAAGTTGGACTCCTCTTTGGATTAGTATTCCTATGAGAAAGTTTCCTCTTTGGATTAGGAACTTAAAATTAGTAAGTGTTCTACAACTAGAATTACTAATTGCATGGGAAGTTCCTTTTAGTTTCCTTTTCTAATTGGAGTGTTTCTTAAAGGAAATAAGTCTTTCCTTTTAGGACATCCATGAGAATTAGGAGAGATAAACTTTTAGGAAAGGTTTCCTCAAAGTTTCTATAAAAGAAACCCAAACCCCTCTTGGACGTCCAACACTTTGAGAGCACAAGGAGAGTCCCACACGTCCAGCCTTTGGAGGTTTTCTTCTTCATTGAAGAAGGCTTAAGGTCTGAGATTTTTCCTTGGAGAAATAGTTCTCAACTCCTAGATTAAGATCCCACCATCTTAGCCAATCAAATTTGGAAGTGAGATAGAGGAGAAGATCAAAGGCAATACTAGTGCAGAAAATTCCAGCAACTTGTTTGTTAATTGCAAGTCTGAGTTCGGGCCTTTGGATCTATTTTTCCAGAGATTTGAAGTCTACAAATCTTCGAGGTAATAGTCTTCTTCATTCTCCTTTAATTATACACTTGTTGGTCATGAATTCATGGAGTTCTCAAGCGATTACTATGGCTGATTTATGCTGTCCAAATCAGATTTTTTTTAAATCTGTCATGTTACAAATTAGCCATGAATATCTTCCGCTAATTCAGATCTGAATCACAGTTTCTTTCATCATTTGTGTACATGAAAAGTGAATCAGGCAAGGGAGTTTTTATGTCGACGACATCCTTCTCCTAGCCAGTGACAAAGGAATGTTGTCAACAGTAAAAGTTTTGGTTGGCTAAGACCTATGATAGGACTTGGGAGAAGCTAACTACATCCTAGGGATCAAACTCTATTGAGACCGGAAAAATAGGATGATAAGCTTATCCCAAGCTGCGTACATAGATAAGGTGCCGGTACGGTTAGCTATGCTTTGTACAAGACTGGATATCTATCACGCAGTGGGCCTAGTCAGCAGATATCAGTCTAACCTAGGTCCTTATCATTGGACTCTTGTAAGATGTGTTATCAAATACTTGAGAAGGACTAGGGATCACATGATGACTTACAGCAGTGATGAATTGATTCTAGTCAGATACATACATTCTGACTTCAAGTTTGATCAGGGTTCCAAGAAATCAACTTCTGGGTGTGTGTTTATGCTGTAGCCGCTTGTGAAGTAGCTAAGGAAGCAGATTGGCTCAAAAGATTTCTTATGGAACTTGGAGAGGTACTTTTGGCAGGATAGCCACTCACAGTTTACTGTGATAACAGCAGGGCAGTCGTTAAGTCCAAGGAACCCAGGAGCCAAAAAGCATGTACAGAGGAAGTTATACATGGTCAGACAAATTGTGCAAAGAGGTGATGTTACAATCACCAAGATAGCCTCTGCAAACAATCTGGTAGATCCCTTTACTAAGCCTTTGTGCTAGATGTAAAAGGAATGGGCATGAGATACAACCCTAACTGGCATTAAGCCCAAGTGAGAGATTGTTAGTTTATATGGACTCAATCCAGTAAGTGATATAATAAATTGATTAATTTCTTTATTTTTTAATATGTTCCTTCTTTCCTTTCATGAAATGAATGGTGTTTTATTATTTACTCGCATATAACGAATACGAATGACATGATGGTTCATGAGATGAACCGGAGTCCATAAGTATATTAGATGTAACACGTGTATGGATGAGATCCACATACAGAGAGACATGTGTAGCGAATCTTATACTTAAATATCTTCACAACCAATGATGAGATTGGACATCTCATCTGACAAGGTTGCAGCACTTTGATCACTATTAGATAGTGTGATTTGTCTCGATCATCAGAATGTAAGATCCTGGATCACGGTACTGGTACAATGGATGTATTGAAGGACCATAAGAAGCAACTTATGAACACTGTCTTTACTTTAAGGTCTGCTGTCATAATTCCCTAGCAATAGGCTCTCAATCCTGAGACATTAATGAACTCAAGTTTCTATCTATTCATTTGCTTTGAGTCACCAATGAGTGAGGCCAACTGTAGGTCAACACCTCGGTGATTTGGGTACGTGGTAGTAGAGCTGTGGGAACATTCAATGGTCAAGATGGAATCTATCTCTAATATCCCCTTGTGCCAATTAATGGATTTATCATTGGTAAGTGCGCACCCATTCCGATTAAGAGTTAATTGGAAAGGTACCTATGATCATTATAATTAATTGGGGCTCAAGGATAATAAGATGTGGATCTAGTTTGGAAGACAGGCCCAATTGATCCATGGATATTGATGGAGGGGCTACTTGTGGTCATAGGGAAGTTTAGGGTTTTCTATGTAATAAATTCCTAAGACTGGAGTTCAATTGCATTTATATAGTGGAGTTATTTGCATTTAATTGTGGACCCAGATTACACATGAGATTTGGGGCCGCGTGTCCCAATTGGAGCCAGCTTTCTAAGGAATCCCTAGTAGTCCCCACGCTAGCGCAAGTTATAGAAAGATACTAATTCTAGTAGAACTTTAAAAGGAAATAGAAAGTTACTATTTCTATTTGAAGTGAGACTTCTAATAGTGGTAATAGTAAGTTACTAATTATAATGGAAGTGAGACTTCTATTTAAATTAGAAAAGAGAAAGTTACTAATTGAAGAAAGACTTCTATTTTGAATTAGTTAAAGAGGAGGCCACTTGAGAAAGTTATAAATTGAGGAGATGCAGGGCTGGACGTCCCATGCTATTTTCCCTATAGGGATTCATGCCCAGCCCTTGTAAAGTGCAAGGGTTGCACACCCAACTCCAAGTGCAAGTGTTGCATGGTTTTCTCCTCTTCCCACTTTTAGTTCTCTTCTAGTTTCTTTAAGAGCTTTCTCTTAGAGATCCCACCCATCTTTTTGAAAAAAGAGAATCTGATACTGGTTATAGCGTGGAAGATCAAGAGGTCTTGGAGATTCCTATTTGATTAGTGAAAGAGTTTCATCATCAAAGAAAGAAGCAACTTCTCCATTGGAGCACAACCGAGCTCCAAAGGTATAATCTACTTCCTTGTATGTTGTAGATTTATTTGTTGCTTGTTCGTTGCTGTTTCCATCTTGTAGATAGATTTATTTACTGATCATGATGGCTGAGTTTGAAGGTATGCATTTTGGATTTGGTTTATGGCCTTTGGGATAGTTGATCACTGCATCAAGTAGGTCAAAAGTTTTTGAAACCTATCCAAGTGGCCCACCTATTTCCAACAGATGGCGATGACAGTCGAAGGTTCCAAGTACATTTCTTGAACTCAGTCTTCTTCTTCTGTCTTCTTTTTCTTCTTTCTTTTGTTATTTCTTTCTGCTTTCTCTGTCTTCTGTTACTTCCTCTTTATTGTTTCAATTTTTTCCTCACTTATGTTAGGTTGGGGATGCTGAGGATTTTTGGGATTTTCTGGTTGGGCCAGGTCGATCGAGGGGCTTGGGCAGTGACGTTGGTAATGCTTGGAGAAGACTAGGAATGCTTGGAGAAGAGTTTGGGTAGAGGGGATGGGTGATGGAAGGTCTGACAGGGCTGCTTTGGGACTGCAGGAAAAGGGGTTGTGGTGTAGGTTGGTGGATTAGTTGAGGAAGATGGGTTGTGGGTGGGTTCTTTTTTTCTTTTTTTTCTGGAGCGGTTTCGGTAAGGGATTTGGGTCTCGGTCGAGTGGGTTTGGTGTTCTGGGGTGATGGGGAGTTAGGGGGAGAGTTTAGATGATGGGATGTCCGGATATGGTTGGGTGGATTTTGACGGTGGGAGATGGATGAGGAGAAGGGGTGGGAGAGATTAAAGGACTAACGGGCCGGTTGGGGAGGTCGATGGGGGAAGGGATGATAGACGATGATGAACCGGGGAAGACTGTTGTTTCCCCAACGACCGGATCTCGTCTCTGATACCAATTTGGCGTAGCCCTTGATCTTGATTGAAAGTGTAGACCAATCTAAAAGAGATTGATCGAATCCAAAAGGATTATAGCCCTAAGGCACTGCATAAACCATAACACAAGAGTTACTCACAATAACTTGAATTGATTGAATAAAGCGTCACCTTACAATGAGGGGCTTCTCTATATATAGAGTGGATTGTTCTAAATAAACAAGACATTCTAAAATTAGAATATATCTAATCTTAATCAAAAAAGGATTTAGGAAGAAAATATATTAAGCAACTCTACTAATTTAGAGACTAACTAAACTAATGATAGGGATCTCAAAATCAAAGATCATGTGGACCCCATCAAGCGGGTCCATCGGGGCTTGTAGGTCCTAATCTTGGATCAGCCTTCATCACGAACTCAAGCACGGGATGAATGACTTACTATCTAGAGAACCAAATGTAGAGGGTCATACACGACGTTCTGGCAGGTGACTGAGATTGATAATTGTTAGGGTTTTCATTTGTTGTGATTTGATTGGATGCATTCATTTTAAATAGCTTGATCTCTCATGCACTCACTTTTTAATATTGGAATCTTCATGCATTTTTATTTAAGTTTTCAAGTTTGGCATCTTGAAAGTTAAGACTTGATCATTATGCATGATTTAATATTATCAATTTACTTTCAAAAGTTTTATAAAATGAATTTTTCAAATTCATACATAAACATGTTTTGGATCACATTTTGAAATTCCTTTTTAAAAACATGCTAGTCTCTATTCAAGTCAAGTTCTTCGTGGTATATTCCTTCTTAGAAAAATTATTTTCATATAAAAAAAATTGCCCAGAAGGCTGCCAGTCGAAGGTCATTCGGCTACCTGTTCAGTAGATCATATTCTGTACAGGGCTGTGTTCGGCTAGGCTCAACGGAAGTTAGGAGGGCAAATCAATGATTTCAACCTTTGATTCTTCAAAAAGTTTTGCTCCCCATATCTCAAATTAATTCATGCTCATCTTCAAAACTTTATTTTCATTAAATGGCATGATTTAGTGTTTAAAGTGTTCAAATGTTGTTTGTTTAATATGCTTTGATTTTAAACATGATTATTAATTTGAATTCAACATTTGAATAGTTCTACACATGTTATTAAATTAATGTTTTGAACAAACTTGTTAGATTTAAGTTGCGTTTTTCTAAAACTAGGTTGTTCATCATTTCAAAACATGTGTTCATCATTTAATCACTCTATCTCTCATTTATGATTTTTACCTTTGTATCATTTATGAGCATTCAATTTCAAAAAGGAGATAGAGGATTTCAAGCATGTGTATCTTTTATAGATCTTTGCATTTGTCATGCATATGTCTTAGATTTGGATTTCACTTTTAATATCAGGCTATGTTTAGAGGCATCAATATGTACTTAATTGCATATCATCTTGTGCATACTTAGGCATAAAAATTGAGATAAACATATCCTGTTGTAAAGGTTATTGCTAAGCCTTAGAAAAGCACAAGTGGTTGTAAAGGTTAATGCTAAGCCTTTGAAAAGCATATGTGGTTGAAAGGTTAGAGGTGAGCATAAACCTCAAGTTGAAATAGTGAAAAATCCGGTAGGAAAACCAGGAGTGGATGCAGGCATGATTGGCCGAACTACTATAAATTTGGTTGTAATGGTGGCTGATTTTTTAATGTGTGAATGATGCTCATATGCTTAATGTTTCTTTATTAATGCCAATGTTGAATGATTACATAGTTTCTTTACTTATTCTTGAATTACTTAGAAACTTCTCTTGTAGTTAAGTTAATTTATTTCCAAAGCATAATTGGCATTAGAAAAAAAAAATTGATCTAGGTTTTCACCCTATTCACCCCCCTCCCTCAAGGGTTCGGATCTTAGACTTTCAATTGGTATCACAGCTTATGTGCTCTTGTTTAGGTCTAACAACCTAGAGTCAGAATATTAGAGTATGTTTTCATTTGTAGCAAATATGCAAGCTCATTTGGGAGAAGGCAATACAACCAATAGACCACCCCTTTTCAATGGAACACATTATCCTTATTAGACGATTAGAATGCAAGTGTTCTTGGAATCTCAAAGTCTTGATGATTGGAGTATTATAGAAGAAGGCTACCATCCACCTACTGTTACAGAGCAAGATGCGGAAGGGTATGTCATATTCATAAAACCCAAGCCTAAGAGAGAATGGACCCAAGGTGAAAAAGATAGGGCTAATATGAATGCTAAGGCAAAGAATACCTTATTTTGTGCTTTATCACAAGAAGAGTTGTCACGCCCCCGGACCGAGGACCCGTTAAACAAGACCTTAATACGGAGTCGTGGCGCGACGGGCCGGAAAATTCCTCCCGCACACGCTATTTTCCCACAGGTTTCCGCGGTAAGGATCCTAGAAAATCGATCCAACAGTGATTAACAAGAATCACATTCAAATGAACAAATTACGCGGAAGCATTGTAGTAAACATAAAAGTCCATATCGTACGGGTATAAGATGAGAACGCACAAGACTAGCATCAAAAGGAGAAACATTCCATTGGTAGGCCCCAAGTTGGTTTAAAGTTAATACGAAAGTAAAGTTAGCCAATAATTACAATTTTCCCCCAAAAAGAATAAGCCAACAATGGCTACAACAAAATCCCAAAAAGAATGGTATCTACTCCCCAAAATGTGATCGAAGCTCTAAAAACAACCTGATGTCTAAACGACATCATCGGGCCGCCACTCGCCCTCCACAAGGACTATAGGTTCCGCCTCAAAGTGCGCCTCAATAGTGAGGGGCTCGACTTCTATCACGAAGCAAAAAGGGTCAGACACGACGGTCTGGCAAGCAAATATAACAATAATAGGATAATAAAAAGTAAAACATTAAATAAATGAGAGCCACGATTAAATCCTTAATAATAGAAATGATAAGATAAAAGATCGATATCTAAAACATTAATGAATCCAATACTATAGTAAGTGAAGTAAACAAGAACCATAAGATAAAATATTGAATGTATAAAACATTGGCAGACCACGTAGAGCTAAATTCTCCTGTTGCCGAAGTAACGGGAGCAGACAAAACCATAGCCACTACTCGTGGGACCGGAACGAACATAGTCGTCATCAAACAGAACCGTAGCCATTACACGTGGGACCGGATATAAACCGTTGCCATGGTCGGCACAGACAGAATCCAAACTGCAGTTGGTGAACAAATTAAAGATTCCAAGCCGGATGATCAGTCCGACAAGGTAACCTAAGCTTAGTGGTGCCATTAGAGTAAAAGTTCGAACCCTCGAAGTAATACAAATCCATTCATAAGATATATTTCCAAAATCGATAAGAAAACTACTCCGAACAAATACATATCTCACATATCGATGAATCCGAGCAAAATAGATGAGTAGTCTTATCAATATCTATAAATGTGGTAAAGCACTCAAAACATTTAAATTGATTTATAAATGGACTCGGCAAAGCTTTCTAACATGAAATGAATTTAGTGTGTAATAGTTCAAAGGCTTACCATGGTTTGTCTCAACACACACTTAGTCTCCTAATGTCGCTATTAATTGAGAAATTTGGTGCCACTGAATCATTAACAATTTAGGAGATAAAGTGTATGTAAAGACTTGAATAACTTCCCAGGTAACTTAAACATCAAGAAGTTTCATCACCTTCTCAATAAATTTTCACTATACACAGTAGTTCAAATCAAAGTATCCTTTCCGGGCTTTTATATGTCAAATGAGGGTTGAATTGGGCTCCAAACTATGGGGAGACAAGGGCCAAAGAGAAGACTGTTAATGATCCTAGGATGGGTAGGGAACATGGGCCCTAAACCAGCTGTAACCAGGCCTGGAACAGGGTCTTTAAACCAGCTGAAACAGATCTGGAACAGGGCCTTTAAACCAGCTGAAACCAGACCTGGAACAGGGCCTTTAAACCAGCTGAAACAGACCTGGAACAGGGCCTTGCATCAGGCTAAACCAGGCCACAAAACAGGTCTTAGAACTGGTCTCAACAGGCCCATGAAACAGCCCCCCAACAGGGCTTAAAACAGACCCCAACAGGGTCTTAAAACATGGGCTTAAATAGGCCTCAAAATAGCTGGGCAAACTATAAGACCCCGACCCCCAATCTCTCTATTTAGTATTGTTTAATTGTGGTTTAGCTTTTTAAGCACGATTTGAGTGAGTTTGACTTTGTTTTTGAGTTTGACTAGACTTTTCATAGCCTTGGAGATTTGAGGACCATTGACCTTGGTTTGACCCTGTCCATATGATATGTATTTTTATGAGAAATTACTTTTGATTTCTAAAAATTCTGATTTCGGTGTATTTTGACTCATTTTATGAAGTTTAACAACTTTCATGTTTTGACCATTTTGATTATATGATCAGAAAACACGTTTTTCGGGAAAAAGGGCAAAATTGACCTTTCACACTAAATCTGTATTTGAATTTCGAAAATTTCAGAAATTGGGGAAAGTATACTTTTTGGAAAATAGAAATTTCGCTGATCATTTTTGTCTCCTTCGTCGATTTCATTCGGGACCCACAAATGTTACTTTCAGCCTTGTGAAGATCGGGGCCCACAAGCCCATCTTATAAGAGGGAGAGCTTTCTTCTTCTCCTTCATTCTCTTTTCCTGCACGTTTTGGAGCAAAGGGCTCTTTCCCTCTCTTCCAGCCACTTTCTCTCTCATCTGAAACACCAATCTCTTGGAGTTTTCTTGGAGGATTGATCTCCTAAGGTTCTTCCTCTCCATTCAAGCTTTCTAAAGAACCCATTTGCAAGAGATTTGAGCTAGGAGAGACCACTTTTGCATGCCTTTCTTCTTTGTTTGAGCTACCAAAGGTTAGCAATGGTTTTCTTTTCATGAGATCTTGGTTTTTCAAACCTTTTGGAGTATTTTTCTCACATATGCAAAGAGTTTTCATGGAGATTTGAGGATGATTGATTTTTAGGGTTTCTCTTGGTTTATTTTGGGGCTTTTGTAGATGGAAGACCTTGAGAACCTAGAGCTTTGTTTGAGGAGTATTACTTCTCTCTTTTAGACTTGAGGCAAGTGGATTTCTCAATTAATATGATGGTTTCCTTTTCTCTTGTTTTATGTCATGGTATTTCATGCTATGTGCTAATCTTCTCATGTTTTATAGCTTTGTTTTGGGATAAATGGAGTAATGTTGTGTGTGATTTCACTCATGATATTGTTTTACAATGTATTGGAAGTTTGTTTCTACCTTGGTCATCTCAAAATATAGCTTTCTTCTTGTCAAAGTGTTTGTGCTCAAAGAATGGAGGAAAAAGGCTTTGATTTAAAAGTGTTTGTTTGGTTAATTGGATTGCTAATGAATGGTGATTTGATGATTTGTGGAGGTCAAGAAAGGTCCCAAGTTATTGTGAAAATATGTATAGGAGAAAGAGGGGGAAAAGAAGTCAGAAAATGCTCAAAAGAGTGCATTTCTGCACTCAGCCCGGACTGGGACAGAGCCCAGTTCGCTCGAGCGGACCAGGTTCTACCTGGGCTTGGCTCGAGCGGACCCTGGGTCGCTCGAGCGAGCCCAGGCCTGTCTGGGCCCATTCTTTGGGCTGTTTCGCGGACTTTTTGGGGTTCTTTTTCAGGCCTGCCTCAGCCCCTTTTCAGCCCGCTTCTCCCCCTTGATTGTGGCCCGTTAATCCCTTTGTTTTTATGCTTGGAAGCCCATGAAAGTTTGGGATTATTTGTGATACTTGAAATTTGTGAAATGGGAATGGGATCAATGAGAGAATGAGCGTATGTGAAGTTACCCGGGAATCTTTCAAGTCTCAATGCGCACTTTATCATTTAAATGTTGTGGATTTTCATTGGCATCAAACATATTCTTTATTAATCAATGTCTAAAGGTTAAATGTGTATTGAGATGGTTCCTTGGTAAGTCATTAAGTCATTCTTCACTATCCATTCCATTTCAAGTCAGAGAATGTATATGTATTTGTATTCTTCGGTGAACTAATTCGAATAGCATCGGTGATTTGTTAAAAGCATGTAGTTTTCCATGTTCGAAAGGATTGATCGCATGGTTTTATGCAAATTACTTTGATGTGTATTTGAGTGGTCTACCCTGGAAATTCGTATGTTTTCTCCGAATCGATTTGGAAGGAGATTGGAGTGGTTCGCCACAATCGGGATTTCTTCGATGAGACTATTATTTTGATAAGACTAGTATTTTGAAAATAAAACCTCGAGGCAAGACAGGGCCAGAGCTTTGTAGTGCGAGCCCATGAGCCAAAGAGACTATTATTTCAAAAATAAAACCTCGAGGCAAGACGGGGCCAGAGCTTTGTAGTGTGAGCCCATGAGCCAAAGGGATTATTATTATGGTTTGAGTTGTATCGGTTTGGGTTTTGAAAACTAAAGGCACCACTAGGCTTAGGTCCCCTTGTCGGGCTGATCACCCAGCTTGGGATCTTTAATTTGTCCGCCAGCTGCAGTTTGGATTCTGTCTGTACCGACCATGGCAACGGTTTTTATCTGCCGGTCCCACGCGTAGTGGCTACGGTTCTGATTTTGATCTGCTGGTCCCATTTGTATGGCTACGGTCCTGATTCTGTTTCCGGTCCCACGTGTAGTGGCTACGGTTCTGATTTTGATCTGCCGGTCCCATTTGTATGGCTACGGTCCTGATTCTGTTTCCGGTCCCACGTGTAGTGGCTACGGTTCTGTCTGCTCTTGTTACTTCAGTAATAGGAGAATATAGCTATGTGTGGTTGCCAATGTTTTATTTGTTTATTTCTTTGTTTTATGATTCTTGTTTGTTTATACTCTTTATGCTTTGAATTTGTTAATGTTTATGAAATCAATCATTTATCTTATTGTCGCTATTATTCAGGATTTGAAATGTATTTCCATCTATTAAATGTTTTACGTAGGCTGTTATCTTTTCAAAATATTTATGCTCAGAGTCTGTTCATCTATTTGCTTTGATATTTATGTTCGGTCTTTCGATCATTTTATCATGCTTTAATGCTATTATTGTTTAGACTCTTTAGTCGGTTTTACAATGATTCCATAAGGTTTTATGAATGTCCTTTTGTTTCATATTACTTGTTTATTTGCTTGCTAGACCGTCGCGTCTGACCTTGTTTGTTCGGTGCCAGTTTCTTCTCTTTCTGTTTTTAGGTGTTTGATCGGAGGAAGCGGTTGAACCGCCGGTCTGACGCGAGAGGCTGCCCATTGATATCATCTGGATGTCAAGTTTGGCACCGGAGTTCGTATCTAAACATTTGGGGGTAGTATTTCTGTTTAGCCGGATATTTTTGTATGGCTTTGTTAGCCTTTTTCATTGGGTTTGTAATTAAGACACTTGTTAATTGTAATTTGAATATGTGGGAAATAAATAGTCTTGTTACTACCAGCTCAGTGTTCTTTGGATTATGATTTATGCCAGTCTGCTTATGTGATGGCTTTATGATATTGGTTGAGTGCGACACGGAACCCGATGGCCACGGATTCCGGGTCGTAACACCATGGTAAGCTTCCACGAAAATATACTCTGATTGTGATGGAATTTGATTATCCTCATTCACGCGGATCTTGGGAAATATAACAAAAGTACCAAATTAATCCCAAAATTTCACATCCCGAGGTCGGATCACTGCAGGGCCCAGTTTTGGGGTGTGACACAAACAGCCCAGAAAATGGGCTAAACAGCTCCATTCCAGAAGCCTGGCTCGCTATAGCGGGCCCAGGCTCGCTATAGCGAGCTGGGCTTCTGCCTGACTCGCCAGGCAGAGGACTGGCTCGCTATAGTGAGCTGGTCTTCTCTCCAGCTCGTCAGGGGTGTTTTCCAGCCCCTTTTCCTGATTTTTTTGCACTTCTTTCTCCTTCCTTCTCTTACATATGTATCTTCCATACAACTTGGGTCCCTCATATCTTCATTCAACTCCATTGAACCATCGCAATAATTCATTCAAACCCTCAAACAAATCAAATTTAAACAAAGCATTAAACATCATTTAGCTAAACATATTTGAACCAAAATCTTTACATTGTTGAAACCAACAACTCAAGGTAGATAATTGAGACTATTTCATGAACATAGCAAAGTAATCCATCTAATGATCAAAGAGGGGAAATAGAAATGAAGAGAGATGCATAGAAAAACCCCACATTCACAACATAGAAGATCAATCAATCTCAATATATGAAAATTTACTTGCCTCAAGCCAAAAGGAGAGACAAATCACTCTTCAAACCACTCTATAGGGCCTCAAGCTCCAAATCTACAAAACCCCCCAAAAGTTTCCAAAAGAGAACCCTAAAAATCAACATTTGTAAATCTCCAAGGAAAACTCTTGCATGTGGGATGAAAACACTCTAAACGAAGAGGAAAACAAAGATTTCAAGTTTGGAAAGCCATTGCTAACCTTAAAAAGCTCAAACAAAGAAGAGAAGCTTGAAAGAGAACCTTGCCCTAGCCCAAATCCTTAGAAAAAGGTGTCTTTGGAAAGCTTGAAGAGGGAGGAAGAAACCTAGGAGATCAATCCTTCAAGAGATCCTCAAGAGATGGGTGTTCTAGAGGAGAGAGAAAGTGCTGGGAAAGGGAAAAACCCTTGGCTCCAAACCGTGCAGGAAAAGATAAATGAAGGAAGAAGAAGAGAGCTCATCTCTTATAAGATGGGTTTGTGGGCCCCGATCTTCACAAGGCTAAAAATGGCATTTGCGGGCCACGAATGAAAACGACAAAGAAGACAAAAACGATCAGCGAAATATGTATTATCCAAAAAGTATATTTTTGTCAATTTCTGAAATTTTCAAAATTTGGGTACAGATTTTGTGTGAAAGGTCAGTTTTGCCCTTTTCCTTGAAAAACGCGATTTCTGATCATTAAATCAAGATGGTCAAAACATGAAAGTTGATAATCTAAATGAAATGAGTCAAAATGCACAAAATTGGGATTTTACAAAAATCAAAATTAAACCCCAAAGGTTCACACAGAACACACGGGCGCCTCGGCCCGCGTCAAGCCTAAGTCAACGACTCTCAAAAATTCCCAAAGCTATTCAAACATTTTAATCTAGCTTAAGAAAATAAGCTAATTGTCCACTAACCCCCACTTATCAACTAATCACGGTTAAAATATAATTAAATATTCCAAACCTGGGTCGGGGTCTGACAAGAGTTCAATAGGGTAGTGAATTGTACTGCGGCTAAGTTTGGGACACCTTAGAGACCACACATGAAGAGACAAATCAAGTGAAAATTGCTAAAATTCAGATGTTGACATCTAAGTTTGAAGATATTAAAATGCTTGAGGAAGAAACCTTTGATGAATTCTATACTAAGTTAATGGAGTTTGTCAACTCCCTCATAGGGTCTAGGAGAGAGGATGGATAAATCCAAGGTAGTTAGAAAAATCTTAAGATATCTCCTGAAAAGGTTCAAACCCAAGACGGTAGCCATAGCTGAAAGTAAAGATGCTGATAAGAACAAAATTGAAGAGCTTAGAGGAAACCTCCTTACTTATGAATTAGATTTAGAAGTCCCTAGCAAAAAGAAAGGAGTAGCTCTTTCCTCTCAACTTAAGGAGAATGAAAGTGATTGTGAGATTGATGATGACACTGCCTTGATTACCCAGAAATTAAAAAGATTTTTCAAGAACAACAAGAATGGTAGAATTTCATATGAAACTAAGAGTCCACCCCAAAGGATCATTTAGTAAAAATGATGTGCAATGTTACAATTGCAAGGGATTTGGATACAATGCTCAAAATTGTTCTACCCCTAGAGAGCCGGAAAAAAGGGATAAGAAAGGAAAGAAAGTGTTGAATATAACTTCGGATGATGAAGATGAAGTTAGTGACAATGATAAGTCCCAAAATGAAGAAGATCATGATAATTCCCCTAATTGGCTTCTATTTACATCGGTTGAAGAAAATGATAATCATAATACATTAATAGATGACACAATAGGGAAAGAGGAAACAAAAGATAAAAATGAAGAAGAAGACATTCAACAAGCCTATGATAAACTATATGAAATTTGTGAAATCTTGATTAAGAAAAACAAAACCCTAAAAGTAGAATCCAAACGGCTTGTGAATGATGTGAATAGCCTAAAAGATGGGTTGATGTTGAAAAACAATGAGAAAAGAAATTTAGAACATAAGTTGACTACCTTAAATGAAAATCTAGCACACGCTCATAATGAAGTTCATAATTTACAATCTAAGCTAGAATCTACTGAACTTGAAACTAAATCTCTTCAAATGAAACTCATAAAAGGAAAATTTGTTGTTGATAAATTCACATTGGGAAATGATAAGTTTTATCAAATGTTAGGCATGCATAAAATTTATGGTGACAAGACTGGTATGGGTTTTGAGTGTTCCTCTAGTAGTAAGAAGAATAGCTTTCAACATATTACTAGGACTTTTTACAAACCTATAGATGAGAAATTTTCTACCTCTAGATGGACTTGTCGTTTTTGCAATCGTAATGGACATTTGGTACCTAATTGTCCATATAGAATTGGATTGTTTCTCAAGAATCCCTCTAGAGTGCCTTTTAAGTTTGTTCCCAAGATCATCTCCTCTAAATCTCTTATGTCTAGTTGGATTATAAAGGAGAAAAGAGTTAAGAGTCTCTTAGTTCAAACCGCATTAAAAGCTAAGGAAAATCCTACATGGTTTTTAGATAGTGGTTGTTCCAAGCATAGGACTGGAGACCGATCTAGATTTATCTCTGTGTGGGGAGATTTCCGGAACTCAGGATTAAGCTAATCACCGCCATCAGATGAGACTAAGCGCTCTCACGTGCCATCCGCGTGCCATCCACGTGGCACCAAACTCACCTCGGCTAACCGAGCAGAGGCCGCAGCCGAAGTCAGACAACTCCGGGCCGCTAGCGCCGAGCTCGACTACCCCGTGTGCCCATCTCGGTTGAGAACTCCACCTCGGCTGAGGGGGGCGGGACGAAAGCCGAAGCAGGAAAGAACCTCCACTCGCACCCCTATTCCCCCACGTCATCAGGCACATGGAGGAATAGGGGCGCGAGCTAGTGAGACAGATGCGACATCCAGCCGTTCACAATCTTCGCCAGATCCCTGACAAGGCGGCATCCAGCGGCTGAAGCCACATCAGGGCAGGGCCCGAGGGCGGATCCGATGGTACCCCAACCGTCAAAGGCGCCCAACACGATCTGGCCCAACGTGACGCGCATTTAATGCAACGTGGGCTGATCCGACTGGCATTAAGTGCAGAGTGGGCTGGATTGGACCGCATTAATTGCAACGTGGGCTGAGCATGACTTCCCAGTCAAATCATGGGACCCACACCAAGATATCGTCTAAGATATCTTCCAAATCGTCTATAAATAGAACTGCATTTCACATGCAAGGTACGCACAATTGAACCCAGAGAGCTGTTACTCTGCCTCTCTTCTTCTTCTCCTCTCCTCCCATTGTTCCAGTTCACTCACTGACTTTGGCATTGGAGAGCCTTGCGCCGCTCAGGCTAGGGTCCTCTGACCGTTTGCTCTTCTCTTTCAGGCTTTCGGACGGTACCCAGTCATCACCAGTTTGGATAAGTCCTCTAAGGCTCCCCAGTTATTGTGGGTCATTATTTTCTGCACCTACAATTGGCGCCGTCTGTGGGAAAGTAATATCCCAACCTTCCCAACTTTCCCAACCTTCTCGATCTCAATCTCCCAGAAACCATGCATCCGAAAGCTAGGAAAGGCGGAGAGTCCTCAAGAGCAATCCTCGACCAGCCAATACCGTCAACGGACGTCCCTCCTCAGAGGCGCTCTCGAACGGTGCATGGCATTTCTGCAGGTGAGGGCCGCTTGGGCTCGCAACTCTTCGTCGAGGTCCCCTTCCAAGAAGGACTCGAGGCCTCGTTCTCAGCAGACGAGGTTACGCCACCCCGACGCGACGAGCGTCAGGGTGAGCGTCCTCGCAAAGATAAAGCCCTCGCCGTGGAGGAGACGCGTCGCGTTCAACCTCCTGCCGCCGGAGGAGATGTTGCAGCTCAAAATGCTCTCCTCCAGAAGCAGGAGCGGTTAATCCGCGAGCTCCAGCAGCAGCTGAGAGCAGCGCAGACTGCCTCGTTGAGGCAAGTCTCTGATCCTCAGGGAAAAAAGAAGGACGCCCCCAGCAGGGCAGCCCAGCCTCCCCGTGAGGATCTCAGAAACCATCTGGACTAGAAGTGGAGCCAGATCCATGACGAAGGCTCGAGCAACAGCCGAAGTCATCGTAGCCGCGATGGCCGAAATCATAGCCATCACAGCCCAAACCACTCCAAGTGAAGGTCAAGAGCCCAGACTCCAGAAAGGGACGACGAGCAGGAGCGATTTGACAAGCGCGTCAGGTTGGCTCTTCAGCGCAACCTGGATGTGCGGGACCAGAAGCAGATCTGTAGCCACACCGATCTAGGGGCCTCGCCTTTCACGAGGGACATCGAGCGTACCCCCTTGCCCAAAAGGTTCTCCGTCCCGCGGTTCGTCCCCTACGACGGACTGTCCGATCCATCTGCTCACCTCCGCCACTTTTCCCAGAAGATGTCCATCTGGGGAAACGAGGGCCACCTTAACTGCAAGATCTTCTCCTCCAGTTTGGGTGACCTCCCTCTGAAGTGGTTCTGCGCCCTGCCAGAGGAGTCGATTTCGAGTTGGAAGGAGCTCCAACTCTCCTTTCTGAAAAAGTTCCAAGCTTACAGCACCGTCCCCAAGAAGGAAGGGGACCTTCTCGCTCTGAGAATGAAGCAGGGTGAGACCCTCACCAAGTTCGCCCGACGATTCTGGGCGATTTACAGCCAGATCGAGGGCACTAGGGAAGAGATAGCAATCTACGCCTTCCAACATGCCCTGGTCCCCGGTCACGACCTCCGGAAGGACTTGGTCGGAGACCCCCCAGAGTCCATGCCAGAGCTAATGTCCCGGATAAAGCGCTTTGTCGCCCGGGAGGAAGATGAAATCCAGGCCCGGGAAGAGGACGAAAGGCCGGTGCCCGAGCACAAGAGCAGCCAGCCCCGGCAGAGAAGCGGGGGGCCCTTTCAGAAGCAAGAGCCTAAGCAAGCCTGGGCCGCCAGTTCGGCGAAGCCTACGCCGTCCCGATCTGGGGGCACCTGGAGGCCCAGACCTCCTACCAGCGCCGGCCAGAGCGTCAACGTCGTCTTCAAGGAGCCGACGTACCGTATCCTGAGCAAAATAAAGACCAAGCCGTTCTTCCAGTGGCCTCCGCCCTTGAAGAATGAGCCCACCACCGGCAGCCGAAGCAAGCTCTACTGCTCCTACCACAGGGGTAAAGGGCACAAGACCGAGGACTTCAATTCTCTGAAGTGGTACTTGGAGAAGCTAGCCAGCGAAGGCCACATTCTAGAATTCGTCAAGGCCGATGATGCCGGCGGCAGCGAGGGCCGAGTTCACCAGAGCGTGGCTCGGGAGCCAAACAGTGAGGATTCCGAGAAGATCATTAACGTGATCCATCTGGCATCCTCAGTCCCCTCTCCTTCGTCTCGTGGAGGCTCGCAGGCCCGCGCCGAGGCCTGGCGAGCGTCGCATGGGAAGGAGGTGATGAAAGCCTAGCTCGCACCGGCATCCAAGAGAGCTCGCCGAGACCGACCCTCGATCTCGTTCTCAGATAAGGATCTAGAGGGAATCCAGCTCCCTCACAACGACCCCCTGCTCCTCACAATGAAGCTAAGAGACTTCACCGTGAAGAGGATCCTCGTTGACTCCGGAAGCTCTTCTGAGGTCCTCTACTACGACTGCTTCAAGAAGATGAACCTCTCGGAAGCAGACCTCACGGAGGTCCGAGCACCCTGCTAGGGTTGTCAGCCACGCCAGTCTACCCCAAGGGTAGGATCACCCTAGAGACCCGGGTCGGAGGAGCCTCCGTGTTGGCCGATTTCCTGGTCGTGGATGCCCCTTCTCCCTACAACGTCATCTTGAGCAGAACGTGGGTCCACAAGTTGGAAACAGTCCCTTCTTCCCTCCACCAGAAACTAAAGTTCGTCCTCGAGAGCAAGGAGGGCACAATGGAAGTGGTCACGGTGGAGGGAGATCAGCAGCAGGCCAGGCAGTGCATGCTGGCCGCGGTCCCAGCAGTGAAGGAGTCAGAGCGCGTCAACCTCGCCGAATTCGAGAAAGGCCTAGACGAAATCGGACGAGATCCCGAGAAGAAAAGCATCGAGGACCTGGCCGAGGTCAGGCTGAACTCGGCAGACCCAGATAGGTTCTTCCTGATCGGCACCTAGCTGCCCGACGAAGAAAGAGCCGAGCTCTCAAGGTTCCTGATGCAGAACGTCGACGTCTTTGCTTGGAGCCCAAGTGAAATGCCTGGGGTCGACCCTGAGGTCATGTGCCACAAGTTAAATGTGGACCCCGGCCACAAGCCAGTAGTGCAGAAGGGCCGAAGGACAGGGCTGCAGCAGACAGACGCGGTCGTCGAAGAGATCGACAACCTGCTAAAGGCAGGAGCCATCCGGGAAGTCCAGTACCCGGTCTGGCTGGCCAACACGGTGGTGGTCAAGAAGAAAACTGGAAAATGGAGGGTGTGCGTGGACTTCACAGATTTAAACAGGGCCCGCCCTAAAGACAGTTTCCCCATTCCAAAGATTGACCAACTGATCGACGCCACCGCTGGTCACGACCGAATGAGCTTCCTCGACGCCTACAGAGGCTACCGCCAGATTCCACTATTCGAGCCTGACGAGGAGAAAACGTCATTCATAACCCCCCGCGGCACTTACTGCTATAAGGTGATGCCCTTCGGGCTAAAGAACGCGGGGGCGACCTATCAGCGCCTCGTGACGAAGATGTTCCAGGCTCAGCTCGGCCAAACAGTAGAGGTGTACATCGACGACATGGTTGTCAAATCAGTGCACTCCGGCGACCACCTGGCGGATCTTGGCCAAGTCTTCGACATCCTTCGCGCGTACAAGCTCAAGCTAAACGCTTCCAAGTGCGCCTTCGGCGTAGCCTCTGGCAAATTCCTCGGCAGCTTGGTGACATGGAGGGGGATAGAGGCTAATCCGGACCAGATCACCGCAATCCAGGGCATTCAGAGCCCCTCTACCACGAAAGAAGTCCAGAAGCTCACGGGAATGGCTGCAGCACTCAATCGCTTCATCAGCCGGTCATCAGATAAGTGCAGGCCTTTCTTTCAGCTTCTGAAGAAAAATTTAAAATTCCAGTGGACCCCTGAGTGCGACCAGGCATTGGCCGCGCTCAAAACCTATTTGATGTCACCACCCTTGCTATCCACCCCAGCTGCGGGTGAGGTTTTGTACTTATATCTTGCGGTCTCGGATCACGCAGTGAGCTCCATCCTCATCAGCGAGGACGAAGGAATTCAAAAACCGATTTACTATACGAGCAAGACCCTGCTCGATGCCAAGACCAGATACCTTTTGTTGGAGAAGCTTGCGTTGGCTCTCGTCAGTGCCTCCCGCAAGCTCTCCCATTATTTCCAATCCCACACCATTGTGGTGATCACGGAGCATCCACTCCGTTCAGTATTCAAGAAGGCTGACTTTTCAGGGCGAATATCAAAGTGGGCAGTTGAGCTGGGGCAGTATGATATACAGTACCGTCCCCGAACTGCGATCAAAGCCCAGATTCTGGCAGACTTCATCGTTGAGTTCGTCTCGCCCAGCTCGGCTCCGACCCAGCCCGTCACGGCACTGGGAGGCACAGGGCACGAGCCAGAACTGACTGAGGTCGAACAGCCTCCCACCTCGGCATGGAAGATCTTTTATCAACGGATCGTCCACCTCCAAGAGAGCTGGCGCCGACATAGTCCTCCAATCGCCAGAGGGTCTGGTCATAGAGCAGGCTTTCACCCTGGACTTCAAAGCAACAAACAATGAGGCAGAGTATGAAGCACTGATAGCAGGGTTGAACAGCGCCCAAATCCTCGGAGCCCAGCACCTGGTGATCTTCAGCGATTCTCAACTGGTAACTAGCCAGCTCGCTGGAGACTACCAGGCCAGGGACGACAGGATGGCGGCCTACTTAGCCCTTGCGAAAATACTGCTGTCTCATTTCCAGAAAGCCGAGGTCAGGCAAATATCCCAAGAAACCAACACGCACGCCGATGCGCTCGCAAACCTGGCCTCTGCCGTCGAAGCAGGGAAGAAAAGGACTGTCGAGGTTGGGTCAATATCAAGGTCAAGCTTAGAACTCCATTCATCTCGGCTTGTCCTCTGTGCTGATCTCGGCCCAAGCTGGATGGATCCAATCGTCGCCTACTTGAAGGATGACCAGCTCCCTGAGGACAAGACCGAAGCCCACAGGGTCAGACTCAAGGCAGCTCGATTCTGGCTCTCTCCCGAAGGCAAACTCTACAGGAAATCCTTCACAGGTCCTTACCTCCAATGCGTCCACCCGAGCAAAGTGGACGACTTCCTGTATGAGATCCATGAAGGAATCTGCGGCAGTCACATAGGAGGTCGATCACTGGCCTACAGAGCAATAAGCCAAGGTTACTGGTGGCCCTACATCCAGAAGGACGCGCAGGTGTACGCCAGGAAGTGCGAGAAGTGCCAGAAGTTCTCCCACTCTCTCCACCAGCCAGCACAAGATCTGAGTCCCCTCACTAGCCCATGGCCCTTCGCTCAATGGGGCCTGGACATCGTGGGGCCTCTTCACCGAGCTCCAGGAAACAAGAGATGGCTGATAGTCGCTACGGACTACTTCACAAAATGGATAGAAGCTGAACCGTTATCCTCAATCACGGACAGGGACTCC
Organism: Litsea cubeba; assembly: GCA_012931725.1. NCBI lineage: Eukaryota > Viridiplantae > Streptophyta > Magnoliopsida > Laurales > Lauraceae > Litsea > Litsea cubeba. Next base: position 83,375,206 of record CM022944.1, read on the forward strand.
AAGAACTTCGTTTGGAAAAACATCCTAACGAGGTTCGGCATCCCCCGGACCCTGATTTCGGACAACGGGACTCAGTTCGACTCCAAGTCCTTCAGAGACTTCTGCCAAGAGCATGGTATCAGAAACCATTACTCCACTCAAGCATATCCACAGAGTAATGGCCAGGCAGAAATCTCTAACAAAGTGATCCTGGACGGCCTGAAGAAGCGACTGGACAAGGCAAAGGGAAGATGGACAGTGGAGCTTCCGAGCGTGCTATGGGCATACAGAACAACTCCAAGGAGGTCCACCTCGGCAACACCTTTCTCTCTGGCCTACGGGATGGAGGCGGTCATTCCTTTAGAGATCGGCCTTCCCACCCTGAGGACAGAGATGGCCGACCAAGGCCGAAATGACACGAACCTGGCAATGGAGCTGGAGCTGGCAGACGAGCGACGAGAAGCAGCAGCCCTGCAACTGACCGACTATCAGCAGCGGTTAGCCAGGGCATACAATCAAAATGTCAGAGAAAGAAGATTCTCCGTGGGAGAGCTGGTTCTAAAGAAGGCCCTGCCAGCTGACAAAGAACCAAACGAAGGGAAGCTGGCTCCAAACTGGCATGGCCCATTCAGGGTGGTCTCACTAGCAGGGAAATCAGCCTACAAGCTCGAAGACTTAGAAGGCAAGCCACTGCCGAGACCGTGGAATGCATCCCACCTAAAGAAATTCTATTTCTAAAGATGTAATGAATCCCGAATCAATGAAAGTAGCTTTTTGCCCTGTCATCAATCTGTCGTCTCTCTTTGACTGACTCCGGCAACTCCAAGGGTTCGTAGCCCTAGAAGGAGGCCTCGAGTTCGAACACTCGGCCGAATTCCTAAAGTCAGGGTTTTATCCCGCTCCAAGGGTTCGTAGCCCTGGAAGGAGGCCTCGAGTTCGAACACTCGGCCGAATTCCTAAAGTCAGGGTTTTATCCCACTCCAAGGGTTCGTAGCCCTGGAAGGAGGCCTCGAGTTCGAACACTCGGCCGAATTCCTAAAGTCAGGGTTTTATCCCACTCCAAGGGTTCGTAGCCCTGGAAGGAGGCCTCGAGTTCGAACACTCGGCCGAATTCCTAAAGTCAGGGTTTTATCCCACTCCAAGGGTTCGTAGCCCTGGAAGGAGGCCTCGAGTTCGAACACTCGGCCGAATTCCTAAAGCCCGGGTTTATACACCCCTCAAAGACCGTTGTCGAACTCATGCTCATATAGCCGAGACCAGCGGTATTCTGGCTCCACCTCGGCGCACAAGCAGTTCGTCTCGGCCAAAGCCAGCCATTTCGGCCAAAGACAGTTTTTAAGAGAGAACTGTGCAAGCACTGAAGCACGAAAAGGCAGCACAAAAACACAAATATTCCAAGACAGTGCAAGGAAAGTAAAAGAGAAGACAAAAAGCATTGCACACAATTCAAGTGATCGCAAAATTCTTCCTTTTTATTCATTGCAAACTGCTTCATTACAAGAGTTACTGAACAGAAAAGAAAAATACAGAAAGGAGGATCGCAGTCCTCTAAAAACAGAAAATAAAGTGAGACTGGAAGACTCTGATCTTCACCGACTCTTCAGGCTGCAGGCTCGAAGACGCCGGTTCGTTGCCTGGAGGTTCTAAAGGATCCTGAATTCCAGTGAGCTCTACAACACGCTATGGTTGGTCAGACCAAAGCATTCAGGATCCCCTCCAGTTCGGAGGCCCTGGACCTCGCTGAGCTCTTCAACACCCTCCGGTCAGTGAGACCAAAATTTGAAGAGCCCCCAGGTCCAGCGGGCCTCAATCCCACCCTTAACTCGGCGATCCTGACACGGCGCAAGGGGCTCGCAGGGAGCTCGATGCGACCCAGGACCCTGCAGGATCGCCAGACGCAAAGGGCGCCACCATCCCACAGTTGCAGAGGTCTCCCCTGCAACCGGACCAGGGACGGTTGGCCGTGAACCCGCGTTCAGAGAGCGCGTGGTCCACGGGGAATTCCTTCAGAGAGCGCGCAGACCGCGACGGGCTTCCCCCCTCGGAGATAGCCGTCCACAGGCGCAGGGGTTCCCCCCGGATCAAAGGTTCCAAAACGTCCACTGGACATGGTTCCTACAACTATGTGAATTAAACTGTCATAAGTTCTTTTCTTTTCTTCTCCCACGGCGAGCCTACTGCCCCTACTTATAGGAAGAAGAACGGCTCAAATCTCCGAAGGAAGTTAAGGGGCGAAGTCTCCCACGCGTTACATGGGACGCACACCCTCCTGTCTGTTGACCAGCGATTCCTGTGGTGCCACGTGGAGACGTCCGCCCGTTTCCCTCATCGGCCGTATCACCATGCTTATTGCTATTTATGGTCTCAGAATTCGGAGAATCGGCACAGACAGTTATGAAGACCGTTTGACTCTCTCTACCTCGAGGGTCACGCGTCACAGTAAAGGCATTCAATACCATTCAATAGCACACCCAGAAGCAAAGGAGAGAAAAATGCTCAAGTAAAGAAGCCCGTTTTTCATTAATAGAAGAAAGTATTACAAAGCTGAAAGCAAAAATATTACAGATGAAAGGCCAAGGGAAGTAAAAGGAGCAAGGCTACTGTGGTTTCGGCGACTCCACCAGGTCGATCACCATGTCTGCTGGATCAGTGGCTTCGGCCGAAACCATGACCTTGCTTGGAGCGTCGCTGGCAGAAGGGGCTTCAACCGGCACCTCAGCCGAAGCAGGGGCAGAAGAGGCCTCACCTTGAGGCACGGACGAAGCGTCGCAGGTAGCCGGGGCATCACTCGGAGCCGGGGCAGCTGGAGCGTCGTCGGGAGCAGGAACGACTGCAGGAGCTTCGTTAGGGGTACTTCCAGCCGCAGGAGCGGAGCTCGGCTCAGGAGCCGGGTCCGAATATTTTGGTAGGTAGACAGGGTGGTCTTCGGGAACCCCCGCACGTCTCAGTGCGGCCAGGCATCCTTCTTCGAACAGAATGGAGGTGATCTCCTCCACCTGCTTCTCATACAGCTCCGTGGCATGGTCCACCCCCTTTTGGAAAGCGGATTGGGCCTCGGACAGAAGGGAGGCCTTCTCCTTTTCCAGCTCGGCATTCGCCATCTTCAGCTTCTCCTTTTCAGCGCGCCCGGCCAGCACCTCCTCGCGCAACTTCGTCCCCTCGGCCGCCGACTCAGCCTTCAATCTGGCCAGCTCCGACTCTAGCTCGGCGGCCCTCTTGTTCCTCGCCCAGACTTCACCTTTCAGATGGTTAGCTCTCGACGTGAGCTCGGCGACATCAGTCAGAGCCGACGCCAGCCGAGCAGACTCTTCAGTGCTGGCCTTCTTCAGCCCCTCCATTCCTTCCGCTGCTCTTCCAGCTCCTTCTTCAGCTTATCCCTCTCGGACTCCAGCTGAGTGACCCTTGTAGCGTTCCTGTCACTCCATCCCACCACGGTCAGGAGCCTCTGCACGTTCTGCAAATGGAGAAAGATGGGTCAAGCTGGGGCAGTCTAGCTAAATTACTTGAAGAAAAACGCTGAAAACACTTACCAGAAGGTTGGCCTGAATCGCTGAGACCATCAGGCTCTCGTTGTCGAACCTCTCGTGCGTCTCCATGTCCCGCGGCAGGGCGCAGACCTTGGCGAGAGCTCCGATAACGTCGGCGTTCCCCAGCAGCCGATCCTCGACGTTCAGAGGCTTACCGGGCTGCGTTTCCATCCTCGGCCTCCATGGCGCTGGGGCAGTTCGGGGTCCGGAGGACGATCCAGACCCTTGTCCCGCCGAGATGGCGAGCTCGCGGGCCGTCCCGCCGGTCGACTTGCTGGCCGGCATGCTCTTCTCGGCTGGCGCACTCTTCTCAGCCGGTGCGCTCTTTTCAGTCGGAGCCTTGACTCCGGGGGCCCGCGCAGGGGTTTTGCCCTTCGGAGGCTGTTCTGCCCCCAAGTCCTTCCCCCCGCCTTGGACTTCTTCTTGGGCGGGGACCCCTCCTTCGAGCGATCCGGCGAGCGTCGCCGAACTCCCCCGCTCGGAGCGGAGGCAGGAGCAGAAGAAGCGCCAGCACCCCCCGAGCCCGAAGCTGAGCGGGTACTGGCAGATGATGGCGCCCCAGAAGATGATGACCTCTGCCTGAAGTTGGCCGCCAGGTCCTTCACAACTGGCTCCCTCGAGTTTCCCTCCATGTCTCCTTCCCGGTCAGAAGAGTAAGCGTCCACTATCTGCGTCAGGTTCGGCGGATCCGAACTAGAAGTGGACGCCTCGACACCAGACGCAGCCGGGCTTGCAGCGGGATCAGTCAAAGGGATCCCGGCAAGCACTGCAACGGAGACGGTAGGGCGATCAGGGTGCGCCTCGTCCACCTCGTCTACTCCGGTTCTCCTGTAGTGACCGCGGTACCTCGGCGTGTAACCGAGCAGCTTCCACGCCGACCTGGTCTCGTGCCCCTTGTATCTTTCAACTTTGTTGATGTCGTCGGCGTTCCTCCTCCAACCTTCACTCGCAGCTCGACGTCGCCTCGCACCTGCCTCTGCACAACAGACAATAAGAGTGTCAGCTCGGCATCATCGAGATCAAGCAAAGCATGTAAGAGAAAAGGAGCGGTGTTTACTTGGGACAGTCCCGGGGCGACGTGGGACCATCAGCCTCCTGCTCTCGCTAGCGCCGAACTCCCAGTCCCCCGACACACAGAAGAAAGCTTCTTCGACATTCTTACTTGAATCTTCCAAGGCCAGGACGAAGCCTCTTCGCTGCGGCTTCACCCGGAGATAGTATTTCCCTTCCCCAGCCTCGCAGATATCGTAGGTGTCCTCGATATCGTGGACACCTAGGTCGGTCCACAGAATCTCATTCAGCTTCGCCATGCCCATGATGACCTTATAGCCATTGGGCATCAGCTGGCACGGGGTAAGGGACCAGGTACTGAGGCAAGCCCTAAGTAGGGGGTGCAGGGGAAATCTGACCCCGCCCTCGATCACAGAGATCAGAGGGAACGGCATCCAGCCGCAAGACCAGCGCGTCGTGGCATAGTCGACGGAGTCCGCCGGCTTGAGAAGGACTCCCTCCGGAATACTGAAAGCGGCCCTAAATCTGGCTATACCCTCTTCAGTATCTAAATCGAACCTAGGGGTGCCCATGTTTAAAAAAGGAGTGACGACAAAAGCTAAACCCTAAAAGTTGCGAAACCCCAAAGAAAAGCTACACAGAGGCACGTAGCGACTTACAGAGACAAAGGGGCGACTCGAGAACAGATCCGGGCACGTCCTATGGTCGTCCTCGCTAGAGAAATCTCGAGCAGCGGAAAAGCAGAAATCAAAGATGAAGGCAAAGGCAAAAGGAAATCAGAACTAAGAAAGGAAGAAGACGACCCTATTTATGGAAAGGGAGCCCTCGGCGCGCGCTACTTTCAAAATTTGAAAGGACGGATTTCGCGATCCGCGCCCGTTCCATCAATAAGACAGCGCAACCAGTGAAGAGGCTACGCGTGTAGCCGTCAATTCGCTTCCCAGGACAGATGGGGCAGAGCATTTACTGCTTCAGAAGAGTTGAAACGACACCAGGCAATGATCGCCGCATCCCCAGACGAGTTTTCTAGCTTCTGACCACTAAAGGCTAGGACGCTTAAGAGGTCAAAAGCTAGGGGGCAATTGTGTGGGGAGATTTCCGGAACTCAGGATTAAGCTAATCACCGCCATCAGATGAGACTAAGCGCTCTCACGTGCCATCCGCGTGCCATCCACGTGGCACCAAACTCACCTCGGCTAACCGAGCAGAGGCCGCAGCCGAAGTCAGACAACTCCAGGCCGCTAGCGCCGAGCTCGACTACCCCGTGTGCCCATCTCGGTTGAGAACTCCACCTCGGCTGAGGGGGCCGGGACGAAAGCCGAAGCAGGAAAGAACCTCCACTCGCACCCCTCTTCCCCCACGTCATCAGGCACATGGAGGAATAGGGGCGCGAGCTAGTGAGATAGATGCGACATCTAGTCGTTCACAATCTTCGTCAGATCCCTGACAAGGCGGCATCCAGCGGCTGAAGCCACATCAGGGTAGGGCCCGAGGGCGGATCCGATGGTACCCCAACCGTCAAAGGCGCCCAACACGATCTGGCCCAACGTGACGCGCATTTAATGCAACGTGGGCTGATCCGACTGGCATTAAATGCAGAGTGGGCTGGATTGGACCGCATTAATTGCAACGTGGGCTGAGCATGACTTCCCAGTCGAATCATGGGACCCACACCAAGATATCGTCTAAGATATCTTCCAAATCGTCTATAAATAGAACTGCATTTCACATGCAAGGTACGCACAATTGAACCCAGAGCCAGAGAGCTGTTACTCTGCCTCTCTTCTTCTTCTCCTCTCCTCCCATTGTTCCAGTTTACTCACTGACTTTGGCATCGGAGAGCCTTGCGCCGCTCAGGCCTGGGTCCTCTGACCGTTTGCTCTTCTCTTTCAGGCTTTCGGACGGTACCCAGTCATCACCAGTTTGGATAAGTCCCTAAGGCTCCCCAGTTATTGTGGGTCATTATTTTCTGCACCTACAATCTCTATTATGGGTTATGATGGAGGAAATGTATCCTTTGGAGACAATGTAAGGCTCAAATCATTGGCAAAGGATGTGTCAAAGGAGATCAAATGCCCACCTTGAATAAAGTATTTCTTGTGGAAGGATTGAAGCATATTCTTTTTAGCATAAGTCAATTGTGTGACAAAGGAAACAAAGTAGATTTTTATAGCAAGTCATGCAAAGTGGTGAATGATAAATCCAATCAAGTTATACTCGCTGGTTTAAGGACAAAAGGAAATATTTACATCATAGAAGAATGTGATGAGAATGAATCTAGGTGCTTAATAACAAAAGATCAAGAAAGTTACTTATGGCACCAAAGGATGGGACATATAAACTACAAATTGATGAAGACATTGTCAAAGAATGAAATTGTGAAAGGAATTTCCAAGTTGAGTGATTGTCAGACCCCGACCTAGGTTCGGTATATTTAATTATGTTTTAACCGTGATTAGTTGATAGAGAAAATCTAAATGGCCCAATTGGGAGCCAGAGCTGTGGCATGGCTCCCCATTAGGGCCGTTGGATCCCAGATGCAACTGGGATCCAACGGCTCTCATGGGGAGCCGTGTTGGATACCGCGATCACTGAGAGGGGGGGTGAATCAGTGATTTCTAAAAAACAGGTCCAATTCAACAACAAAACAAGTCAAATCACACAATGACACCAGATTTAACGTGGTTCACCGAAAGGCTACGTCCACGGTTCAAAGACTGTCCGAACACCAATCCGGGACAGATCTGAATCTTATTTAGTCGCACCAACGACAAAGAGCACCAACCCTTAGTTTCAGATAGCACCAACTATCTAGGAAGCACCGACTCCCTTTACAATTTATCTGCACCCACAGATAGGATCACCAAACCCCAAACACCAAGCACCAACTTGATGTAAGAACAGAATAAGAGATAAATTCTGTCTACAGCCCTTCCCCTCTACAATTCTCTCTCTCTCAATCCCTTACAAATTGAAATCTAAAGCATAAAAGAGAGACACTTAACTCATGGACGAATCACCATCTTCTAGAGCATAATCTCGTCCACAATTGCTGTAGAAAACGTCTGATAATGCAGCAACACAGCAACACAGCACCAGCACTCTTCTTTCTCTCAAGAACTCTCTAAAACTCTTCTCTATTCTTTCTCTCTTCTGGTGTCTTTTTAGAACGACCCATACATGCCTTTATATAGGTTATAGTAACCCTTAATTGTATTTAAAACAGGCTACAATTCGTTTAGAAAGAGTCCCAAACGAAATAGATAAGTGTGCTGAATTTTCGTGCAAAACTTCTAATTCTGCGCAACTCTGGTTCCCGTGCTCGGTCGACATCCTGGCTTGCTCGGTCGACCGAAGACACTGACTGGAAAACAGACAATTTCGAGCTCGGTCGACATCCTGGGGTCCCGGTCGACCGAAGACACACTGTGTCACGAAAATAACTGAGAGGTGCATTTTTCTGTTTCTGCAGGTTTCTTCTTGCTCGGTCGACCGCATGAAGAGCCCGGTCGACCGCATGCTCTGCTTCAGGAATTCTGAATTCCTGACTGTTTCAATTCTGATTCTTCTCTTCAGCTCTATCAATACCAGCTTATTAACATCATGTTTGTGACAATGTGTTGACAAGAATTCCAACTCAAAACAATACTTGAGATGCTAACTTCTTCAATTCATCAAAAGACTTCTCAAGTCATCTCAAATTCCAACAATCTTCCCCTTTGGAATTGTTGGCAACACTATTGGAACTTCAACACTTTCAACTCCAGCTTGCAGCTCTTCCAAGTTCTTTTCAACACTCACTTGGAACCAATTCTAAAATTCTGAAATAACAACCGTGCATTTTCAACAATCTCTTCCTAGCTTTCATAGCATAACATCTTTCCTTGCTATCATTGCATAACATCTCTCCCCCTTTGACAACAAGTCCAAAGGGACCAAACCGAGGAGCGAATAGGATATTCAATGAATGCATTGCTCCCCCTTTCAAGCACAACTCCTACGGTTTAGGAGAGTGAGTAACTCCTAACTTTTTCCGGAGATACTCGAAGACTTCCTTTGGCAGAGGTTTCGTGAAAATATCAGCCACTTGCTCAGTTGTTGGAACATATTCCAACTTGACCTCTCCATCAGCAACTTTATCTTTAAGAAAATGATAACGAATTGCTACATGCTTTGTGCGAGAGTGCTGAACAGGATTCTTAGATATATGAATTGCACTCGTGTTGTCACATAGGGTCGGCGTAGGATCCGTTGTAGGAACTCCTAGATCAGAGAGCATTTGCCGCATCCATAACACTTGCGTACAACAAGTTGCCGCTGCAATATATTCCGCTTCCGCTGTCGAAAGGGATACTGAGTCTTGCTTCTTACTATGCCAAGCAACTAATCTTTCTCCAAGATAAAATGCGCCGCCGCTAGTACTCTTGCGATCATCTACGCATCCAGCCCAATCGGCATCAGAATATGCAACAAGAGTGAAGGATTTTCCTTTGGGATACCAGATACCAAGCTCCATAGTACCTTTCAGATATCGAAAGATTCTTTTCACTGCTGTAAGGTGCGTTTCAGTTGGTGCTGCTTGAAAACGTGCAACCATACATACTGCTTGTAGAAGATCTGGTCTTGTAGCAGTCAAGTAGAGCAAGCTTCCTATCATAGAGCGATAGGTGGTATGATCAACCGACGAGGCCTTATCATCTTTGCTAAGCTTCGTGTTCGTTGACATTGGTGTGCTCACTGGCTTGCTGTCTTCCATATTGAACCGTTTCAGCATTTCCTTAATGTACTTCATTTGTGATATGAAGATACCATGTTTCAGCTGCTGAACTTGTAAACCAAGAAAGAACTTTAGTTCTCCAAGCATCGACATCTCAAATTCTTTCTTCATCTCTTCTGCAAAATTCCTGCACATCTCCTCATCATTGCCACCAAAGATTATGTCTTCAACATAAACAATGACAACCAGCTGTTTGCTTAACTCAGTTTTGACATACAGATTGCTATCAACCATTCCTTTTCCAAAACCGATCTTGCGGAGATAGAGATCCAGCCTTGCATACCATGCCCTTGGCGCTTGTTTCAGTCCATAAAGAGCCTTTTTCAATTTGCACACTAGATCTGAATTTTTGCTGATGAGAAAACCATCAGGTTGCTCAATGTAGACCTCTTCTTCAAGTAAACCATTCAAGAAAGCTGACTTTACGTCCATCTGAAATACCTTGAAGGTTTTGTATGCTGTCAATGCAAGAAACATACGAATAGCTTCCAGACGAGCTACCGGTGCAAAGGTCTCTTCAAAATCTATGCCTTCAACTTGAGCATAGCCTTTACAAACCAACCTTGCTTTATTTCTAATGACTTGACCATCTTCATTCAGCTTATTCCGAAAGACCCATTTAGTACCAATAACATTCTTATCAGTAGGTCTAGGAACAAGTTCCCATGTGGAGTTCTTCTCAATTTGCTCCAACTCCTCATGCATAGATTTCAACCAACTTTCATCGAGACTGGCTTCAGCCACAGTCTTGGGTTCAATGGTGGACACAAGTGAGTAATTGTTAACTACACTTTGTCTAGTTTGAACGCCTGCCTTAGGATCTCCAATGATTTGATCCTTAGGGTGTTGCTCTACCCAAGTGCTGTGCTTCTTACGTGAAGTATCTTCTGAGTCATCCTTTGATTTCTCAGAATCATTAGTTTCAGCCATCTCATCATCAATCTCACTCGAGTCCTCATAAACTGGACTGTCATTATGAGTTGCATTCTTTGGTTCAATATTCTCATCTATTCTCACATCAGCACTTTCTATGATTTTTCTGGTTCTTTTGTTAAGACACCTATATGCCTTGCTAGTAGAGGAGTAACCCAGAAATATACCTTCGTCAGCTCTTTCTTCAAATTTGCCCGGATTTTGTTCGAGCCGCTTGATGTAACACTTGCTGCCGAAGACTCTGAAGTGCTTGACTGTTGCTTTTCTTCCAAACCATAGCTCATAGGGAGTTTTGTCTTCATGTGGCCTGATCAAGCATCGGTTTTGAATGTATACAGCCGTATGAATTGCCTCTTTCCAATACTTGTCAGCCATCTTGCATTCACTTAGCATCGTACGAGCCATCTCTTGTACGGTGCGATTCTTCCGTTCCACAACTCCATTTTGCTGTGGAGTTCTAGGGGCTGAGTACTGTCTTTGAATGCCATGATGTTCACAACATTTAGTGAACTCTTCAGATGTGAACTCGCCTCCACGATCAGACCTTAAAATCTTGATACGTTTTTCCAATTGATTTTCAACCTGTGCTTTAAACACTTTAAAACGATCAAGTGCTTGATGCTTATGCTTAAGAAACAATACCCATGTCATACGAGTATAATCATCAATGCATAACATGAAATACTTATCTCCATTGGTGCTTTGAGTTCGCATCGGTCCACAGAGATCAGTGTGCACTAGCTCAAGAGGTTTCTTGGAATGATGCTCCTTTGACTTGAACATAACCCTCGTTTGCTTTCCCTTTTGGCAAGAGTCGCAAATGGGATTGGAAGGCTTTTTAACTTTAGACATGCCTCTTACAGCCTTTGAATTGCAAATCTTTGACATGTTATCAAAGCTTAGATGCCCAAGGCATTTGTGCCACAACCAACTTTCCTCTGTCCGACTCATCAAGCAGGTCTTTTCAGCTCCATCTGACAATGTATAGAGATTTCCAGCAGTTCTTGATCTAGTTGCCACTGTTTTGCCGTTGCTACACTTCTTGATGGCAAACCCATTCTTAGTGAAGATAACTTCGTGACCCTTGTCACAGATCTGGCTCACACTAAGCAGATTGTGTCTCAATCCAGACACATATAAGACTTCTTCCGATCTGATCTTGTTTGCCATAAGCTGAATAACACCTTTTCCGCAGATTTTGGCACCATCATTGTTGCCAAATTTCACTGAACCGCCTTCATAGTGCTGTAATTTGATGAATTTCTCTTTATCACCAGTCATATGGCTTGAACAACCACTATCAAGGACCCATGGTGCTGTCTTCTTTTGTGCATTGAATGCCGTTTCCACAATGAGAGATTCTTTGAGACTTTCTGCACTTTGCTTTCCTCTCCAAGCCTTGACTAACTTGGGTTTCTTTTCAACCTGAAATTTGTTAGCAATATGCAACCTACAATCCCTAGCCAAGTGTCCATAATTATGACACATATAGCACTCAATTTTGTGGCTACTTAGGATTGAAAAAGGATTCCTAGTCACAAATGGGCTGTTTCTTACATAGAATTTGCAATCAGCTCTTTGATGTCCAAACATATTACAATGAAAGCAATAACCATAGAATTTATATCTTCTTTGTGGCTGGTTAATCTTCATTACCTTTCTAACAGGAATGGACTCCTTTCTAGGTTGAGTAGGCTTCATAGAGTTAGAAGGTGCAGTGACTTGCTTCACAAACTTTTTCTTTTCAGGAGGTGCAATCTTAGAGGATTCACCTTTCTCAAATCCTAGACCAAATCTGAAGTGGGCAGGTCTTTGAACTTTCAGTAGTTCATTGAGTTTCATAGTCCCTTCAATCGCTTGGAGCGCTTTGAGTTTTTTGCTATTTTCCAAATTTTCAGCCTTTGCTCTAGCGATCTCAGTTTCAAGTTTCATAGCCTCTTCCTTTTTTATACTTATTTGGTTTTCAAGGACTTCTACCATTCTTTTATATTCTTCTACTTGAGTTTTCAAAGAAATAATAGAACTTTCAGATTCATGGAGAAGTTTCAGATTTTTCTTACTTGATTTGCGTTCCATGCTTAGCTCCTCAAGTGCGGCTATGAGTTCCTCTTCAAGATTGACTTCAGCCTCCTCATCCTCTTCCGGATCTAGCTCTTCTTCTTCTTCAACAGTGACCATGAAAAGAGCTTCGGTTGATTCATCATCGTCTGAAGTTTCAGACGTGCTGTCATCTTGTTGACATAGAAAGTTTTTAGCTTTGCCCCTTTTTCTAAAATTTCTCTTTCCTTTACTCTTTTCAGCATAAGAGTCATTATCATTGTCTTCTTTTAGCGGACACTTCGCAGCAAAGTGACCAATACCTCCACAATTGAAGCATTTAAAGGGTAGCTTCCCTTTGTACTTGCCATTGCTTCCTTTCTTCAACTTTCTAACAAATTGAGCCTCAAGCTCATCATCATCAGAATCAACATCATGACCAGCAGTCTCTTTTGCCTTTTTCTAAACTTTGAAGGCCGCTTCTTTATCAGATGAAGACGTTTTTCCTATGCGCATCTCATAGGCGGTTAGAGAACCATGTAATTCATCCATGGAAAATGCATTCAGATCTTTGGCTTCTTCAATGGCTGAGACTTTTGAATCAAACCGGGGAAGAAGAGATCTTAGAACCTTTTTGACGATGACCGGCTCTTTAATCTCTTCCCCTAGTCCACGAATGTCATTCGTGACTTCATTCACTCGTTGCATATACGAGTCAACATTCTCGCTTTCCTCCATGCGAAGAGACTCGAATTGAGAGCGATGAGTTTGCAATTTGGCTTCTTTAATCTTCTCATCACCTTCATGTATGCTTTGCAACTTGTCCCAAATTTCCTTGGCTGTTTTGCATGCAATTACTTTGACAAGCTCGCTGTCCACAAGGCCACTAAAGAGTGCATTCTGCGCCTTGGAGTCGTTGTCTGCCAACTTCTTCGATGCTGTATCATTGGGTACGGTGGCAGCATTGTAACCGGCTCTGACAGCCTCCCAAACATCATAGCCAAGAGATTTGATGAAGGCTTGCATCCTAATCTTCCAAAAGGAGTAATTAGAACCATCAAACAGAGGTGCTTTCATATTCCCTGTATTGACTGCCATGTGATTTGACAAGAGATCACCCTTAACGTATTAAACTGATCAAGGGAACCTCGCTCTGATACCAATTGTTGGATACCGCGATCACTGAGAGGGGGGGTGAATCAGTGATTTCTAAAAAAACAGGTCCAATTCAACAACAAAACAAGTCAAATCACACAATGACACCAGATTTAACGTGGTTCACCGAAAGGCTACGTCCACGGTTCAAAGACTGTCCGAACACCAATCCGGGACAGATCTGAATCTTATTTAGTCGCACCAACGACAAAGAGCACCAACCCTTAGTTTCAAATAGCACTAACTATCTAGGAAGCACCGACTCCCTTTACAATTTATCTGCACCCACAGATAGGATCACCAAACCCCAAACACCAAGCACCAACTTGATGTAAGAACAGAATAAGAGATAAATTCTGTCTACAGCCCTTCCCCTCTACAATTCTCTCTCTCTCAATCCCTTACAAATTGAAATCTAAAGCATAAAAGAGAGACACTTAACTCATGGACGAATCACCATCTTCTAGAGCATAATCTCGTCCACAATTGCTGTAGAAAACGTCTGATAATGCAGCAACACAGCAACACAGCACCAGCACTCTTCTTTCTCTCAAGAACTCTCTAAAACTCTTCTCTATTCTTTCTCTCTTCTGGTGTCTTTTTAGAACGACCCATACATGCCTTTATATAGGTTATAGTAACCCTTAATTGTATTTAAAACAGGCTACAATTCGTTTAGAAAGAGTCCCAAACGAAATAGATAAGTGTGCTGAATTTTCGTGCAAAACTTCTAATTCTGCGCAACTCTGGTTCCCGTGCTCGGTCGACATCCTGGCTTGCTCGGTCGACCGAAGACACTGACTGGAAAACAGACAATTTCGAGCTCGGTCGACATCCTGGGGTCCCGGTCGACCGAAGACACACTGTGTCACGAAAATAACTGAGAGGTGCATTTTTCTGTTTCTGCAGGTTTCTTCTTGCTCGGTCGACCGCATGAAGAGCCCGGTCGACCGCATGCTCTGCTTCAGGAATTCTGAATTCCTGACTGTTTCAATTCTGATTCTTCTCTTCAGCTCTATCAATACCAGCTTATTAACACCATGTTTGTGACAATGTGTTGACAAGAATTCCAACTCAAAACAATACTTGAGATGCTACCTTCTTCAATTCATCAAAAGACTTCTCAAGTCATCTCAAATTCCAACAAGCCGTGCCACAGCCCGGGCTCCCCATCGGGCCATGTAGCAGGTCTCTAGTTGATAAGTGGGGTTAGTGGATAATTAGCTTAATTTTGAAGCTAAATTAGAATGTTTGAATAGCTTTGGGAATTTTCGAGAGTCGTTGACTTAAGCTTGATGCGGACCGGGGCGCCTGTGTGTTGTGTGTGAACCTTGGGGGTTTAACTTTGATTTTTGTAAAATCCCCATTTTTATTTATTTTCACTCATTCCATTTAGATTATCAACTTTCATGTTTGACCGCTTTGATTTAATGATCGTTAATTGCGTTTTTTGAGAAAAAGGGAAAAATTGACCTTTCACACAAAATCTGTACCCAAATTTCAAAATTTTCAGAAATTGAGAAAAATATACTTTTTGGAGAGTAGATATTTCGTTGATCGTTTTTGTCTTCTTCGACGTTTTCGTTCGAGACCCGCAAATACCATTTTCAGCCCTATGAAGATTGGGACCCATAAACCCATCTTATAAAAGGAATAGTTCCCTTCTCCCCCTTCATTCTATCTTTTCCTGTAACATTTTGAGCCAAGGGTTTCTCCTCTCCCAGCACTTTCTCTCTCCTCTTGAACCCTCAGTCCTTGAAGACAAAGAGGAGGATTGATCTCCTAGGCTTCTTCCTCTCTCTCCAAGCTTTCCAAAGATACATTTTTCTAAGGATTTGAGCTAGGGCAAAGCTCTCTTTGAAGCTTCTCTTCTTTGTTTGAGCTCTTCAAGGTTAGCCATGGCTTTTCTTTCATGAAATCTTAGTTTTTCAAGCCATTTGGAGCATTTCTCTCATACATGCTAGAGTTTTCCCTTGAGATTTACAAATGATTGATTTTAGGGTTCTTCTTGGGAAAATTTTGGGGGTTTTTGTAGATTTGGAGCTTGAGGCCCTTGAGCGTTGTTTGAAGAGTGTTTTATCTCTCCTTTGACTTGAGGCAAGTAAACTTCTAGATAATATGATGAATGGATTGTCTTTATTACAAGTTTTGATTTTACTATGCATCTTTCCCAATTTCTACTTCTTCTCTTTGACTAATAGATGGATTACTTTGATATGTTCATGTGATGGTCCTTATTTATTTACTTTGAGTTGTTGTTTTTCAACAATGTAAAGATTGTGGTTTAGTTATGTTTAACTTAAAAGTTTCAATATTGTGGAATGGAAGGATTTGTTTAGATCTAAATTGTTTCAAGGATTTGAATGAATTAATGTGATGGTTCAATGGAGTTTGAATGAAGCTATCAGAGGCCCAAGTTGTATGGAAAATTCACATGGAAGAATGGAGGGAAAGAAAATCAGAAAAAGGAGGAGGAAGAGTGCATTTTTGCACTTCACGGGCTGGGACAAAGCCCAGTCCGCTAGAGCGAGCCCATGGGCCGCTCGAGCGGACCAGGCTCTGCCTGTTCTGTGCAAGCCAGAAGCTGCCCCGCTCGAGCGACCCATTGGGTCTGCTCGAGCGTACCAGGTTCTGGATGGGACTCACTCGAACGGACTCTGGGTCGCTCGAGCGAGCCCTGCCCAAAATTCTAAGTCCGATTTGAGGCCTGTTCTGGGCAGTTTATGGGCCGGTTTCAGGTCAATTTCCAACCCATCTGACCCCATTATTTGAAGCCCATTCAGCCCTCTATTGGCGCATGGAAGTCCGGAATGAATACACTGAATGGAATTATTTTGAATCATGGATTTTGAATGGGAAAAGTGATGGAATTGCGTGATATTAGTATTACCCGGGAATGTATCAAAGTCTTTACATACACTTTATATCCTAAATTTGTCGGAGATCTTCTGTGGCACGAAATCCCTCTTTTATTACCGACATTAGGAGACTAGGTGTGTATCGAGACAACCCGTGGAAAGCCTTTGAAACATCATACACTAAATTCATTCCATGTTAGAAAGTTTTGTTCGAGTCCGTTTATAAATCAATTTGAATGTTTTGAGTGTTTTACCACATTTACGAACATTGATAAGACTACTCATTGTATTTTGCTCGGATTTGTCAGTATGTTGGATATGTCTTCGTTCATAGCAGTTTTCTTATCGATTTTGGAAATATATCTTTATGAATAGATTTGTATCATTTCGAGGTTTCGATTTTGATTCTAATGGCACCACTAAGCTTAGGTTACCTTGTTGGGCTGATCACCCGGCTTGGAACATTTAAATTATCTGCCAGCTGCAGCTTGGATTCTGTCTGTACCGACCGTGGGAACGGTTTTGTTTCCGGTCCCACGCGTAGTGGCTACGGTTCTGTTTGATAATGACTTGTTCATTCCGGTCCACGAATAGTGGATACGGTTTCTGTCTGCTCTTGTTACTTTCGGTAACAGGAGAATATAGCTATACGTGGTTTGCCAATGTTTTATCCGTTTGATATTTTATTTTATGGTTCTTGTTTATTTCAACTTATTATAGTCTTGGATTCGTTAATATTTAAGAAGTCAATCTTTTATCTTGTCGTTTCTGTTATTCAAGATTTTAATCGTAGTTCTCATTTATTCAATGTTTCACTCTTCTATCATCCTATTATATGTTATATTTGCTTGCCAGACCATAGTGTCTGACCATTTTTGTTTGGTGCTAGATATTCAGCCCCTTGCCCTTGAGGCACACTTCGAGGGCGGACCCAGTAGTTCTTGTGGAACGCGAGTGGCAGCCTGATGATGTCGCTTAGACGTCGGGTTGATTTCAGAGCTTCGATCACATTTTGGGGATTGATTCTATTTTTGGAACTTGATTGTTGCCATTGTTGGCTTATTTTTAGGAAATTTTTATTATTGACTAACTTGACTTTTGTATTAAACTTGAAACTAACTTTGGGGCCTATCTATGGAATGCTTCTCTTTTTGATACTAGTCTTGAGCGTTCTCATCATAGACATATGTTATGAATTTTCATGTTTGCTACAATGTTTCCTTTTAACTTATTTGTGTGAATGTAATTATTATTCATTGATGGATCGAATTTCGAGGATCCCTACCGCGGAAACCTGTGGGAAACAAGCGTGTACAGGGGGAATTTTCCGGCTTGTCATGCCACGACCCCGGATTAAGGTCTTGTTTAATGGGTCCTCGATCCGGGGGCGTGATAGGCTTTGTATCAGAGCGAGAAATGTTTGAGGCAATTAAAAATTGGATTAGAAACATAAGAACTGGCAAGGATTCGCTAGAATTACCGTTAGTTAGTGTCAATTGGGTTTGGGAATGCCTCATTTATTATATTTTATTGTACTAACAAGTTGTTTTACAGCACTATGGCTCCACGCAGACCTCCAGCGAATGCTAATGCATCAGGCAGTAATAATGATAGTGGGGTTGAGAATCGGATGACAGGCCAGTTTCAGCAGCTCATGCAAATGTTGGTTGAACAACAACAGAGAGCAAATGAGAATCAAGCAAGATTTCAAGAACAGATGGCAAAAAAGGATGAGGAGTTTACACAGGTTCAGAGACAGTTGTTAGAAGTCTTGGGTAGAAGACCAGAACCAATGCGTAATGTGGGATCTCAGTTTGTTATTCAGAACAGAGACATGGATCCTAATGCCTTGTTTGAGAAGTTTAGAAAAGGAGGTCCAAAGGAGTTTATAGGATAAGAATTCCCATTAGCAGTTGATGACTGGTTTTGCTCACACGGAGAACATCTACGATCTCTTTCAGTGTACAGGCAGGCAGAGAGTCCACCTAGTAGCTTCTATGTTTACAGGCCTAGCAGATAGTTGGTGGAAGACTTTGAGAGATGGTTACCAGAACATTGATAATGGGATTGCCTGGGATTCTTTCAAGCAACAGTTCAGTGAAAAGTATGTCCCTGCCCACATCAAGAAGCAGAAGGCAGCAGAGTTCCAGTTGCTCAAGCAAGAGGACATGACAGTCCTTGAGTATCTTACAAAATTTGAGAAGTTGTCTCGTTACGCTCCGAAGCTTATTGACACAGAAGAAAAGAAAATTACCAAGTTTATGGATGGACTCAATCTCACCATCTTGAGGGATGCCTTGGGTGTTGTACCGCCCGCTACTTTCCAAGAGGCTATCAAAAGAGCTTACAGATTTGAAGATATAAATAACCAAATCATCAAGGATAATCAGAGGAAAAGACAGCAATACCAAGGGCAGAAATCCTACCAAGGCAAGAGGCAGAGGAAGCAGCAAAATACTCAAGCTCAAGGTGGGTGTGAGCATTAAGGCAAAAACCACCCTTCTCAGCAGTGCTATAGAGTTACTGGTGCATGCTTTAAGTGTGGTGGCACAGATGTCCAAATGAAAGATTGCCCAAATAACAGAAATCAAGGCAATAGGGCACTCAACAGCCACCAAGGCAGGCACCTCAGTAGAACCAGCAGGTAGTTCAAAATCAACCAAGACAGCAGCAGAATTAGCAGCCCCGTCAACAATCGCAAAATCAGAACGTCCGTCCACCGTAACAGAATCGAAATGTGCAGCAAGGAAAGCAGAATCAGAACAAGAATAGACTAATCACCCCAACCAAGTGGACACTGAGGCAACAGGAGATGTTGTGGAAAGTAAACTCTTAATTTTTGAAGTAGAAGCTAAACTGTTGTTTGATCCGGGATCTACCCACTCTTTCATATCTCCTATGTTTGCTAGAATGATTAGTGTGCCTGCTGGAGAGTTAGGATTTGTTTTGACTATTACAATTCCGGTAGGGAAACAAGTTGTGTGTAATACATTTTACCCTAGTTGCTCAGTGAAGATAGAAGATGTCATATTCCCTACAGACTTTATTATCTTAGTTATGCATGATTTCGATGTCATTTTAGGCATGGATTGGTTAGCGGGACATCATGCCTCCATGGATTGCTATAGTAAGACCATTGCTTTTAGATTGGATGGGATATCCCCCATAGTGAAATTTCAGGGAGAGAGAAGGATTTCTCCGGCTAGGTTTATTTCAGCTCTTTCTGCAGTTAAGTTGTTGATAACAGGATGTGAAGGATTCATTGCATTTATCACAAAGGATGAACAGTCCCAAGGGGTGGAGAACATCCCAGTAGTGTGCGAATTTCCCGATGTTTTTTCGGAAGAAATTCTAGGTTTACCACCTGTCAGAGAGGTTGAATTCACAATATAATTGATGCCAGGGACTGCTCCGATCTCCATTTCTCCTTACAAGATGGCTCCAGCAGAGTTAGGAGAATTAAAATCACAGTTACAAGAGTTACTAGAAAAATGTTTTGTCAGGCCAAGTGTTTCACCATGGGGAGCCCCAGTACTATTTGTCAAGAAGAAGGATGGAAGCTTGAGGATGTGTATAGACTGCAGAAAATTGTACCAAGTGACCATCAAGAACAAGTATCCTTTGCCAAGGATAGACGAGTTATTTGACCAGTTGCAAGGAGCAGAATTCTTCTCAAAGATAGATTTGAGGTCCAGATATCATCAGTTGAGAGTTAGAGAATCAGACATCCCGAAGACAGCTTTCCGGACTAGATACAGGCACTATGAATTTTTGGTGATGCCCTTTGGACTGACGAATGCACCAGCGGTATTTATGGCCCTTATGAACAAGATCTTCGCACCCTATCTAGATCAGTTCACAGTCGTCTTTATTGATGACATATTGGTGTATTCTAAGTCGAGAGAAGACCATGAGCAGCACTTGAGGACTTCATTGCAATTGCTGAGAGATAATCAATTGTATGCGAAGCTTGGGAAATGCGAGTTTTGGCTAGAACAAGTCACCTTTCTAGGTTACATCATCTCTAGAGAATGACTAGCAGTTGATCCAGCAAAGATAGAAGCAGTCATCAATTGGGAGAAGCCGAATAATGTGACAGAGATTAGGAGTTTTCTGGGTTTAGCGGGATACTATAGAAGATTTGTACAAGGATTTTCATCCATTGCAGCACCTTTGACCAAGTTGACCCGGAAGAACGTGCCGTTCGTTTGGTCAGAGAAATGTGAAGCTAGTTTTCAAGAATTGAAGAAGATGTTAACTTCAGCACCTGTCCTCGCCTTACCTTCGGGGAGTGGTGGTTTTGTTATCTATACTGATGCTTCAGGTGTAGGACTTGGATGTGTTTTGATGCAAAATGGGAATGTTATAGCATATGGCTTGAGGCAATTGAAAGAACACAAGAAGAAATATGCAACACACGATTTGGAATTGGCAGCGATAGTATTCACGTTAAAGATGTGGAGGCACTATTTATATAGAGAAAAATTTGAAGTTCATTCGGATCACCGTAGTCTCCAATATTTGTTCTCTCAGAAAGAATTAAACATGAGACAAGGAAGATGGATGGAGTACGTCAAAAACTATGATTTTCCAATCATCTATCATCCGAGGAAGGTTAACGTAGTGGCTGATGCATTGAGTAGAAAATCAGTTTGCTTGGCCAGTTTGCAAGGGTTTTATAACTTTCAGCAATTCGAAGAGTTGAGGGTGGATTTCCAACCCTTGAAGGAAGGACTTTTGTTGGCAAATATGACAGTGTTTGAGCCCATCTTCATTCAGAAAATCAAGGATAGTCAGATGCAAGATCCAAACTTGGCTAAAATTGTGGAGCACATCTCCGAACGCCCAGATTTTCAGATCATGGATGGAGTTTTGTACTTCCGCGGCAGGCTATGTGTTCCAAGATAGATAATTTGAAGAATGATATTATGGTACAAGCTCACAATACGAGGTATTCTATGCGCCCGAGGAGCACGAAAATGTACCAAAATTTGAAAAATCATTTTTGGTGGAATCATATGAAGAGAGAGATAGCAGCCTTCGTATCCAGATGCATGACTTGTCAATTGATGAAGGCGGAACATCAGAAACCGCCTGGTCTTTTGCAGCCATTAGAAATTCCAGAGTGGAAATGGGAACACTTGACCATGGATTTTGTTTCGGGTCTACTGACTACAAGCAGAGGGAACAACGCTATTTGGATCATAGTAGATCGGTTAACGAAGTCTGCACACTTTATTCCTTTAAAAGACCGGGAAAAAATTGCACATGTTGGCTTTAGCACAAGCCTTCGTGAAGAAAATTGTTAGTCGCCATGGTCAGCCGGTCTCCATTACTTCAGATCGAGATAGTAGATTTTTTTCGAGATTTTGGAAGACCTCACATGAATCGATGGGAACGAAGCTTCAATTCAGCACAGCATATCACCCGTAACTGATGGTCAATCGGAGAGAACTATTCAGAACCTTGAAGACATGCTTAGGGCTTGTGTACTTGACTTCAAGAATCAATGGGATGATAATTTACCTAGCTATGAGTTTGCCCACAACAACAATTACCATTCAAGCATAGGGATGGCCCCCTTCGAAGCGTTGTATGGCAGGAAGTGTAGGACCCCAGTGTGTTGGGAAGAAGTTGGAGAACGTAGTTTTCATGGACCTTCTTTGGTTGAAAAACAAGTGATAAAGTCAGAATTATTCAGGAACGATTGAAGATTTCGAGAAGCCGACAAAAAAGTTATGATGATGTTCAAAGGAAGGTTCTATAATTCCAAGTTGGAGACAAAGTATTTTTAAAGGTATCTCCGGTCAGAGGAACACTAAGATTTGGACAGAGGGGCAAATCATCTAAGAGATTCATTGGACCGTATGAGATCCTGAGTCGTGTCGGGGAAGTAGCATATAGATTAGCTTTGCCTCCAGAGCTTTCGGGTGTACACAATGTGTTTCACGTGTCAATGCTAAGGAAATATGTCTCGGACCCTTCACACGTGCTACATCACGAACCGTTGGAAGTTCTAGGAGATGCCACCTACATTGAGAAACCGGCAGAGATTATTGACACTAAAGAGCAAGAGTTTAGAAATAGAACAATTCAGTGGGTAAAGACTCGTTGGGAGAATCATGGACCGGAAGAGGCCACTTGGGAACTTTCTTGATCAGTTCCAAAAGAAATACCCTCAGCTATTTCCAGAGGTTAGTGATCATTTGGAGGACCAAATGTGAGTTTTAGGGGTGGAGGATGCAGACCCCGACCCAGTTTCGATATATTTAATTATGTTTTAACCGTGATCAGTTGATAAGTAGGGTTAGTGGACGATTAGCTTAATTTTTTAAGCTAGATCAGAATGTTTGAATAGCTTTGGGAATTTTCGAGAGTCGTTGACTTTAGCTTGACGCGGGCCGGGGAGCCCATGTGTTGTGTGTGAACCATGGGGGTTTAACCTTGATTTTTGTAAAATCCCCATTTTTATTTATTTTGACTCATTCCATTTAGATTATCAACTTTCATGTTTGACCATTTTGATTTAATGATCCTAAATCATATTTTTCAAGAAAAAGGGCAAATTTGACCTTTCACAGAAAATCTGTACCCAAATTTCAAAATTTTCAGAAATTGACAAAAATATACTGTTTGGAGAGTAGATATTTCGTATCATTTTTGTCCTCTTCGTCGTTTTCGTTCGAGACCCGTAAATACCATTTTCAGCCCTATGAAGATTGGGACCCACAAACCCATCTTATAAAAGGAATAGTTCCCTTCTCCCCCTTCATTCTATCTTTTCCTGCAACATTTTGAGCCAAGGGCTTCTCCTCTCCCAGCACTTTCTCTCTCCTCTTGAACCCTCATTCCTTGAAGACAAAGAGGAGGATTGATCTCCTAGGCTTCTTCCTCTCTCTCCAAGCTTTCCAAAGATACATTTTTCTAAGGATTTGAGCTAGGGCAAAGCTCTCTTTGAAGCTTCTCTTCTTTGTTTGAGCTCTTCAAGGTTAGCCATGGCTTTTCTTTCATGAAATCATAGTTTTTCAAGCCATTTGGAGCATTTCTCTCATACATGCTAGAGTTTTCCCTTGAGATTTACAAATGATTGATTTTAGGGTTCTTATTTGGAAAATTTTGGGGGTTTTTGTAGATTTGGAGCTTGAGGCCCTTGAGCGTTGTTTGAAGAGTGTTTTATCTCTCCTTTGACTTGAGGCAAGTAAATTTCTAGATAATATGATGAATGGATTGTCTTTATTACTAGTTTTGAATTTCCTATGCATCTTTCCCCATTTCTACTTCTTCTTTTTAACTAATAGATGGATTACTTTGATATGTTCATGTGATGGTCCTTATTTATTTACTTTGAGTTGTTTTTTTTAAAATGTAAAGATTGTGGTTTAGTTATGTTTAACTTAAAATTTTCAATGTTGTGGAATGGAAGGATTTGTTTAGATCTAAATTGTTTCAAGGATTTGAATGAATTAATGTGATGGTTCAATGGAGTTTGAATGAAGCTATCAGAGGCCCAAGTTGTATGGAATATTCATATGGAAGAATGGAGGGAAAGAAAATCAGAAAAAGGAGGAGGAGGAGTGCATTTCTGCACTTCGCGGGCTGGGACAGAGCCCAGTCCGCTCGAGCGAGCACATGGGCCGTTCGAGCAGACCAGGCTCTGCCTAATCTGGGTAAGCCAGAAGCTGGCCCGCTCGAGCGACCCATTGGGTCTGCTCGAGCGGACCAGGTTCTGGATGGGCCTCGCTCGAGCGGACCCTAGGTCGCTCGAGCGAGCCCAGCCCAGAAATCTGGGTCCGATTTGAGGCCTGTTCTGGGCCATTTTCTAGGCTATTTTCTGGGCAGTTTATGGGCCGGTTTCAGGTTAATTTCCAGCCCATCTGACCCCATTATTTGAAGCCCATTCAGCCCTCTATTGGCGCATGGAAGTCCGGAATGAATACACTGAATGGAATTATTTTGAATCGTGGATTTTGAATGGGAAAAGTGATGGAATTGCGTGATATTAGTATTACCCGGGAATGTATCAAAGTCTTTACATACACTTTATATCCTAAATTTGTCGGAGATCTTCTGTGGCACAAAATCCCTCTTTTATTACCGACATTAGGAGACTAGGTGTGTATCGAGACAACCCGTGGAAAGCCTTTGAAACATCATACACTAAATTCATTCCATGTTAGAAAGTTTTGTTCGAGTCCGTTTATAAATCAATTTGAATGTTTTGAGTGTTTTACCACATTTACGAACATTGATAAGACTACTCATTGTATTTTGCTCGGATTTGTCAGTATGTTGGATATGTCTTCGTTCAGAGCAGTTTTCTTATCGATTTTGGAAATATATCTTTATGAATAGATTTGTATCATTTCGAGGTTTCGATTTTGATTCTAATGGCACCACTAAGCTTAGGTTACCTTGTTGGGCTGATCACCCGGCTTGGAACATTTAAATTATCTGCCAGCTGCAGCTTGGATTCTGTCTGTACCGACCGTGGGAACGGTTTTGTTTCCGGTCCCACGCGTAGTGGCTACGGTTCTGTTTGATAATGACTTGTTCATTCCGGTCCACGAATAGTGGATACGGTTTCTGTCTGCTCTTGTTACTTCGGTAACAGGAGAATATAGCTATACGTGGTTTGCCAATGTTTTATCCGTTTGATATTTTATTTTATGGTTCTTGTTTATTTCAACTTATTATAGTCTTGGATTCGTTAATATTTAAGAAGTCAATCTTTTATCTTGTCGTTTCTGTTATTCAAGATTTTAATCGTAGTTCTCATTTATTCAATGTTTCACTCTTTCTATCATCCTATTATATGTTATATTTGCTTGCCAGACCATAGTGTCTGACCATTTTTGTTTGGTGCTAGATATTCAGCCCCTTGCCCTTGAGGCACACTTCGAGGGCGGACCCAGTAGTTCTTGTGGAACGCGAGTGGCAGCCTGATGATGTCGCTTAGACGTCGGGTTGATTTCAGAGCTTCGATCACATTTTGGGGATTGATTCTATTTTTGGAACTTGATTGTTGCCATTGTTGGCTTATTTTTGGGAAATTGTGATTATTGACTAACTTGACTTTTGTATTAAACTTGAAACTAACTTTGGGGCCTATCTATGGAATGTTTCTCATTTTGATACTAGTCTTGAGCGTTCTCATCATAGACATATGTTATGAATTTTCATGTTTGCTACAATGCTTCCGCGTAACTTATTTGTGTGAATGTAATTATTATTCATTGATGGATCGAATTTCGAGGATCCCTACCGTGGAAACCTGTGGGAAACAAGCGTGTACGGAGGGAATTTTCCGGCTCGTCATGCCACGACCCCGGATTAAGGTCTTGTTCAACGGGTCCTTGGTCCGGGGGCGTGACAGTGATGAAAAATCTGAAATCTGCAAGGCATATCAATTAGGAAAATGGATCAAAAAGAGCTTTAAAGGAATAAAAGATATATCGTCTTCTCATCCCCTTGATTTAATTCATATGGACTTGATTAGGCCTGGACCCGTGCAGTGTATTGGAGAAAGGAAATTCATATTGGTGATGGTAGACGATTATTCTCATTTTGGATGGGTTGCTTTCCTTCATCCAAAATCAGATGCAGTAGATAATATCAAAAGAATTTGTAACAAGATTCAGGTTGAAAAAGATTGCATGATTCGGAAGATTAGAAGTGATCATGGAGGAGAGCTTGAAAATGAAAGATTTGTTGAATTTTGTGATAGTCATGGTATTAATCACCAATTTTTTACTCCGAAAACACCTCAACAAATTGGAGTGGTAGAAAGGAGAAATACAGTGATTTAAGAAATGGCTACGACTATGCTTAATGAGAAGCATCTTGCTCGTAACCTATGGGCTGAAGTAGTTAACACTGCATGCTATCTCATAAACAGAGTTTATCTGACAAAGAATACCAACAAAACCCCTTATGTACTTTACTTTGGAAGAAAACCAAATTTGGGGTATTTGAAAGTATTTGGGAGTAAATGTTACATTATGAGAGATAGAGAGAAGTTGGGAAAATTCAAGCCCAAGTCTTATGAAGGGATATTTTTATGATATTCTGAAAAGAGCAAAGCTTACGGAGTTTTTAATGACAGAACCTTGACTGTCATGGAATCAGTACATGTTGTTATTGGTAAAAATAATCAAGTTTGAAGAGCTCTACAGGGCGATGATGAAGCTGAAACAGTTAGTGAACAGTCAACCCCATGTTGAAATAAGAATTTTAAGATATTACGAGATACTTTCCTATTTAAAATGAGTTTCACAGGCGATACTAGGGTTAGTAATGCATTACATGGGATTAAGGGTTGTTTAAGACTGAAACCCGTGCCTCGGGCCGGTAGTAGGGGATTCTAGACAGCTATGGGAAAATGTTGGCTCTAAATCGCATTTCATACAATTCCGATCCGTTTCTAAATGAAAAATAAACATTTTAGTACATTCAGAGACACTTTTCTCTTTAAAATGGGTTTCAAGCGAGTCCAGGGTTAGGTACGCTTTACATGAGATTGAGGGTTGTTTAAGACCGAAACGCATGCGTCGGGCAGTTCGAGCGCTATTTTAATATTAATTCACATTCTATGCGGCTCTAGAAAAACGTTAACTTTAAATCGCATTTCACGCAATTCGCGGTTGAAAGATGCGTTCTAGAAGATCTTAGGATATCCTTTTCCTTTAAAACGAGTTTCACGCAAATTGCGGCTTAAGAAG
Source organism: Litsea cubeba (assembly GCA_012931725.1). Classification (NCBI taxonomy): domain Eukaryota; kingdom Viridiplantae; phylum Streptophyta; class Magnoliopsida; order Laurales; family Lauraceae; genus Litsea; species Litsea cubeba. The sequence continues at coordinate 83,402,201 of CM022944.1, forward strand.
TAAGCTCGTGGGATTCTAAGGGGTTTCCGACAGCAAACCGTCTTTGGTGCAATCAATAGCGTATATTTTGATAAAAACATATGCTGCATGGTTCAAGGGAATGTCAGGGCATTATGGTTTAGTTTTTTAATTTAAATTGCATTTTTTATGACTCTTGGCTGAAATATGCATTTTAGGATATTCTGATATACGTTTTTCTTTTTAATAGATTTTGCATGATTCTTGGGTTAGGAATGTTGTTGGATACCGCGATCACTGAGAGGGGGGGGGGGGGGGGTGAATCAGTGATTTCTAAAAACAGGTTCAATTCAACAACAAAACAAGTCAAATCACACAATGACACCAGATTTAACGTGGTTCACCGAAAGGCTACGTCCACGGTTCAAAGACTGTCCGAACACCAATCCGGGACAGATCTGAATCTTATTTAGTCGCACCAACGACAAAGAGCACCAACCCTTAGTTTCAGATAGCACCAACTATCTAGGAAGCACCGACTCCCTTTACAATTTATCTGCACCCACAGATAGGATCACCAAACCCTAAACACCAAGCACCAACTTGATGTAAAAACATAATAGAAGTTTAATTCTGTCTACAGCCCTTCCCCTCTACAATTCTCTCTCTCTCAATCCCTTACAAATTGAAATCTAAAGCATAAAAGAGAGACACTTAACTCATGGACGAATCACCATCTTCTAGAGCATAATCTCGTCCACAATTGCTGTAGAAAACGTCTGATAATGCAGCAACACAGCAACACAGCACCAGCACTCTTCTTCTCTCCAAAACTCTCTCTATTTTCTCTCTAAAACTCTTCTCATCTGGTGTGTCTTTAAGAACGACCCATACATGCCTTTATATAGGTTATAGTAACCCTTAATTGTATTTAAAACAGGCTTCAATTCGTTTAGAAAGAGTCCCAAACAAATTAGATAAGAGTGCTGAATTTTCGTGCAAAACTTCTAATTCTGCGCAACTCTGGTTCCCGTGCTCGGTCGACATCCTGGCTTGCTCGGTCGACCAAAGACACTGACTGGAAAACAGACAATTTCGAGCTCGGTCGACATCCTGGGGTCCCGGTCGACCGAAGACACACTGTGTCACGAAAATAACTGAGAGGTGCCTTTTTTTTGTTTCTGCAGGTTTCTTCTTGCTCGGTCGACCGCATGAAGAGCCCGGTCGACCGCGTGCTCTGCTTCAGGAATTCTGAATTCCTGACTGTTTCACTTCTGATTCTTCTTTTCAGCTCTATCAACACTAGCCTACTATCATCATGCTTGTGACAATGTGTTGACAATAATTCCAACTCAAATCAATACTTGAGATACTAATTCTTCAATTCATCAAAAGACTTCTCAAGTCATCTCAAATTCCAACAATCTCCCCCTTTGGAATTGTTGGCAACACTATTGGAACTTCAACACTTTCAACTCCAGCTTGCAGCTCTTCCAAGTTCTTTTCAAAACTTACTTGGAACCAATTCTGAAATTCGGAAATATCAACCATGAATTTTCAACATTCTCCCCCTAGCTTTCATAGCATAACATCTCTTCTTGCTATCATAGCATAACATCTCTCCCCCTTTGACAACAAGTCCAAAGGGACCAAACCGAGGAGCGAATAGGATATTCAATGAATGCATTGCTCCCCCTTTCAAGCACAACTCCTACGGTTTAGGAGAGTGAGTAACTCCTAACTTTTTCCGGAGATACTCGAAGACTTCCTTTGGCAGAGGTTTCGTGAAAATATCAACCACTTGCTCAGTTGTTGGAACATATTCCAACTTGACCTCTCCATCAGCAACTTTATCTTTAAGAAAATGATAACGAATTGCTACATGCTTTGTTCGAGAGTGCTGAACAGGATTCTTAGATATATGAATTGCACTCGTGTTGTCACATAGGATCGGCGTAGGATCCGTTGTAGGAACTCCTAGATCAGAGAGCATTTGCCGCATCCATAACACTTGCATACAACAAGTTGCCGCTGCAATATATTCCGCTTCCGCTGTCGAAAGGGATACTGAGTCTTGCTTCTTACTATGCCAAGCAACTAATCTTTCTCCAAGATAAAATGCGCCGCCGCTAGTACTCTTGCGATCATCTATGCATCCAGCCCAATCGGCATCAGAATATGCAACTAGAGTGAAGGATTTGCCTTTGGGATACCAGATTCCAAGCTCCATAGTACCTTTCAGATATCGAAAGATTCTTTTCACTGCTGTAAGGTGCGTTTCAGTTGGTGCTGCTTGAAAACGTGCAACCATACATACTGCTTGTAGAAGATCTGGTCTTGTAGCAGTCAAGTAGAGCAAGCTTCCTATCATAGAGCGATAGGTGGTATGATCAACGGATGAGGCCTTATCATCTTTGCTAAGCTTCGTGTTCGTTGACATTGGTGTGCTCACTGGCTTGCTGTCTTCCATATTGAACCGCTTCAGCATTTCCTTAATGTATTTCATCTGTGATATGAAGATACCATGTTTCAGCTGCTGAACTTGTAAACCAAGAAAGAACTTTAGTTCTCCAAGCATTGACATCTCAAATTCTTTCTTCATCTCTTCAGCAAAATTCCTGCACATCTCCTCATTATTGCCACCAAAGATTATGTCATCAACATAAACAATGACAACCAACTGTTTGCTTAACTCAGTTTTGACATACAGATTGCTATCAACCATTCCTTTTCCAAAACCGATCTTGCGGAGATAGAGATCCAGCCTTGCATACCATGCCCTTGGCGCTTGTTTCAGTCCATAAAGAGCCTTTTTCAACTTGCACACTAGATCTGAATTTTTGCTGATGAGAAAACCATCAGGTTGCTCAATGTAGACTTCTTCTTCAAGTAAACCATTCAAGAAAGCTGACTTTACGTCCATCTGAAATACCTTGAAGGTTTTGTATGCTGCCAATGCAAGAAACATACGAATAGCTTCCAGACGAGCCACCGGTGCAAAGGTCTCTTCAAAATCTATGCCTTCAACTTGAGCATAGCCTTTACAAACCAACCTTGCTTTGTTTCTAATGACTTGACCATCTTCATTCAGCTTATTCCGAAAGACCCATTTAGTACCAATAACATTCTTATCAGTAGGTCTAGGAACAAGTTCCCATGTGGAGTTCTTCTCAATTTGCTCCAACTCCTCATGCATAGCTTTCAACCAACTATCATCGAGACTGGCTTCAGCCACAGTCTTGGGTTCAATGGTGGACACAAGTGAGTAATTGCTAACTACACTTTGTCTAGTTTGAACGCCTACCTTAGGATCTCCAATGATTTGACCCTTAGGGTGTTGCTCTACCCAAGTGCTGGGCTTCTTAGGTGTAGTATCTTCTGAGTCATCCTTTGATTTCTCAGAATCATTAGATTCAGCCATCTCATCATCAATCTCACTCGAGTCCTCATAAACTGGACTGTCATTATGAGTTGCATTCTTTGGTTCAATATTCTCATCTATTCTAAACATCAGCACTTTCTATGATTTTTCTGGTTCTTTTGTTAAGACACCTATATGCCTTGCTAGTAGAGGAGTAACCCAGAAATATACCTTCGTCAGCTCTTTCTTCAAATTTGCCCGGATTTTGTTCGAGCCGCTTGATGTAACACTTGCTGCCGAAGACTTTGAAGTGCTTGACTGTTGCTTTTCGCCCAAACCATAGCTCATAGGGAGTTTTGACTTCATGTGGCCTGATCAAGCATCGGTTTTGAATGTATACAGCCGTATGAATTGCCTCTTTTCAATACTTGTCAGCCATCTTGCTTTCACTTAGCATTGTACGAGCCATCTCTTGTACGGTGCGATTCTTCCGTTCCACAACTCCATTTTGCTGTGGAGTTCTAGGGGCTGAGTACTGTCTTTGAATGCCATGATGTTCACAATATTTAGTGAACTCTTCAGATGTGAACTCGCCTCCACGATCAGACCTTAAAATCTTGATACGTTTTTCCAATTGATTTTCAACCTGTGCTTTAAACACTTTAAAACGATCAAGTGCTTGATGCTTATGCTTAAGAAACAATACCCATGTCATACGAGTATAATCATCAATGCATAACATGAAATACTTATCTCCATTGGTGCTTTGAGTTCGCATCGGTCCACAGAGATCAGTGTGCACTAGCTCAAGAGGTTTCTTGGAATGATGCTCCTTTGACTTGAACATAACCCTCGTTTGCTTTCCCTTTTGGCAAGAGTCGCAAATGGGATTGGAAGGCTTTTCAACTTTAGACATGCCTCTTATAGCCTTTGAATTGCAAATCTTTGACATGTTATCAAAGCTTAGATGCCCAAGGCATTTGTGCCACAACCAACTTTCCTCTGTCCGACTCATCAAGCAGGTCTTTTCAGCTCCATCTGACAGTGTATAGAGATTTCCAGCAGTTCTTGATCCAGTTGCCACTGTTTTCCCGTTGCTACTCTTCTTGATGGCAAACCCATTCTTTGTGAAGATAACTTCATGACCCTTGTCACAGATCTGGCTCACACTAAGCAGGTTGTGTCTCAATCCAGACACATATAAGACTTCTTCAGATCTGATCTTGTTTGCCATAAGCTGAATAACACCTTTTCCGCATATTTTGGCACCATCATTGTGCCAAACTTCACTGAACCGCCTTCATAGTGCTGTAATTTGATGAATTTCTCTTTATCACCAGTCATATGGCTTGAACAACCACTATCAAGGACCCATGGTGCTGCCTTCTTTTGTGCATTGAATGCCGTTTGCACAATGAGAGATTCTTTGAGACTTTCCGCACTTTGCTTTGCTCTCCAAGCCTTGACTAACTTGGGTTTCTTTTCAACCTGAAATTTGTTAGCAATATGCAACCTACAATCCCTAGCCAAGTGTCCATAATTATGACACATATAGCACTCAATTTTGTGGCTACTTAGGATTGAAAAAGGATTCCTAGTCACAAATGGACTGTTTCTTACATAGAATCTACAATCAGCTCTTTTATGTCCAAACATATTACAATGAAAGCAGTAACCATAGAATTTGTATCTTCTTTGTGGCTGGTTAGTCTTCATTACCTTTCTAACAGGAATGGACTCCTTTCTAGGTTGAGTGGGCTTCATAGAGTTAGAAGGTGCAGTGACTTGCTTCACAAACTTTTTCTTTTCAGGAGGTGCAATCTTAGAGGATTCACCTTTCTCAAATCCTAGACCAAATCTGAAGTGGGCAGGTCTTTGAACTTTCAGTAGTTCATTGAGTCTCATAGTCCCTTCAATCGCTTGGAGCGCTTTGAGTTTTTTGCTATTTTCCAAATTTTCAGCCTTTGCTCTAGCGATCTCAGTTTCAAGTTTCATAGCCTCTTCCTTTTTGATACTTATTTGGTTTTCAAGGACTTCTACCATTCTTTTATATTCCTCTACTTGAGTTTTCAAAGCAATAATAGAACTTTCAGATTCATGGAGAAGTTTCAGATTTTTCTTACTTGATTTGCGTTCCATGCTTAGCTCCTCAAGTGCGGCTATGAGTTCCTCTTCAAGATTGACTTCAGCCTCCTCATCCTCTTCCGGATCTAGCTCTTCTTCTTCTTCAACAGTGACCATGAAGAGAGCTTCGGTTGATTCATCATCGTCTGAAGTTTCAGACGTGCTGTCATCTTGTTGACATAGAAAGTTTTTAGCTTTGCCCCTTTTTCTAAAATTTCTCTTTCCTTTACTCTTTTCAGCATAGGAGTCATTATCATTGTCTTCTTTTAGGGGACACTTCGCAGCAAAGTGACCAATACCTCCACAATTGAAGCATTTAAAGGGTAGCTTCCCTTTGTACTTGCCATTGCTTCCTTTCTTCAACTTTCTAACAAATTGAGCCTCAAACTCATCATCATCAGAATCAACATCATGACCAGCAGTCTCTTTTGCCTTTTTCTGAACTTTGAAGGCCGCTTCTTTATCAGATGAAGACGTTTTTCCTATGCGCATCTCATAGGCAGTTAGAGAACCATGTAATTCATCCATGGAAAATGCATTCAGATCTTTGGCTTCTTCGATAGCTGAGACTTTTGAATCAAACCGGGGAAGAAGAGATCTTAGAACCTTTTTGACGATGACCGGCTCTTTAATCTCCTCCCCTAGTCCACGAATGTCATTCGTGACTTCATTCACTCGTTGCATATACGAGTCAACATTCTCGCTTTCCTCCATGCGAAGAGACTCGAATTGAGAGCGATGAGTTTGCAATTTGGCTTCTTTAATCTTCTCATCACCTTCATGTATGCTTTGCAACTTGTCCCAAATTTCCTTGGCTGTTTTGCATGCAATTACTTTGACAAGCTCGCTGTCCACAAGGCCACTAAAGAGTGCATTCTGCGCCTTGGAGTCGTTGTCTGCCAACTTCTTCGATGCTGTATCATTGGGTACGGTGGCAGCATTGTAACCGGCTCTGACAGCCTCCCAAACATCATAGCCAAGAGATTTGATGAAGGCTTGCATCCTAATCTTCCAAAAAGAGTAATTAGAACCATCAAACAGAGGTGCTTTCATATTCCCTGTATTGACTGCCATGTGATTTGACAAGAGATCACCCTTAGCGTATTAAACTGATCAAGGGAACCTCGCTCTGATACCAATTGTTGGATACCGCGATCACTGAGAGGGGGGGGGGTGAATCAGTGATTTCTAAAAACAGGTCCAATTCAACAACAAAACAAGTCAAATCACACAATGACACCAGATTTAACGTGGTTCACCGAAAGGCTACGTCCACGGTTTCAAAGACTGTCCGAACACCAATCCGGGACAGATCTGAATCTTATTTAGTCGCACCAACGACAAAGAGCACCAACCCTTAGTTTCAGATAGCACCAACTATCTAGGAAGCACCGACTCCCTTTACAATTTATCTGCACCCACAGATAGGATCACCAAACCCTAAACACCAAGCACCAACTTGATGTAAAAACAGAATAGAAGTTTAATTCTGTCTACAGCCCTTCCCCTCTACAATTCTCTCTCTCTCAATCCCTTACAAATTGAAATCTAAAGCATAAAAGAGAGACACTTAACTCATGGACGAATCACCATCTTCTAGAGCATAATCTCGTCCACAATTGCTGTAGAAAACGTCTGATAATGCAGCAACACAGCAACACAGCACCAGCACTCTTCTTCTCTCCAAAACTCTCTCTATTTTCTCTCTAAAACTCTTCTCATCTGGTGTGTCTTTAAGAACGACCCATACATGCCTTTATATAGGTTATAGTAACCCTTAATTGTATTTAAAACAGGCTACAATTCGTTTAGAAAGAGTCCCAAACAAATTAGATAAGAGTGCTGAATTTTCGTGCAAAACTTCTAATTCTGCGCAACTCTGGTTCCCGTGCTCGGTCGACATCCTGGCTTGCTCGGTCGACCGAAGACACTGACTGGAAAACAGACAATTTCGAGCTCGGTCGACATCCTGGGGTCCCGGTCGACCGAAGACACACTGTGTCATGAAAATAACTGAGAGGTGCCTTTTTTTTTGTTTCTGCAGGTTTCTTCTTGCTCGGTCGACCGCATGAAGAGCCCGGTCGACCGCGTGCTCTGCTTCAGGAATTCTGAATTCCTGACTGTTTCACTTCTGATTCTTCTTTTCAGCTCTATCAACACTAGCATACTATCATCATGCTTGTGACAATGTGTTGACGATAATTCCAACTCAAATCAATACTTGAGATACTAATTCTTCAATTCATCAAAAGACTTCTCAAGTCATCTCAAATTCCAACAAATGTGTTGCAGGGGGTCAGGGTTTTTTAAGACTAAAAAGCCGTGCTTCGAGCAGTTCGAAGCGGATTTCCTAGTTGTCTCTACAAAAATGTTGAGAGCGTAAACCGCGTCTCACGCAATTCACTGTTGAAAGACGCGCTCTAGAAAATTTTATAATATCTTTTTACTATAAAACATGTTTAAGGAAATTAGGACTTAATAACTAATCTCGTGGGATTCAAGCCCGTTTCTGATAGACAAACAATGTGTTTCGTGTGATCATAGCGAGCGTGTAAGTGGATAAAACCGTGAGCTGAATGATTTTAGAACATTTCAGGGTATTCTGGTCTAGTCTTTTTCTTTGAAATGTGTTTCATGCTTTTCTATGCTCAAATAGGATTTTTAGATATGTTGAGATACTTTCCTATTTTAAACTTGGTTTCAAGTGATTGTACGGTCCAGAACCCTTTAAATTTGATTTGGGGTTGCGCTCTAGAAAATTCTGGGATATCTTTTTCCATTAAAACAGGTTTTAGGCAAATTAGGGCTTAAGAACTAATTTTGTGGGATTCTGAGCCATTTCGGAATTAAAGCCTTATTTCGTGCAATCTGTAGCCTATAATTCGATAAAAATGCGTGAAGGATGATTCGACGACATTTTACAGTATTATGGCCTAGTCTTTTGCTTTGAGATGTGTTTCATACGAATCTGTGCTAAAATATGCTCTTTTTGTTAATTATTGTATGATACATTTTGCTTCAAAACAGGTTTCACGTGTTTCCGGGATTATGAATGCATTTCAGGGATTCGGGACTAATTAGGACTGAAAACTCATGCTTCAGGCAGTTTGTTGAGGATTGTAGGTGGCTCTGGGAAAAGGTATACTGTAAACCTCGTTTCATGAAATTCAGGTTGAAAGACTCGCCCAAGAAAATTCGGTGATAACCTTTTACTTTAAATCGTGTTTTAGGCAAATTAGGGCTTGATGACTAATATCATTGGATTCTATCCTGTTTCTAGCCAACATACATATTTCATGTTATCAGTAGCCTCTATGTGTATAAAAATGTGTCCCGAGTGATTGTAGGGCATTTCAGGGTATTCTGGTATAGTCTTTTGCCTTGAAATGTATTTCACGTAATTCTATTCTAATATTCGTATTTTAGGGTAATCTGAGATACTTTTCTCTTTAATATGGATTTCAAGCAATTCTAAGGTTAGGCACTCATTACATGGGATTTAGGGTTGTTTAATCCTGAAACCAATGCTTCGAGTAGTTCGTAAGGGGTTCTAGAAGGCTTTGAAAAAATGTTGTCTCCAAACTGCAATTCACGGTAGAAAGACGCACTCAAAAATTTCTTGAATAGCCTTTTCCTTTAAAATGGGTTTCTAGCAAATCCGGGCTTAATAACTAATCTCGTGGGGTTTTGAGCCGTTTATGAGGGAAAATTGTATTTCATGCAATCAGTAGCCAATAATTGGATGAAAAAGCGTGCTGGGTGTTTCCATGGCATTTAAGGGTTTAATTATCTAATATTTTTCTTTGAAATGTGTTTCATACGATTATGTGCTAAAATAAGAGTTTTAGGATATCCTAATATACGTTTTTCTTTAAAACTTGTTTCACACGATTCTATGGTTAGGAACGCATTGAAGGGGATTAAAAGTTGTATAAGACCAAACTTCGTGCTTTGGGCATAGGGGGTTCCAGGCGGGTCTGGAAAAATGTTAGGTGTAAACCGCGTTTCACGCAGTTCATGGTTGAAACACTCGCTCTAGAAAATTCTCGGTTATCTTTAAACTTTAAAATGGGTTTCAGGCAAGTTAGGGCATAATAACTAAACTTTAAAATGGGTTACATGGAATTAAGGGTTGTTTAAGACTGAAACCCATACTTCGAGCAAATAGTAGGAGATTTGAGATAGCTCTGGGAATATGTTGGTTCTAAATCGCATTTCACGCAATTCACGGTTGACATATGCGCTCTAGAAAATTATGGGTTATCTTTTTCCCTTTAAATTGAGATTTTGGTAAATTTGGGCGTAAGAACTAATCGCGTGGGATTCTAAGCCGTTTTTAATTGAAATACACATTTTTAGTATATTCAGAGATACTTCTCTCTTTAAAATGGGTTTCAAACGAGTCTAGGGTTAGGTATGCTTTACATGGGATTCAGGATTGTTTAAGACCGAAACGCGCGTTTTGGGCAGTTAGAGTGCTATTTTAATATTAAATTGTGTTCATGCGGCCCTAGGAAAATGTTGGCTCGAACTACGTTTCACGCAATTCATGGTTGAAAGAAGCGCTATAGAAAATTATGAGATATCCTTTTTCTTTAAAACGGGTTTCATATAAATTGGGGATTAAGAAGTAATCTCGTGGGATTCTGAGCGGTTTCTGACTGCAAACACTATTTGGTGCAATCAATAGCATATATTTCGATGAAAACGCATGCCGGGTGATTATAGGGCATGTTGGGGAATTATGGTTCAGTCTTTTACTTTGAATTGCATTTTTTTACGATTCTTGGCTGAAATATGCATTTTAGGATATTCTGAGATACGTTTTTCTTTCAAATAAGTTTTACGTGATTACAGGGTTAAGACCGTGTTGTAGGGGATCGAGGTTGTTTAAAACTGAAACCCGTGCTTTGGGCAGTTCGAAACGGACTTCCTAGCCATCTATGCGAAAAATATTTGGGGTAAACCGCATTTGAAGCAATTCATGGTTAAAAGACGCACTCTAGACAATTATGTGATATCATTTTACTATAAACACGTTTAAAGGAAATTAGGACTTAGTAACTAATCTCGTGGGATTCAAGACCGTTTCTAACAAACAAACAACTTATTTCATGCGATCAAAAGCCTGTAAGTAGATAAAACTGCATGCTGGATGATTCTAGGACATTTAAGGGTATTCCGGTCTAGTCTTTTGCTTTGAAATGCATTTAACGCGATTCTATGCTGAAACATGCATTTTAAATATCTTGAGATACTTTTCTATTTTAAAATTGGTTTCACGAGATTGTAGGGTTTGGAAAGCTTTAAATGAGATTTAGGACTGTTTCAGACCGAAATGCGTGCTTCGGACAGTTCGAGGGCTATTTTAAAATTAAATCACATTTTATTTGACTGTAGGAAAATATTGTCTCTAAACTGCATTTCACGCAGTTTACGGCTGAAAGACGGGCCATAGAAAATTCTTGAATCTCATTTTCCTTTAAAATATGTTTCGGGCAAATCCGGGCTCTAGAAAATTCTTGAATCTCCTTTTCCTTTAAAATATGTTTCGGGCAAATCCGGGCCTGAGAACTAATCTCGTGGGGTTTCTGAACCATTTCTAAGTGAAAATAGTATTTCGTGCAATCAATAGCCAATATCTGGTTGAAAAAACGTGCTGGATGAGTCAAGGGCATTTCTGAGTGGTCTAATCTTTTACTCTGAGATGTGTTTCGTACGATTATGGACAGAAAAACGAGTTTTATGATATCCTAAGATATGTTTGCTTTAAAATGTGGTTTGCATGATTCTAGGGTGAGTCTTGGGTTAAGTATGCTTTACATGGGATTGAGGGTTGTTTAAGACCGAAATGCAAGCTTCGGGCAGTTCGAGCACTATTTTAATATTAAATCGCGCTCTATGTGGCTCTAAGAAAATGTTAACTTTAAACCGCGTTTCACCAATTCGCGGTTGAAAGATACGATTTAGAAAATCTTAGGATATATTTTCCTTTAAAATGAGTTTCACGCAAATTGAGGCTTAAGAAGTAATCTCGTGGGATTCTGAGGGTTTTTTTACAGCAAATCGTATTTGGTGCAATCAATAGCGTATATTTCGATGAAAACGCACATTGGGTGATTCAAGGGAATGTCAGGGCATTATGGTTTAGTCTTTCACATTAAATTGCATTTTTTACGATTCTTGGCTGAAATATGCATTTTAGGATATTCAGATATACGTTTTTCTTTCAAATGAATCTCGCGTGATTCTTGGGTTAGAAAATGTTGCAGGGGGTCGGGGTTTTTTAAGACTAAAAGCCGTGCTTCGAGCAGCTTGAATTGGATTTCCTAGTTGTCTTTGTAAAAATGTTGGGAAGGCAAACCGCATCTCACGCAATTCACGGTTGAAAGACGCGCTCTAGAAAATTTTATGATATCTTTTTACTGTAACACATGTTTAAGGAAATTAGGACTTAATAACTAACTCGTGGGATTCAAGCCCGTTTCTGACAAACAAACAATGTGTTTCGTGTGATCAATAGCGAGCGTGTAACTGGATAAAACCGTGAGCTGAATGATTTTAGAACATTTCAGGGTATTCTGGTCTAGTCTATTTCTTTGAAATGTGTTTCATGCTTTTCTATGCTCAAATATGATTTTTAGATATGTTGAGATACTTTCCTGTTTTAAACTTGGTTTCAAGTGATTGTACGGTTCAGAACCCTTTAAATTTGATTTAGGGTTGCGCACTAAAAAATTTTAGGATATCTTTTTCCATTAAAACAAGTTTTACGCAAAATAGGGCTTAAGAACTAATCTCGTGGGATTCTGAGTCGTTTCAGAATTAAAGCCTTATTTCGTGCAATATGTAGCCTATAATTCGATAAAAACACGTGAAGGATGATTCGACGACATTTTACAGTATTATGGCCTAGTCGTTTGCTTTGAGATGTGTTTCATACGAATCTGGGCTAAAATATGCTCTCTTTTTTTGCTATTGTGAGATACATTTTGCTTCAAAATGGGTTTCACATGTTTCTGGAATGAGGAATGCATTGCAGGGGATTCATGACTAATTAGGACTGAAAACACATGCAGTTCGTTGGGAATCGTAGGCAGCTCTGGGAAAAGGTATGTTGTAAACCTCGTACTAATTCCTTTTTTAGAACCATTTCCAAAATATTAAATTGATTTGACTAATAACTATAACTGTCGTGTTTGGTTAGATTTTGGAAAGAAATAAAAATGCTAAATAAAGCAAGCAACCATGCAAATATATAAAGTCTAAATAAATTAAATATCCATGCAAAATTAGAATTTCTAATTTTAGTAAGTCCTTTCCTCCACGTGGCCCAATGTGGAAAGATGTTTTGGACTTCTTAGTCTTTCAAATTCTTTGGGATTCCTTAAACTCTTTGAGTATCTATAAACTCTTTGGTCAAGAGTCCATCATCACCATCTATCTTTGTCTTGAAAGCCGCCGGAATTTACAAATAATAAAAATTAAAAAATACATAGAATTCTTATATCTCAAAAATTGAGATTTACATGGCAATCTATTAATGGAAATAAAAGGGGCCTAGGGAAATCACTATGCCTTGCCATTGTGTGGGAAAACCAAGGAAACCATGATGCCCTTTACAAGTTGCCCAACATAACCAATAATAATGACAAAAATAGAAACTTGTGGGGCCACATGGAGAGGATAACAACCTGCAAGGTTAGTATCACATGCATAATAGCAACTAGGGCTAAGAAGGTGCCATTCATCATCTCATGATGAAAAATCCGGACTGTCAAAACAAACAGCGCACTGTGCTTGAGCGGAGATGAACCCACACACACATAGAGCAACTCGAGCGGGCACTACATAGAGGCCAGGGTCTCTCGAGCGGGTTCAACCCCGCTCGAGCACCCTACTCACAGAAACTGGGTCCACTCGAATGAGGATGAATCCACTTGAGCGCCCGACACGTTGTTTGTTGAAAAAACAACATTTTTTGCCCAACTAGTTCCTTCTCATGCATACAGAAAACATGATACATGCATAAAAACATCAAAAACTGATCCTTACACAACCCTAAATCCATCCACTCCACATCTCATGTCAAGACTAGATCTTGAAGATCGATCTAACGCGATAAGAATATAGGGATCGCTCTAATACCAATTGTTGGAATTAGGTGGGCCTCATTGATAGGTATTCATAAGATTTTGACCCACTTGATGCAGGAATCAAATACCCGTAAGGCCAAAAACTCAATCCCAATATCTAAAACCCTAATCTCATGCATTAAGATCAAATAATCCATCAATAAGATAGATCAAGAAACAAACAAGCACAACTAGATCTACTAAAATAAATAGATAATAGATCTATACCTTTGAATTTTGGTTGCGCTCAAATCGAGAAGTTGAAAACTTGATCTCTACGAAAAATCTTGTCGTGAATTTTGATCTCCTTTTTCCTTTGTGTTTTCCACGCTATAACCCTCTTAGAGAACTTCTCAAGGCCAAATAGAAGAAAACCCTAGCACTCTTGTAGGAAACCTTAGGAGATAGAGGACGAAGAGAGAGAGAAAAACTTAAGCAACCGCCCTATTTACCAATTACTAGTGAGATGTACGTGCATTGCACGCAGTTGATAGTGAGAGCAATGTTGTCATAGTTATATGTTTTACTATTATGAAAAGGACTAAACAAACAATTATATAGTTCTTATTATATCCGTTTGAGGTCATTGATGAATAAAACTAACCTTTTATTTTACTATGATAAAAAAAGGTATTTTAGCTACCCTAACAGCTAATAAGATGCTAACATATGCTTGTATTCTAACTTCACAATAAGCATGTAGAAAAAATTCATTCTGATTGATCTAGGAGCATATCCATTTATGTCAAAAATTAGTCAGTGAAATAAAAGACACCAATTATCAATATAATCTTTGACAGATATCTGATATCAAAATCCTATGGTACATAAAGCCTAACAAGAACTTATAAGAAATATAATGGAAATAAAAGATGTTGAACTACAAAGAACCTGTTATCTATTTAATTTTGTAGCCCAAAAGGACTAAGGTGGACACATTTTTCACATGTTATGGAAACATCTTGACTAATATCAAAAAACCAATATGCAAATACATCAAATATGATAAAATAGTGCATTTTCTTGCTCTCCCTTCAATCAAGTGTATTGCACCGACGTTGATACCAACACATCCAATAGCATTGGCAGAATTGACTACCAGCTCCATTCCAATCTCCTTGGCAACACCAAATATGCCATACACCCATGCACTAAGTTAATTCAAGGAAGTACACCGAAGATATTGAGGGCAACTTGGAAAGGAACGACAAAGAACTTGATACATAGGATAAATGAAACACACAAAAATAAACATTTCTCATAAGCAAATGCAGCTACAGGACTAATAAATCCTTTTTGTTACCGATAAGAAAAATGCAGTCGTGGGAGTTAAAATATCGTTAATCTAGGCAATGGACAAAATATAAGACTTCATTGACAATATATTGAATTGGAAACTATTTACTGCGTTGAAAATTAAGAGCTTCTTACAAATAAAGCATTTTCTGAAACTATCACCTAGTGCTCACACTCACACTCAAGATACTCACCCATTTGTAAGGAACATAGGTGATACAAAGAAAAGTAAAGATATGAGAAGAAATAGATAAGTAATTTTCATTTATTTATGGATTTGGAAGAGAAAAAATACCTAGTAATCAATAAATATGACAGAAATAACTTATTGTAGATGACACCTTCCATTATTTCTTTTAAAGACTTATCAAACTTAGAACATCTGAGATCAAGAAAATCTATGAAGGGATAGGTATTCAATACATTCATGCCTACAAATCTAACAAAAACTTTTTACCAAAAAAAAAATCTAACAAAAACTACTCTGTTCACTAAGATAACGTCCATTATTTCTCTTAAAGACTTATGAAACTTAGAAGATTTGGGATGAACAAGATCTTTGAAGGGATATGCATGCAATACATTCATGCATACAAATCTAACAAAACTAATATGTTCACCAGGATATGAGAAGATTTTTTTTCCTAATATACTTTCTTAAAATTAGCAAATACATAAGACAAACAAATTCATTAGAATGACGAAGTACTTCAATGGTAACGCGAAAGTAAATAAATGCTCAAAAAATAAGTCGGTTGAACTGGATCCTAGAATTATATACCAGAGGATAAGGGTATCCTTCCGTAAGCCATCCAATTCAACATTTGGTATCTTTTTGCAGAAGGGTGTACTCCTGTTCTGTTCCATACTTAAATTTTCAATAAATAAACAATTAAATATGGATAGGTTTGTCCTAGAGAAAAATAGGGAAAATGGCTAAAAAATATGAACCATACTAAAAGATACAATAACATCAATAATTAGTAATAGAAATGTACCATGGCTCTTGAACAATAACATCAGGATGGCTGAAAACCTTTCCAGCATTGTGTCTTGTTTTATTGGAATTGATTCGTCAATTGGTGTGTATGCATTAGACATCACCTAGAAACAAAAAAGCATAGATAAATATTAAAAAAAACAACTTAAGAAGAATCGTAATAATCAGAGAGAAACTTGTTAGTAAAGGAAGGATCAACGTGAACGGATAACATATCAAGTAACACATAAAGTTTTGCCTCTGGCTGATACGCTGAGACTTGGATTCATGAGAAAATCACTAGGTTCCTTTGGGCGATCCACCCCCAAAATATTAGCATTAATCCCACCTGCCTTTTAGTCCTATCCTAATTTCTAGTTGCTTGTGTTATTCTGAGGCATTAGCATGTAGAAGAGGGAACATGAAATAGTTGTAGATTACCAAAGCAAAACTCCATTCTTTGTAATCTCAAGAAGATGAACACATGAAAGCCTTAAAAATATTTATTCTGATGGATTCAGCTTAGTACTCAAGGATCTAAAAGGGGGAATCTACAGTTTTTTTGCAAAATCCATTTACAATTTCATCCTCATTACTTAAAGAACTGCATTAAACACCGATAATCTTCTTCCTCATAGATTCATTCGAACTGGGGTTCAATAAGACAAAGAATTGAGTTGAGACTAAGGGGAACATCAATGCAAGATTTCAAAAAGGCAGAATTTTGAACAAGTAAAACCATTAAAGATGGAGAATTACCCATAGAAAGAGCTTGAAACCGAGTTCCTCCATGTTCCGATACGACTCAGGGGAGAAGAAGAATTATGTATATAAACTAACTAGATTAACTGATCTTTCACGCAGAGGAACTGGTGAGCTATATGAAACAAATATTGGTGAGCTATAGGCACTGAAAAAATAGTTTCTGTAGGTGCAGAAAATTATGACCCACAATAAGAGGGTGCCTTATAGGACTTATCCGAGAAGATGATGGTGTCTGGAATGTCTGGAATGTCTGGATGCCGCCCGGAAGCCTGGAAGGGAAGAACAAACAGTCAGAGGACCCTGGCCTGGGTGGCGCAAGGCTCTCCGATGCCAAAGTCAGTATGGGAACTGGAACAATGGAAGGAGAGGAGGAAGAGAGACAGAGTAACGGCTCTGGTATGGAAAAATGGCGTACCTTAGATGGTGGCATGAATCTCTATTTATAGAGTGTAGAACGTATCTTTGGAAGATATTGTGGTGTGGGTCCCACGATTGGACTGGGAAGTCACGATCAGCCCACATTGCATTAATTGTGGTCCAATCCAGCCTACTATGCATTAAATGCCCGTCGGGTCAGCCCACATCGCATTTAATGCACATCTTGTTGGGCCAGATCCTGTTGGGCGCCTTTGGCGGTAGGAGTACCAGCGGATCTGCCCTCGGGCCCTGCCCTGATGTGGCTTCAGCCGCTGGATGGGACTCTGTCAGGGATCTGGCGAAGATCGTGGGCGGCTGGATGTCGCGTCTGTCCCACCAGCGCGTGTCCCTATCCCTCCACGTGCCTGACGACGTGGGGGATGGAGGGCACACGTGAATGTTCCCTCTTGCTTCGGCTTCTGTCTCGGCTTCTTTAGCCGAAATGGAGCTTTCTGCCGAGGTGGTACCCGTGGTGATGCTCCTTGCCGAGATGACGCCCGAGGTGGGCCAGTTCGGCGCTAAGGGCCCGGAGCTGTCCGACTTCGGCCGGACCTCCTGTTCTGGTAGCCGGGACGAGTCTGGTGTCACGTGGATGACGCGAGGATGGCACGTGAGAATGCTTAACCTGATCTGATGGCTGTGATTAACTTAATCCTGTGGTTCGGGAAATCTCCCCACACAATTGCCCCCTAGGTTTTGACCTCTGAAGTGTGCTAGCCTTTAGGGGTTGAAAGCTAGAAGAATCCATCTGGGGATACTGTGATCATTACCTGGTGTCGCCTCAACTCTTTAAAGCAATAAATGCCCTGCCCTGTCCGCCTTTGGAACCGAGCTGACGGCTACACGCGTAGTTTCCGCGCCGACTGCGTTGTCCCATTGATTGACGGGTTGTCTCATTGATTGACGGGCACGGGCTTTGAAGTGTCTCTTCGAATTCGGAGGCGGTACCCATATGAGGGTTTCCCCTTCTATAAATAGGGCCGTCCCCTTCTTCTTCTTGCTTCTGACTCTTTTCGCCTTCGCCTCTGCTTTTACTTTCAATTTCTGCTCTGATTTCTGAGATCCGTTCGAGGCTTCCGATCTCCGTTCTGGTTCCTGAGATCTGTTTGAGGATGACGACCGTAGAACGCGCCTGGATCTGCTCCTGATCTGCCTCTTCGTCCTCGTAAGTCGCTCTGTTCTTTCGTCTGGTTTTTCTTGGGGTTTTTCGATTTCTAGGGCTTTTCTTCGTCGTCACCCCTTCTAGACATGGGCACCCCTAGATTCAGGGTAGATTCTGATGAGGGCTTGGCCGAGTTTAGGGCTGCCTTCAAAATTCCGGAGGGGGTCCTCCTGAAACCGGCAGACCTTGCCGACGCTGCCCTCTATCGCTGCTACGGCGGCTGGATGCCATTCCCTCTGATCTCTGTGATCGAGGGCGGGGTCAGGTTTCCACTGCACCCCTTGCTTAGGGCCTGCCTTAGCCTTTGGTCCCTCGCCCCGGGCCAGCTGATGCCCAATGGCTACAAGGTCATTATGGGCACAGCGAAGCTGAACGAGATCTTGGGGACCAACCTAGGCCCTCACGACATCGAGGATACTTATGATATCTGCAAGGCTGGGGAGGGAAGATACTATCTCCGTGTGAAGCCGCAGCGAAGGGGCTTCGTCCTAGCCTTGGAGGATTCAAGTAAGAACGCCGAGGAGGATTTCTTCTGTGTCTCGGGGGACTGGGAGTTCGGCCCAGGTGAAGATAGGAGGCTGTCGGTCCCACGTCGTCCTGGGGAAGTCCCAAGTAATCATCGCTGCTTTTCTCCTTTGCTGTTTTGCTTATCTCACTGGTGCCGAACTGACATTCTTCTTTGCCTGTCGAGCAGAGGCGGGTGCAAGGCGGCGCCGAGCTGCTAGCGAAGGTTGGAGGAGGAATACCGAAGACATCAACAAGGTCGAACGGTACAAGGGGCACGAAACCAGGTCGGCTTGGAAACTGCTTGGGTATACGCCGAGGTATCGCGGCCACTACCACAGGACCGGAGCTCCTGGGGCGGATGAGACACACCCTGACCGTCCGACCGTATCGGTTGCGGTGTTTAGCGGGATCCCCTTGACCGATCCTGTTGCTGACCGAACTGCGTCTGGAGCCGAAGCGTCCACTTCCGATCTGGGGCTGCCGGACTTGTCGCAGATAGTGGAAGCTTATATCTCTGACCGAGAGGAGGACATGGGAGGAAGCTCGAGGGAGGCCGCTGTCAGGGACCTGGCTGCCAAGTTTAGGCAGAGGTCAGCGTCTTCTGGGACTCCGTCGCCTACTGGTACTCATGCTGCTCCGGGTCCGGTGGGCGTGGGCGCTCCCTCTGTTCCTGCTCCTGTCCCGAGTGGGAGAGCCCGGCAACGCTCGCCGGACCGCTCGAAGGAGGGGTCCCCGCCCAGGAAGAAGTCCAAAGCGGGGGAGAAGAGCTCAAGGGCCGATCTGCAGTCGGGCAAAGCTCCTGGGGCCAAAGCTCCAGCCGAGAAGGGAGGCGAGAAGAGCGCGCCGAAGGAAAAGAGTGCGCCGGCCGAAAAGGGTGCGCTGGTCAGTAAGTCGGCTGTCGGTCCAGCGCGCGAGCCTCTCATCTTGGCGGGACAAGGGTCCGGATCGGCTTCCGGGCCCCGAACTGCCCCAGCACCGTGGAAGCCGAAAATGGAAACCTCTACCGGTGAACCCTTGAGCGTTGAAGACCGGTTGCTGGGAAATGCCGAGGTAATTGGGGCTCTCGCCAAGGCCTGTGCTCTGCCAAGAGATATGGAGACGCACGACAGGTACGAGGATGAGAGCCTGATGGTCTCGGCGATCCAGGACAGTATTCGGGTAAGTGTTTGCAACGCCTCTCTTCATTCTTCAAGTACCTTGGTCGAATCCTGACTCTCTGTTTCTTTTTGCAGAACGTGCAGAGGCTCCTAACCGTGGTGGGAAGGAGGGATAGGAGCGCTGCAAGAATGACCCGCCTGGAGTCCGAGCAGGAGAAGTTGAAGAAGGAGCTAGACGAGCAGCGGAAGGGATTGGAGGAGCTCAAGGTAGCCAGTGCTGGAGAATCTGCTCGGCTGGCGTCGGCTCTGGCTGAGGTCGCCGAACTCTCGTCTCGGGCCGACCACATGAAAGGCGACCTCTGGGCGAGGAACAAGAAGGCCGCCGAATTGGAGTCCGAGTTGGCCAGGTTCAAGGCTGAGTCCACTGCTGAGGGGACGAGGCTGCGCGCTGAAACGGCGAGGTTGAAGGCTGCGAACGCCGAGCTTGAGAAGGAGGCCCAGTCCGCCTTCCAGGATGGGGTAGATCGAGCCACCGAGCTGTACGAGAAGCAGGTGGAGGAGATCACCGCCATCCTGTTCGAGGAGGGATGCCTGGCCGCACTGAGACGTGCGGGGGTCCCTGAAGACCACCCCGTCTATCAGGACCTGCCGAAGTATTCAAACCTGGATCTCGAGCCTAGCTCCGTACCTACAACTGACAGTGCCCCGGTCGAAGCCCCTGCGGTTGTCGACGCTCCAGCTGCCCCGGTCTTAAGCGATGCCCCAGTCGCCAGCGTGGCTTTGGCCGTGCCTCAGGGTGAGACTTCTGCTCCTGGTTCGGCTGAGGTGCCAACCGAAGCCCCGTCTGCCAACGACACTCCAAGCGAGGTCCCCATCTTGGCCGAAGCTTCTGGCCCCTTGGAGACGGTGATTGACCTGGTCGAGTCGCCGAGACCGGAGTAGCTCTATCTTGCCTTTGTCTTTCCCCTGTAATGTTTTTACGTTTCAGCCTTGTAAATATTCTTTCCAATCAATGAAAGTCGAGCTTCTTCACTTATGCATTTTCTTTTTGCGTTCGTCTCTCTTCCATTTCTGGATGTGCATTGAATGGTATTGAATGCCTTTACGGTGTGGCGTGGCCCTTGAGGTAGAAAGAGTCAAACTGTCAGTACTGACACCCCGTATTCTGGAGACCATAAATAGCAACAAACAAGGTGGCGCAGCCGACGAGGGAATCGGACGGATGTCTCCACGTGGCGCCATAGGGATCGCTGGTCAACAGCCGTGCATCCCCAGTAACGCGTGGGAGACTTCGCCCTCATAACTTTCTTCGGAGACCGAGTCCTCCTCCTTCCTATAAATAGGGGTGGCAAGCTCGCCATGGGAGAAGAAAAGAACATGGCTGTAGGAATCATGTCCGGGAGGTGTCCGAAGTTTCTTGATCCGGGGGGGAACCCTGCGCCGTTGGACGGCTATCCCCGAGGGGGGAAGGCTGTCGTGGTCTGCGCGCTCTCTGAAGGAAATCCCCGTGGACCACGCGCTCTCTGAACGCGGGTCCACGGCCATCCGTCCCTCGCCAGGCAGAGTGAGGATGCGCTGCAGGGGGACGGTGGCGCCTTCTCGTCCGACACGGCCCTGTGCGCCCGTCGTACGGCAGGCGGGATCGGGCCTCGCTGGTCCGGGAGGTTTCTTCAAGCTCTGCCGCTCCCACTGCCCGCCGAGGGTGTGGCAGAGTCCAGCGGGGTCCAGGGCCTCCGACTGGAGGGGCTGTGCGATGCTTTGGTCTGACCAGCCAGAGTGCATTGCTGCATAGCCCGGTGAAGTTCAGGATCGCTCAGAGCCTCCAGGCAACGATCCGGCCGTCGTGGAGTGAGCGAAGATCGGAGTCTCTGTCACTTTATTTTCTGCTTCATTTTCTGTTTTCAGAGGACTGCGATCCTCCTTCCTGTACTTTTCTTTCTGTTATGTAGTTCTTGTAACAAAGCAGTTCATAATGAATGAAAAGGAATTTTCTGATTATCCAAGCCGTGTACAGTGCTTCTGAGTTCTTTTTCTCATTACTTTGCGCTGTTCCGGAATGCTTGGATTTATGTTTGAATGCTGGAACTGACCTCGGCCGAAAGGGGAGGCTTTGGCCGGGACGAGCTGCAGTGTGCCGAGGTGGACCCATTAGGTTGGTCTCGGCTCGGCAAAAGTGAGTTCGGCAGTGGCCTTCTGACGGGTGTGTGAACCCGGACTTCAGAAAACTGTCCTTGGCCGGACTGCCTTGAGGGGTTTATGAACCCAGACTTTAGGAAAGGCTGAGTGTAGGAACTGCAGGCCTTTTCCAAGGCGTAGAGCCTGAGTGTCCTAGACACGGGATTTTAGGAAAGGCTGAGTGTAAGAACTCGAGGCCGTTTCCAAGGCGTGGAGCCTGTGTCCTAGACACGGGATTTTAGGAAAGGCTGAGTGTAGGAACTCGAGGCCGTTTCCAAGGCGTGGAGCCTGTGTGTCCAAGACACGGGATTTTAGGAAAGGCTGAGTGTAGGAACTCGAGGCCGTTTCCAAGGCGTGGAGCCTGTGTGTCCAAGACACGGGATTTTAGGAAAGGCTGAGTGTAGGAACTCGAGGCCGTTTCCAAGGCGTGGAGCCTGTGTGTCCAAGACACGGGATTTTAGGAAAGGCTGAGTGTAGGAACTCGAGGCCGTTTCCAAGGCGTGGAGCCTGTGTGTCCAAGACACGGGATTTTAGGAAAGGCTGAGTGTAGGAACTCGAGGCCGTTTCCAAGGCGTGGAGCCTGTGTGTCCAAGACACGGGATTTTAGGAAAGGCTGAGTGTAGGAACTCGAGGCCGTTTCCAAGGCGTGGAGCCTGTGTGTCCAAGACACGGGATTTTAGGAAAGGCTGAGTGTAGGAACTCGAGGCCGTTTCCAAGGCGTGGAGCCTGTGTGTCCAAGACACGGGATTTTAGGAAAGGCTGAGTGTAGGAACTCGAGGCCGTTTCCAAGGCGTGGAGCCTGTGTGTCCAAGACACGGGATTTTAGGAAAGGCTGAGTGTAGGAACTCGAGGCCGTTTCCAAGGCGTGGAGCCTGTGTGTCCTAGACACGGGATTTTAGGAAAGGCTGAGTGTAGGAACTCGAGGCCGTTTCCAAGGCGTGGAGCCTGTGTTGCCGGAGTCGACCAGAGAGACAGATTGACGACAAGGCAAAAGCTGCTTTTTATTGATTCTGAAGTTCATTACATCTTTAGAAATAGAATTTCTTCAAGTGGGATGCATTCCACGGTCTCGGCAATGGCTTGCCATCCAAGTCTTCGAGCTTGTAGGCTGACTTTCCTGCCAGTGAAACTACTCTGAACGGGCCGTGCCAGTTCGGGGCAAGCTTCCCCTCATTTGGTTCTCTGTCAGCTGGCAGGGTCTTCTTTAAAACGAGCTCTCCCGTGGTGAACCTTCTTTCCTTGACATTTTGATTGTATGCCCTGGCTAACCGCTGCTGATAGTCGGTTAGTCTCAGGGCTGCAGCTTCTCGTCGTTCGTCAGCTAGCTCCAGCTCCATTGCCAGGTTCGTCTCATTTCGGCCTTGGTCGACCAGCTCTGTCCTCAGGGTAGGAAGGCCGATTTCTAGGGGAATGACCGCCTCCATACCGTAGGCCAGAGAGAATGGTGTCGCCGAAGTGGACCTCCTTGGAGTTGTTCGATAGGCCCACAGCACGCTCGGAAGCTCTTCTGTCCATCTGCCCTTTGCCTTGTCCAGTCGCTTCTTCAGGCCGTCCAGGATCACTTTGTTGGAGATTTCTGCCTGGCCATTACTCTGTGGATATGCCGGGGTGGAGTAATGGTTTCTGATGCCATGCTCTTGGCAGAAATCTCTGAAGGATTTGGAATCGAACTGAGTCCCGTTATCTGAAATCAGGGTCCGGGGGATGCCGAACCTCGTGAGGATGTTTTTCCAGACGAAGTTCCTGGAGTCCCTGTCCGTGATGGAAGACAACGGTTCAGCCTCTATCCACTTGGTGAAGTAGTCCGTAGCCACTATCAGCCATCTTTTGTTCCCTGGAGCTCGGTGAAGGGGCCCCACAATGTCCAGGCCCCATTGAGCGAAGGGCCATGGACTGGAGAGGGGGCTCAGATCCTGCGCTGGCTGATGGAGGGAGTGGGAGAACTTCTGGCATTTCTCGCATTTTCTGGCGTAGACCTGGGCGTCCTTCTGCATGTAGGGCCACCAGTAACCCTGGCTGATTGCCCTGTAGGCCAATGAGCGGCCTCCTATATGGCTGCCGCAGATTCCTTCATGGATCTCGTACAGGAAGTCGTCCACCTTGGACGGGTGGACGCATTGGAGGTACGGGCCTGTGAAGGACTTCCTGTAGAGTTTGCCTTCTGGAGAGAGCCAAAAGCGGGCTGCCTTGAGCCTGATCTTGTGGGCTTCAGTCTTGTCCTCGGGGAGCTGGTCATCCTTCAGGTAGGCAACGATTGGATCCATCCAGCTGGGGCCGAGGTCAGCACAGAGGACAAGCCGAGATGACTGGAGTTCTAGACTTGACCTTGATACTGACCCGACCTCGATGGTCCTCTTCTTTCCTGCTTCAACAGCGGAGGCCAGGTTTGCAAGCGCATCTGCGTGCGTGTTGGTATCTCGGGAGATTTGCCTGACCTCGGCTTTCTGGAATTGGGAGAGTAGCTTTTTTGCCAGGGCTAAGTAGGCCGCCATCCTGTCGTCCCTGGCCTGGTAGTCTCCAGCGAGCTGGCTAGTTACCAGTTGAGAATCGCTGAAGATTTCCAGATGCTGGGCTCCGAGGACTCGGGCGCTGTTCAACCCTGCGATCAGTGCTTCGTACTCTGCCTCATTGTTCGTCGCTTTGAAGTCGAGGGTGAAAGCCTGCTCTATGACCAGTCCCTCTGGCGATTGGAGAACTATGCCGGCGCCAGCTCTCTTGGAGGTGGACGACCCGTCGACGAAGATCCTCCATGCCGAGGTGGGAGACTGCTGGACTTCTGTTTCTGCTGGCTCTTGCCCTGTGCCCCCCAGTGCCGTGCCGAGCTGGGTCTGAGCCTGGTTGGGGCAGGCGAATTCGACTATGAAGTCTGCCAGAATCTGGGCTTTGATTGCAGTTCGGGGACGGTACTGTATGTCATACTGCCCCAATTCAACTGCCCACTTTGATATGCGCCCTGAAAAGTCAGCTTTTTTGAACAAGGAACGGAGTGGGTGCTCCGTGATCACCACAATAGTGTGGGATTGAAAATAATGGGAGAGCTTGCGGGAGGCGGTGACAAGAGCCAACGCAAGCTTCTCCAACAGAAGGTACCTGGTCTCGGCATCGAGCAGGGTCTTGCTCATGTAATAGATCGGCTTTTGAACTCCCTCGTCCTCCCTGATGAGGACGGAGCTCACTGCGTGATCCGAGACCGCTAGGTATAAATACAGAATCTCCCCCCGAGTCGGGGGTGGAGAGTAATGGGGGTGACATCAAATAAGTTTTGAGTGCGGCCAATGCCTGGTCGCACTCGGGGGTCCATTGGAACTTCAAATTTTTCCTCAAAAGCTGGAAAAAAGGCCTGCACTTATCTGATGAGCGGCTGATGAAGCGATTGAGTGCGGCGGCCATTCCCGTAAGCTTTTGAACTTCCTTTGTGGTGGAGGGACTCTGGATGTCCTGGATGGCAGTGATCTGGTCTGGATTGGCCTCTATCCCCCTCCGCGTCACCAAGCTGCCGAGAAACTTGCCAGAGGCTACGCCGAAGGCGCACTTGGAAGCGTTGAGCTTGAGCTTGTAGGCGCGAAGGATGTCAAAGACTTGGCCGAGATCTACCAGGTGGTCGCTGGAGCGCACAGATTTGACGACCATGTCGTCGATATACACCTCCACCGTTTGGCCGAGCTGGGCCTGGAACATCTTCGTGACGAGGCGCTGATAGGTCGCCCCCGCGTTCTTCAGCCCGAAGGGCATTACTTTATAGCAGTAAGTGCCGCGGGGGGTGATGAATGATGTTTTCTCCTCGTCGGGCCCATAGAGAGGGATCTGATGATAGCCTCGGTAGGCGTCGAGGAAGCTCATTCGGTCATGACCAGCGGTGGCGTCAATCAGTTGGTCGATCTTCGGGAGGGGGAAACTGTCCTTAGGGCAAGCCCTGTTCAGGTCGGTGAAGTCTACGCACACCCTCCACTTTCCAGTTTTCTTCTTGACGACCACCGTGTTGGCCAGCCATACCGGGTACTGGACTTCCCGGATGGCCCCTGCTTTTAGCAGGTTGTCGACCTCTTCCACGACCGCATCTGTCTGCTGCAGCCCGGTTCTGCGGGCCCTCTGCACTACTGGCTTGTGGTCGGGGTCGACGTTGAGCTTGTGGCACATGACCTCAGGGTCGACCCCGGGCATCTCACTTGGGTTCCAAGCGAAGACGTCCACATTCTGCATCAAGAACCGAGAGAGTTCGGCCCTTTCTTCGCCCGACAGCTGGGTGCCGATCAGGAAGAAACGGTCTGGGTCTGCCGGGTCTAGCCTGACCTCGGCTAGGTCCTCGATGCTCTTCTTCTCAGGGTCCCTGCCGATCTCATCGAGGCCCTTTTCGAATTCGGCCAGGTTAACGCGCTCTGGCTCCTTTACTGCTGGAACTGCGGCCAACACGCACTGCCTGGCCTGCTGCTGGTCTCCCTTCACTGTGACTACCTCCATCTTGCCTTCCTCGTTCTCATGGACGAACTTCAGCTTTTGGTGGAAGGAAGAAGGAACTGCCTCTAGCTTGTGGAGCCACGTCCTGCCCAGAATGACATTGTAGGGGGAAGGGGCATCCACAACCAGAAAGTCGGCTGTCACGGAGGCTCCGCCAACTTGGGTTTCCAAGGTGATTCTACCCTTGGGGTAGACTGGTGTCGCGGACAACCCTAGCAGAGGTGCACGAACCTCCGTGAGGTCTGCTTCGGAGAGTTTCATCCGTTTGAAGCAGTCGTAGTAGAGGACCTCGGAGGAGCTGCCGGAGTCGACGAGGATCCTCTTCACGGTGAAGTCTCTCAACTTCATGGTGAGGAGCAGGGGGTCGTTGTGAGGGACCTGGACTCCCTCTAGATCTCGATCCGAGAAAGAGATAGCTGGTTTGTCGCGGCGGGCTTTCTTGGATGCCGGGGCGAGGTCGGCTTTCATCACTTCTTTCTCGTGCGAAGCCCGCCTGGCTTCGGCACGGGTCTGAGAGCTTCCCCGGGACGAGGAAGCGGGAGCTGAGGACGCCAGATGGATCACGTTGATGATCTTCTCTGAGTCCTCGCTGTCTGGTGCCTGGGCTGCGTTCTGGTGAACCCGGCCCTCGCTGCCGCCGGCATCACCGGCCTTGACGAACTCTTGGATGTGGCCCTGTTCGGCCAGCTTCTCTAGATACCCCTGTAAATTCCTGCATTCTCCAGTCCTGTGCCCGTTGCCCTTATGGAAGGCGCAGTAGAGCTTGCTCCGGGAGCCTTCGGTGGGTTCACTCTTCAGGGGCGGAGGGTACTTGAAGAACGGCTCGGATTTGATCTTGGCCAGGATGCGGTAGATCGGCTCCTTGAAGACGACATTGACGCTCTGACCGGCGCTGGAGGGAGGTCTGGGCTTCCAATTGCCCCCAGACCTGGACGACGAAGGCTTCGTCGAACTGGAGGCCCAGTCCCGCTTGGGCTCCTGCTTCTGGGAGGGCCTTCCACCTTTTTGCCGAGGCTGGCTATTCTTCTGTTCGGGCTCCGGATGCCCGTCCTGATCCTTAGCTCGGATCTCATCTTCTTCCCGGGCGATGAAGCGCTTCACCCGGGACATTAACTCTGACATGGACTCTGGGGTGTCCCCGGCCAAGTCCTTTCGCAAGTCGCTGCCGGGGATCATGGCATGCTGGAAGGCGTAGATGGATATCCCCTCCCTTGCGCCCTCGATCTGGCTGTAGATCGCCCAGAATCGGTGGGTGAACTTGGCGAGAGTTTCGCCCTGCTTCATTCTCAGGGCGATGAGGTCCCCTTCCTTCTTGGGGACAACGGTGTATGCTTGGAACTTCTTCAGGAAGGAGAGCTGGAGCTCCTTCCAACTGGGAATCGACTGCTCTGGGAGAGAGCAAAACCACTTCAGGGGGAGGTCGCCCAAACTGGAGGAAAAGATCTTGCAGTTTAGGTGGCCCTCATTTCCCCAGATAGACATCTTCTGGGAGAAGTGTCGGAGGTGTGCAGATGGATCGGACAGTCCGTCGTAGGGGACGAACCGCGGGACGGAGAACTTCCTGGGCAAGGGGGTGCGCTCGATTTCCTTCGTGAAGGGAGAGCCCCCGAGATCAGTGTGACCGCAGAGCTGCTTCTGGTCCCGCATGTCCAGGTTGTGCTGGAGAGCCCGCCTGACACGTTTGTCGAACCACTCCTGCTCGTCGTCCTCCTCTGGAGTCTGAACTCTGGACTTTCGCTTGGGGTGGCTCGGACTGTGATGGCTATGAGTTCGGCCATCGCGACTATGGTGACTCCGGCTGTTGCTCGAGCCTTCGTCACGAATCTGGCCCCGTTTCTGGTCCAGATGATGTCTGAGGTCCTCACGAGGAGGCTGGGCTGCCTTGCTGGGAGCGCCCTTCTTTTTCCCTTGGGGCTCAGAGACCTCCCTCAAGGAGGCTGTTTGCACTGCCCTCAGCTGCTGCTGGAGCTCGCGAATCATCCGCTCTTGCTTCTGGAGTTGCTTCTGGAGGAGGGCAGCCTCGGGAACCTCTCCGGGGGGTTGAGCGTGGCGCGTTTCTCCTACGGCCACGGCTTTGTCCTTCCGGGGACGCTCGTGCTGACGATCCTTGCGTCCGGGTGGCGCGACTTCTTCCGGTGAGATCGAGGCCTCGAGTCCCTCTTGGAATGGGAACTCGATAAAGAGCTGAGAGCCTAAGCGGCCCTCGCCTGCAGTCGTGCCATGCACCGTGTGGGGGCGTCCTTGAGGAGGGACGTCCGCTGGCGGTGGTCGCAGCTTGGGCGCTGCTCTTGAGGATTCTACGCCCTTCTTGGCTTTCGGAGGCATGGCTTCTGAGAGGTTGAGGTGAAGAAGGATTGTTTGGAAAGATTAGGAGAAGGTTGGGAAGGCTGGGATATTGCTTTCCCACAGACGGCGCCAATTGTAGGTGCAGAAAATTATGACCCACAATAAGAGGGTGCCTTATAGGACTTATCCGAGAAGATGATGGTGTCTGGAATGTCTGGAATGTCTGGATGCCGCCCGGAAGCCTGGAAGGGAAGAACAAACAGTCAGAGGACCCTGGCCTGGGTGGCGCAAGGCTCTCCGATGCCAAAGTCAGTATGGGAACTGGAACAATGGAAGGAGAGGAGGAAGAGAGACAGAGTAACGGCTCTGGTATGGAAAAATGGCGTACCTTAGATGGTGGCATGAATCTCTATTTATAGAGTGTAGAACGTATCTTTGGAAGATATTGTGGTGTGGGTCCCACGATTGGACTGGGAAGTCACGATCAGCCCACATTGCATTAATTGTGGTCCAATCCAGCCCACTATGCATTAAATGCCCGTCGGGTCAGCCCACATCGCATTTAATGCACATCTTGTTGGGCCAGATCCTGTTGGGCGCCTTTGGCGGTAGGAGTACCAGCGGATCTGCCCTCGGGCCCTGCCCTGATGTGGCTTCAGCCGCTGGATGGGACTCTGTCAGGGATCTGGCGAAGATCGTGGGCGGCTGGATGTCGCGTCTGTCCCACCAGCGCGTGTCCCTATCCCTCCACGTGCCTGACGACGTGGGGGATGGAGGGCACACGTGAATGTTCCCTCTTGCTTCGGCTTCTGTCTCGGCTTCTTTAGCCGAAATGGAGCTTTCTGCCGAGGTGGTACCCGTGGTGATGCTCCTTGCCGAGATGACGCCCGAGGTGGGCCAGTTCGGCGCTAAGGGCCCGGAGCTGTCCGACTTCGGCCGGACCTCCTGTTCTGGTAGCCGGGACGAGTCTGGTGTCACGTGGATGACGCGAGGATGGCACGTGAGAATGCTTAACCTGATCTGATGGCTGTGATTAACTTAATCCTGTGGTTCGGGAAATCTCCCCACACAGTTTCAATTTGAAATTTTGCATCACTAAATATGTATACACTCAGTAGTTCTAAATATGATTTCTTGAAAACAATATAATCCAATATTTATTAGTCTGCTATAGAGTTGTGAAAGGCGCAATAAGATAGTTTGTTTTTTTTTTAATTTTTATTTGAGAATGTATAATTACTTTTTTAAGAAAATGCTCACAAACAAAGCATTTCCTCTACTTCAGGTATGGCCAGATTGATGAGAATACCTAATGATGATCTTGTTGAGAATAACTTTCTTCCTAATAATTGAGTATGAAAGCGCCAATAAAAAAGTTCATTAAACATAAATAGGAATTAGTATTTGTAAGCAATGTGAATTAATAGTAGTTAATCCAATGCGTGATCATCAACTGTAACAAGCATTTAAGAAGAGTTGGAAAAGAAAGATAAAGTTCAGCATACATGTAACATACAATCAAATATCAATAGATTCTCGCCGAAAGTGACATATGTACTATAGATCTAGGTGGATATGATGGATTTGTTGTGCTCAAGGTTACCACTATGAACATGTGCTGTGTATGGCAAAGTGTTGTGTGCAATTCTTTTCTCTTTGTTTTTTGATGTGCAATTCACTTGTAACGTGTATGGCAATGGTTGCAGTAGGAAATGTCATGCCCCAAAAATTCGGTTGGATCCTAACCGCATTATTAGGGCATGAGAATCGGGGCCAATTAAAATCTTTCCTTTAAATACATTTGCGGCCCCAATTCCGGGTGGATCGAAGTCCATAGTGAGGTTATGAGTGATGATCAGTCACCATAAACAAACACAGAAGCAACGATTCATACAATTTGCACAGATGGCCACCAATACAACATACAATATCATCAGAGCTGATACAAGTAACAGAAAGGCATTTACTTATATTTCAATTACAAAATGTATTAAGAGTTTTAACGAATGTCTAAAATACCATAATGACCTGTGCAAGAGGCACCTATGCTCGTAGGCGGAGTGTAAAGTGAGGCTCTCATGTACCAATCCAGCCGCACCACACTGCTGCCACACTCCACTAGGGGTAAACCCTCAACTAGTGAATCTCGTAAGACCGGCACAATCACTTACACAATGGGTCCCACTACCTAAGCACCAAATGTAGCAGCATCAGATATACTGGCAAGTAAATAGATATGAGTAACAGTGTAACATGTGCCAACCAAAACCAATATAAAAGTACATAAATAATGGATAAACAAAACATAACTAACCAACAAAATAATCAAACCATCATATGCTATCTGAATAAACACACCTGGGCGAACCCGGTACCCAGACATGCTGGTCAAACAAATGCAACCCAGGCGAACCCGATCAAACCTAGACAAGCTGGTATGGTGGCGTACGTCCACCTCCCGATCTGCAGACAATAAAGACAAAACATACGTGGCCACACCATACACAAACCCACATGTACACATTCAAATCCACACACACACAAACCCAAGGATATACATACACACACAAACCCAAACATTTACATACACACACAAACCCAGACCTACACATACACACACAAACCCACACACATAAAAACCCAAACCTACACATCCACACACAAACTCACACACACAAAAACCCAAACCTACACATACACAGACAAACCCACACACACAAAAACCCAAATCTACACATACACCCACACACACACAAATCCAAACGTACACACACACACACCCAAACCCACACACACACTCTCCTAACCAAGAGGTCCGGTTAATCCTACATAGGGTGCTCCCATCACATTGTCAATAGAGCCAAGAGCCCACCCCATGAGCATATTAATAGAGGGTATTAGACCAAGTAACAGAATGGTATATGCTCCTGTCTTGTAATATTCGGGAGGTCATAAGCTAACCATAGCCGATACAAATCCTATAGTCAAGGGCCAAGGGGAGTGGGCACTAACCAACCTAAGGCTAGGGTCATTCATCACATGTAGGGTCCATATCGTCTAACACGGTGGTTACGCGGGTCTGAAATGCATCTCACAATCATTTGGTGCTTCTGAAGTTGTTGGCACCTCAGGGTTCCACTATGCCACTCACTTAGCCCAATATGGATCCCACATATACTACCTCACAACCCACAAGGAGATGTTAGCCTACACACCCCCTTACTAGAGGTCCAATTCATATTCATAGGTCAAGTGGTGCCAAGGTCCAAGTTTTAAGGGTAAATGGGTTCCAAATATTCCATTTAATTTAACACCATTTTAATGCCCCAAAACCATTCAATTTAACACCATTTTAACACCCATTAATAGCTCCACCATTGGTGTATTTCAAATCCATACCCACCAATCCAATTATCATTACTGAACATATTAGAGATATGTAACACATTTAGGGATATTTAACACATTTATAGCTTTAGTAGATATATTTAACATATTGAAGGCATTAGTAGAGATATTTAACACATTTAAAGCATTAGTAGATATTTAAAGTAGTAGTAGAGATATTTAACATATTTAAAGCATCTAGTAGAGATATTTAACACATTTTAAGCATATTGAACACATTTTAAGCATCAAAACCAACAAACGTAACATGTATACACTATTATTCATGTCTATGTACTTGCCTTGGCTTGATTGCCCAAATCCACAAATCCTAGCCCCATAGCCCAACAAACAAAACCTAAGGGATAATAGCAAAATAAAACTAAATTAAAATATAAAACTAAAAGAATGGAAAGCTATAGACTATCTTAACACAACTCCACAGCCAAAGCACATAAACCAAACCTACGGGGAAGAAGAGCTTACCAAATAAATGGGTGGATGGAGTGGTGGCTTGCAAATTGGGGATGAGAAGCTTGCGGGATCCACGCGGAGATGATGATGATCGAAGGTTGTGGGGCCCACTTGATTGGTGGCCCACAAAATTAGTGGTGATGGAGGGTCTCTTTGGTGGTCCATTGACAAGGAGAAGGAAGAAGACAGAAAAAAAGAAATAAATAAAGAATGGAGAAAGAAAGAGAGAGAAAATGTGAAATGCTGGATTGGGTGAGATGGGTGAGATGGGTGGGGGAGAAGTCAACTCACGTTTATAGTGAGTGGAAAGAGAGAAATAAATAAAGAATGAAAAGAGAGAAATGGGATGAGAGATGAGATGAGATGAGATGAAGAAATGGGTGGGGTTTTCTTCGTTGGCAGGTGTAAGACCCCGACCCCCAATTTTTGGGTTTATTGTTATTTTTATTGTGGTTTTGCTTTTTGAGGAAGATTAGTAGTGGGTCTGACTTTGTTTTTTGAATTTGCTAGATTTTTATTAACTTTCGAGATTTTAAGGACAGTTGACGTTGGTTTGACCCGGTCTTTGTGAAATGTATTTTTGTGATAAATTATTCTTGATTTCTAAAAACTCTAATTTTTATTCCTTTTGACTCATTTTATCGATCTTAACAACTTTCATGTTTTGACCATTTGGGTTTTATGCTCAGAAATTGAGTTTTTCGAGAAAAAGGGCAAAAATGACATTTTACACTAAATCTGTACCTGAATTTCGAAAATTTCAGAAATTGGGGAAAATATACTTTTTGGAAAGTAGTTATTTCAACGATCAATTTTGTCTTCTTCGTCGATCTCGTCCGGGGCCCGCAAGACCATGTTTTAGCCATTTTAAGTTTCAGCTGAATGGGCCCCATTTCCAAGGAACTTAGGTCTTCTTCTCCCTCACCCATTTTCATTTCACTTTTTCCTGCAACCCTTTTCTTGACCTAGAGCTGGGAGGAGAAACTTCATCTTCCCCAACCTTGTTTCTCTTGAATGCCTTAGCTAGAAGTCTCCAAATGGAGATCTAAGACCATCTTCCTCTTCCTCTCTTTCCAAGCTTCAAGAAGGACCCATTTATTTGGGGATTCCAGCTGGACTACAACTTCATCTTTCTCCTTGCTTCTTGTTTGGACAGCCATGGGTAAGAGCTTGAACCCATCTCTTTCACGGAGTTCCTTTAGCTCTCAAAGAGCTCATTTCCCTAACTTTCAAACACATTTTCGAAATGGGGATTTGTGGTGACCAAAATGTGATTTTTGAGTGTTCCATTTTTGGGGCTTTTGTGTAGATTTCGTGGATCTCCCCTTTGATAGAGATTTGTGAGAGATTTGCTTGATTTTGAGCTAAGGCAAGTAATCATTTTGGGTTTTTATGATGCATTGTGATTTTGGGCATTTTGATTTGAGAAGTGTTGCCATTATTTCTATGTTTTTCCATTTCATGTTACCTTTGAATCTTTCTTAGTTTTTTTAATCATTTTCAAGCATGGTTACTAATTATTTTCTTAACTTGAGGTCTTGTCTTGATTTGGAAGCATGTACCTTGTTCAATGCTTTACAAGTTGTTCAATAACATGATTTGATAGTAAATGATTTGATGATTTGAAGGTTTAATTTGTGTTATGTGGCTCAGGGAATACAGATGTTCTGAAAATGAGAAGAAGAAGAGAAGAGTTGTGAAAAATCTAGGCTGAACAACTGCTTCTCGCAGGCTGGCAGTCAGCTGGCGGCTAACCGAAATGCCCATTTCGGCTAACCGCCAGCCAACCGAAATCTGGCGGTTCCTTTTCCCGAGAGCTGCATTTCTCTGGTTTTGGTCCAGCGGACCGGCGGCTAGCAGACATGCTCCAATTCGGCTAGCCGATAGGTAACCGTGAAGCTAACTGAAATTGCAAATCTACCTATTTTTGAAAGATTTTTGTAAGAATGAAAAACTAGACTATGTTTAAGACTTTTAACTTGACATTGTACATATGAAATCTGAAATACCTCTTAACTTCGGAGGCACCAATCCATCTTATTTTCCGGTATTTGGACTTCAATTACACAAGGGTCAACGAATGGTCTTAGCCTATGCTTGAAGGACTTTGTTTTTGAATTTTAGTTTCAATACAAGAAATATCTCTGTGTACTCGTTTTAGATTTCAACTATAAGCGTGTTTGAAGATTTGATTTTTGTATAAAAAGGGGATCACTTGTTATGCCTTAATAAGTTATAGCTTATGCTAATCCGTTCAGTTTTGTTTTGTTCACTTTGATAAGTGATTTTCCCCTATTTTCGATTTGTCTGACATATGCCTCCCTTTGTTTTGTGCATTCATCAACTTATGTGAATACCACTGAGCTTGGACTGCCCCTCCAGTCTGATCCATTAGTTGGGGGGTCCTTAAACATAAGGACTATCTGCAGATTAGTCGTGTAGTCTATACACATCTTTGCTTTGTTCCAGTTCCGCGGTCGGTTTTCCCTCCCACCTTGTGTGGCTTGGGCCTTTGCTTTGTTTAGTTCAGCTTTGCTTGGTCTTTGCTTACTCTTGTCATCATGAATGATAGAGAAAGGATGAGCTCTTTGTGGATTTACTATTCATGATATTATATGTATTCATGTTAGTTTTGTTTCATATATCATTCGTGGAATCTTTTTTTCTTAATAAGTATCTTGTTCATGCATTGTTTTAAACTCTGTAAATTCATTTCAAGTTCAGTAAAATGTTTTAAATATTGTATCTTTTAAAGCTTTGATTTTTAATTATGTTCTTGCCTAAATTGATCACCTGCCAGACCGTCGTGTCTGATATTCTACACTTTGGTGCTCTAGGTAGTAGGTCATTGTCTTGAGCTAGTTCATGTGCAGTTGGCTTTTGAGTCATGAGTTTTGCAGGCTTGTTGTGTCAGCGATGTCATGTAGACGTCATGCCTGACTCCGGAGTTACGTTTCACCCCTGGGTAGTACATGTTCTTAGCTTGATAATTTGTATGGCTTTTATTAGCCTTTTTCTTGGGTAAGTCATTAATGCACTTGTTAATTTGTGACTAGAATATGTTGGTTAATGATCAGCCTGTTACTGTCAGCTCTGTATATTCTGATATCATGATTTGCTCCAGTTAAAGTTTGAATATTGTTATGACAGCCTTACGCTGGTAGGTTGGGTGCGATACGGAATCCAATGGCCATGGACTCCGGGTCGCAACGCCTCGTAAGCTTCCGCAAAATATTTCGATGTGTTTGAGAATTTTGCCTTCCTCACTCACGCGGATCCTGGGGAGAAATATAAATTTTTAATTAACCCCAAATCTGTTGGGATTAGTGTATGCCCTAAAGCCCACTAGCTGCACTCTCATCTTTTATTACTGGATATTTACTGGTTATTTAATGGAAAGACTCTTTTATGCTCAAACATGTATATATGTATGGTTGTGTAAGGCCCATTGTTTCTAGTAAATGAATTAGGTGTGTAGTGTCTGTTGGGATTGGTGTATGCCCTAAAGCCCACTAGCTGCATTCTCATCTTTTGTTACTGGATATTTACTGGTTATTTAATTGAAAGACTCTTTTATGCTTAAACATGTATATATGTATGGTTGCATAAGGCCCATTGTTTCTAGTAAATGAATTAGGTGTGTAGTGTCTACACACAGATAGGTCTAATTCATGGACAACTGGAAACATCATATTTGTTCATAACTGAAAGATGGAGCTGGGCACTTCATCTTGGTAGAAGTTATAATGAGATACTCTCCTATATAGGGTGACATACCTAAGTCACGGGAGGGCTTTCCCAGATCTATCTCATTAGTGCATGTGTCATGCATTGAACAGGACCATTGTAGGTGTGATCTCTAAAATAGTACTATCACAGAAAAGAGATCAAGTCACCTCATGCTACTAAGTAACCGGTGCTCTTAATCTTGAGCATTTGTGGATGAACTGACGAAGTCAAGTTCATTGTGCTTTAATTCACTATGGGTGAGATTCTTATTCATGGGTCAACAGCTCTGTGTTTTGGGTACTCGGACTTGATCAGTTGGGACGTGCAGATGCAATATAGAATCTATGCCATCTGATGATGGAATAATCGTCCCCTTAGAATTATCCGATTAATCATCAAAATCTAAGATCTTAGTATATGGATGTTCCATATGAATATTGAACTTGTGGGTCGCTCCCTGGATCAAGAGAATGATATTCGAATGATGATTATGTTTAAGGATATGAAGTTCTAAGGTTTAGATGTAATCGGGAAGGTTGATAGTACATATGATAACCTGACTCGATTATGGATGTTACATAGAGGGGCATTCAGGTCATTACACTTAGTAGGTCGAAGACAACCGTCATCTTATGACGAGCTTATTATAATATATATTTGTCCTTGGAGTTCAACCATAACTCTTTAGTGGAATGAGTTAAGGTTAAAATGGTCTTAATGTTGCTATGGGTTTAGCATGGACATTTTGGTCATTTTGGGAGCCAATAGCAAATATGTCTTTTGGTCCCTTCTCTAGTCACTTACCAAGATTAGCATGGTTTCCTAAAATGTTTAGATAACATAAGGATGAATTATTTTAGTGGAAAAATAATTTTGAGTTTAAATTCAAATAGGCCTTTGATGGCATACATGAATTTAACTCTAGATAAATTGTATGTGGGCCAGGTGTGCATTGATATGTGGGACGTCCATAATAGGATTTCCATGGGTAAGGTTTCCAACTTTGAGTAGGACTCTACTTGGAAAGTTGGACTCCTCTTTGGATTAGTATTCCTATGAGTTAGTTTCCTTTTTGGATTAGGAACTTAAAATTAGTAAGTGTTCTACAACTAGTATTACTAATTGTATGGAAAGTTCCTTTTGGTTTCCTTTTCTAATTAGAGTGTTTCTTAAAGGAAATAAGTTTTTTCTTTTTGGACATAAATTAGAATAAGGAGAGATAACTAAATGGTAAAGGTTTCCACAAAAGTTTCTATAAAAGAAACTCATCCCCCTTGGACGTCCAACACACTTTGTGAAGCAAAGAGAGAGCCACACGCCCAGCCTTGGAGAGGTTCTCTTCTTGATTGAAGAAACTTTGAGATCTGAGTTTTTCCCTTGGAGAAATAGTTCTCAATTCCTAGATTAAGATCCCACTATCTTAGCCAATCAGATTTGGAAGTGAGATAGAGGAGAAGATCAAAGGCAATACTAGTGCAGGAAAATTCCAGCAACTTGTTTGCAAATTGCAAGTCTGAGTTCACGCCTTTGGATCTATTTTTTTCAGAGATTTGAAGTCTACAAATCTTCGAGGTAATAGTCTTCTATCATCTCTATTAATTAGACACCTGTTGGTCATGATTTAATGGAGTTTCTATGCGATTCTTTATGGCTGATTTCCGCTGCATAGTGCAGAAATCAGATTTTTAAAAAATTTGTCATGCTTTGCATCAGCCATAGTAGTCTCTTTATGAGAAGTTTCAGATCTGAATCGCGATTTCTTTCAGTGGTATCAGAGCCACTCCATGTGAAATCATGATCCCATGTTGTGTGTAATTAATCTTAGATTGATTATGGGTATGGTGGCACCCTATTAAAGTTATGTTGTGATGCATGTTGTGTGCAAGTTTCATTAACATTGCTGGAATTTATTTTCCAGATTTGTTTAATGATGCACATAGTGAGTTTGCATGCACTAACCTCTTTGTTTGCAGCCATGTATTGCATCCTTGATGGTTCGCATGATTGTTATGTGGATTTGGATGTTTTTTTAATTAGTTGGAAAGTGTACGATTGCGCGGTTAGCAATCATAGGAAGTTGTAAAGTTTATTTTTTATTCCAACTAGTCTTGATGTAAGCTTTCTTGGAAAGCATAGGAATCTCCAATGTAATTTTGGTTTTGTTTCAAGACAAGAAGGTTGCAAGAAATTGGAGTCCTTGGAGATCAAGGAGTCAAGACTTCTAGATGCATGAGGAGTCCTAATTCGATTAGGATTTGAAATCCTAAGAGCAAGGAGCCATCAAGGAATGCATACTTTTATTTGCTTTTATATATAGAATGCATGGATGAATGCTTTATATAATTGCTATAATTGTCACCTAGAAACATGGCCACCATTAGGCTCTAAAATTGGCATCTTTATTGTATTAGATTGTTTTTAGTTTGGCAAATTGTTTTAAACGGAACTTAGACCAGCACCTTCTATTTGTCTAAGGTTTAAAATTGGATAGGGTTTAGTTTATCTTGGTACCCTTGGTTTCCAAAGAAGGCTAAACTAAAATCTAATTAGATGCTACCTATGGGTTTTCATAACCCAAGATAGGTTTTTGACTCTTTGAAGGGATTTGCTCAAATGTTTTAAAGCAAAGGTTATTTGATTTTAAGATGACTTAAGTCATAAATTTAA
The DNA here is from genome assembly GCA_012931725.1 of Litsea cubeba. Taxonomy (NCBI): domain Eukaryota; kingdom Viridiplantae; phylum Streptophyta; class Magnoliopsida; order Laurales; family Lauraceae; genus Litsea; species Litsea cubeba. The sequence goes on from CM022944.1 coordinate 83,441,175, forward strand.
TTAACCAAGTTTGCTAGATTTAAAAAGAGCTTTTGAGTAAAACAATGTAAAGGTCAAAAAGTATAAACCCTAGCGATAAATAATCAAGTGGGAGAGGGGTTTTAGGAAAGACCCCACGGCCTTCCATTTTCGGTTCATGTTATCTCATTAAAGTGTTAGTGGGAACGGCCATCCCTTCGGTGGAGTTCTTTAACTAAAGACCGCTTTGATGGGTTAATGGGTGAACTAATGTGAATATTCGTAATGAGGTGTTAGTAGGAGCGGCCATCCCTTCGGTGGAGTTCTTTACTAAAGATCACTTCTATAGAATGTCAATGAAGTGTTGGTGGGAGCGGCCATCCCTTCGGTGGAGCTCTTTTCTAAAGTTCACTTCTAGGAAGGATAAAAGTCTCTTCCCTTCGGAAGACTTAATCATAGACATTCTGGGAATTTCATAAGAGATGGTTATACACTTGACATAAGACGGTGATGACCTCTCCTTAGGAGTTAAGGGTTATTTGTCATATGAGGCCAAACCAATCAGTGATTGGACTACCACTGGATGTGTATCCAGATAGTGATAATCCAAATAAGTCTGCCTTAATTCAACGTGACTGTAGGCTCGGCCATCCCTTCGATGGAGGGTCTATGAGGAGGTTGAAACACTGATACATTATAATTGGGGTTGAATAATGTAAAAAGTTTTCGTGCTTTGTTTTTCCTTTTATAACAAGCACCATATGCATATTACATATATACTGCATGTCTAATTATAAACCGTTTTATATCCAGAAAAAGATGGGTAGAGATTCTTTTAGTCCGTTGATGTGCATTCTTCGTGAGAATAAACTGACTGGCCCTAACTACGTAGACTGGAAAAGAAATCTTGACATAGTACTCACAGCCGAGGAGTACAAGTATGTCTTGCTGGAAAACTGTCCCGATATTGATGCTAATTCTACTGATGACCAGCGAGAGGCTGAGAGGAAATGGAAGAAAGCGAATAGCATGGCTAAATGCTACATGCTCGCTTCCATGTCCAACGTGTTGCAAACACAGCACGAGCAAATGGACACAGCCTATGAAATCATGATGTCTTTGTCTGAGATGTTTGCAGACAAGAGCAGGCCAGCTAGGCAAGCTGCTATGAGGACCATCATGAATGCTAGAATGGCTGAGGGAACACCTGTCAGAGAGCATATGCTCAAGCTGATAGATTGTTTCAATGAAGCTGAGATTCTAGGGGCTGAGATTGATGCAGGGAGTCAGACTGACATGATTCTCGAAACTCTGCCGGAATCTTTCAATCAGTTCAAGCTCAATTTCAATATGAGCAAGATGGACATGACTCTACCTGAGTTAATGAAAGAACTCCAGGCGGACAGAGGCTATCATGAAGCCCAAAGCCCAAGCTCATTTTTTCCAGTCTTCCTCTAAACTGAACCCGAAAGGGAAGAAGTCCAAGAAGAAGCAGAATAAGGGAAAAGGGCAGAAAAAGAACAATGCTGGTAATAAGAAGGACAAGGGTACAGATGGAAAGCCCAAAGGGAAATGCTTCAAGTGTGGCCTGAAAGGTCATTGGAAGAAAGATTGTCCCAAGTTCCTGGCCTCAGTTAAGAAAGGTACATCTTTTTCATACTACATTGAAACTTGTCTAGTGGTTGATTCTACTGACTCATGGATAGTAGACTCAGGAGCCACTAATCATATCTGCAATTCATTGCAGGGGTTTCAGATAATGCAGAGAATTGAGAAAGGAGAGTTGGCCTTTAGAGTCGGAACTGGAGCTAAAGTTTGGGCAGTTGCAGTAGGAGTAGTTACCTTACATTTTCCATGTAATAGGATATTAGTTTTAAATAATGTTTTCTATGTTCCGGACATGAGGAAGAATTTAATTTCAGTTTCCAGATTAATTAAATTTAATTATTCAGTTTCTTTCCATTCTGGTATTGATATCAGTAGAGATGGAAATATTATATGTTCCGGTAGAATACATGACAACTTATTTTATATATATCCTATTGCTCCCACACTGCATAATGTACAACAAGAAAGCTCAACTTCCCTTAAAAGGAAGGTATCTTCAATCAATGACACATATCTTTGGCACTTACGTTTGGGTCACATTAACCTAAAACGGATTCAGAGGTTGGTAGAAGATGGGCCCTTAAGCTCATTAGATTTCGAACCTTTTCCTCAGTGCGAATCTTGTCTCAAGGGAAAGATGACCAAACGGTCATTCTCTGGAAAGGGACTTAGGTCAAAGGAGTTGTTAGAATTGATTCACACTGATGTGTGTGGTCCTATGAACAAACCGGCTCGAGGAGGGTATGAGTATTACATCACCTTCACCGATGATTACTCTAGGTATGGATATGTATACCTAATGCGACGCAAGTCTGAGGCGTTTGATAAGTTCAAACAATTCAAGGCTGAGGCGGAGCTACAACTAGGAAAACATATCAAAGCCCTTCGATCCGATCGAGGTGGCGAGTACCTCCTGGGTGAGTTCAAGGAGTACCTCACACAACATGGGATTGTGTCTCAGTTGTCTGCACCGGGTACACCCCAGCAAAATGGTGTAGCGGAGAGAAGAAACCGTACCCTTCTTGATATGGTAAGGTCCATGATGAGTCATGCAACCCTACCTATATCTTTTTGGGGATATGCCTTAGAAGCAGCAGCATACATTTTAAATCTGGTACCATCTAAGTCAGTACCTAGGACACCACAAGAAATGTGGACAGGTCGAAAACCTAGTTTAAATCATATCCACATTTGGGGTTGTCCAGCCTATGTACTGAATGATAAAGCTACCAAGCTAGAACCCAGATCGGAAATGTGCTACTTCATTGGGTATCCTAAGGGAACGAGAGGTGGCATCTTTTATCATCCAAAGGAGCAAAAAGTGCTCATCAGCACTCATGCTAGGTACTTGGAGGATGATTGTATGATGCACCAAGAGCTTAGTTGTAAAGAAACCCTTGAGGAGATTCTTTCGGGATCTCCTATAACATCTGTACCAGATCCTGAGGCAGTAGATGAACAAGATATTCCTTTGAACACTCCGGAGCCTCGTCGTAGTGGGAGAATTTCTAGACAACCAGAAAGATATCTAGGAGTGTCTTTTAAGACAGACTCTGAAGATCTGGTTGAGGATCCTACTAGTTATGATGAAGCAGTAACGGATATAGATGCTGACATGTGGCAGCAAGCGATGAAATCTGAAATGGATTCTTTGTATTCCAATCAAGTCTGGGAACTTGTAGATGCACCTGAAGGGATTAAACCCATAGGGTGCAAGTGGATCTACAAGAGAAAGAGAGGAGTGGATGGGAAGGTGGAAACCTTCAAAGCAAGACTGGTGGCGAAAGGATATACTCAGAAAGAGGGTATCGATTATGAGGAAACCTTTTCACCAGTGGCTATGCTTAAGTCCATAAGGATTCTCTTGGCCATCGCATGTCATTATGACTACGAGATATGGCAGATGGATGTCAAGACAGCTTTTCTTAATGGAAGTCTTGACGAATGCATCTATATGATGCAACCAGAGGGCTTCATTACTAGTGGCCAAGATAACATGGTTTGTAAACTTAAGAAGTCCATCTATGGACTTAAGCAAGCATCTAGAGCATGGAACATCAAGTTTAATCAGGCAGTCAAATCCTTTGGCTTTGATCAAAACATTGATGAACCATGTGTGTATAAGAAAGGAAATGGGAAAGCAGTTGCATTTTTGGTTCTATATGTAGATGACATATTACTCATAGGAAATGATGTAGGTTTATTGTCATCCACAAAGGTTTGGTTATCCTCTCAATTTCAGATGAAGGATTTGGGTGAGGCCAGCTATATCTTAGGGATCAAGCTTTTGCGTGATCGCAAGAATAAGATGTTAGCCCTATCCCAATCTTCTTACATTGAGAAGATATTGGTCAAGTTTAACATGCATGACTCCAAGAAGGGCCTCCTACCTTCTAGACATGGAGTACCACTGTCCCGAGATCAATGTCCAAAGACATCTGAAGAGATAGAGACCATGAGGAGAGTTCCATATGCATCCGCTGTTGGAAGCCTCATGTATGCTATGTTATGTACTAGACCAGATATTTGCTTTGCCGTTGGCATGGTTAGCAGATATCAGTCAAACCCTGGACCTATGCATTGGACAGCTGTTAAGCATATATTCAAGTATCTTCGGAGAACGAAAGATTATATGCTAACCTTTCGAGCAGATGATCTAACGCCATTGGCGTATACAGACTCTGATTTCCAATCTGATAGTGATGCCAGAAAGTCTACCTCAGGGTACGTCTTTACTTTGTCAGGAGGGGCTATATCATGGAGAAGTGTCAAGCAATCCTGTATAGCTGATTCTACCATGGAAGCAGAGTATGTGGCGGCATCGGAAGCTGCGAAGGAAGCGGTATGGCTCAGAAAATTCCTGTTGGAATTGGGAGTTGTTCCTGCAGTGCATAAACCGATTGTCATGTACTGCGATAACACTGGTGCTGTAGCACAGTGCAAAGAGCCCAGGAATCACAAGAAAGGCAAGCACATTCAGAGAAAGTACCACTTGATCCGGGAATTCATTCAGGATGGAGAGATAGTGGTGGAGCATATTGCTTCAGCAAATAACTTAGCTGACCCATTCACTAAGACTCTTACTGAGAAAGTCTTCACTTCTCATGTTGAGTCTATGGGTGTTAGGTTAGGAAGCAGTGATCTTTAGTGCAAGTGGGAGTTTGTTGGGATTGGTGTATGCCCTAAAGCCCACTAGCTGCATTCTCATCTTTTGTTACTGGATATTTACTGGTTATTTAATTGAAAGACTCTTTTATGCTTAAACATGTATATATGTATGGTTGCGTAAGGCCCATTGTTTCTAGTAAATGAATTAGGTGTGTAGTGTCTACACACAGATAGGTCTAATTCATGGACAACTGGAAACATCATATTTGTTCATAACTGAAAGATGGAGCTGGGCACTTCATCTTGGTAGAAGTTATAATGAGATACTCTCCTATATAGGGTGACATACCTAAGTCACGGGAGGGCTTTCCCGGATCTATCTCATTAGTGCATGTGTCATGCATTGAACAGGACCATTGTAGGTGTGATCTCTAAAATAGTACTATCACAGAAAAGAGATCAAGTCACCTCATGCTACTAAGTAACCGGTGCTCTTAATCTTGAGCATTTGTGGATGAACTGACGAAGTCAAGTTCTTGTGCTTTAATTCACTATGGGTGAGATTCTATTCATGGGTCAACAGCTCTGTGTTTTGGGTACTCGGACTTGATCAGTTGGGACGTGCAAATGCAATATAGAATCTATGCCATCTGATGATGGAATAATCGTCCCCTTAGAATTATCCGATTAATCATCAAAATCTAAGATCTTAGTATATGGATGTTCCATATGAATATTGAACTTGTGGGTCGCTCCCTGGATCAAGAGAATGATATTCGAATGATGATTATGTTTAAGGATATGAAGTTCTAAGGTTTAGATGTAATCGGGAAGGTTGATAGTACATATGATAACCTGACTCGATTATGGATGTTACATAGAGGGGCATTCAGGTCATTACACTTAGTAGGTCGAAGACAACCGTCATCTTATGACGAGCTTATTATAATATATATTTGTCCTTGGAGTTCAACCATAACTCTTTAGTGGAATGAGTTAAGGTTAAAATGGTCTTAATGTTGCTATGGGTTTAGCATGGACATTTTGGTCATTTTGGGAGCCAATGGCAAATATGTCTTTTGGTCCCTTCTCTAGTCACTTACCAAGATTGGCATGGTTTCCTAAAATGTTTAGATAACATAAGGATGAATTATTTTAGTGGAAAAATAATTTTGAGTTTAAATTCAAATAGGCCTTTGATGGCATACATGAATTTAACTCTAGATAAATTGTATGTGGGCCATGGTGTGCATTGATATGTGGGACGTCCATAATAGGATTTCCATGGGTAAGGTTTCCAACTTTGAGTAGGACTCTACTTGGAAAGTTGGACTCCTCTTTGGATTAGTATTCCTATGAGTTAGTTTCCTTTTTGGATTAGGAACTTAAAATTAGTAAGTATTCTACAACTAGTATTACTAATTGTATGGAAAGTTCCTTTTGGTTTCCTTTTCTAATTAGTGTGTTTCTTAAAGGAAATAAGTCTTTTCTTTTTGGACATAAATTAGAATAAGGAGGGATAACTAAATGGGAAAGGTTTCCACAAAAGTTTCTATAAAAGAAACTCATCCCCCTTGGACGTCCAACACACTTTGTGAAGCAAAGAGAGAGCCACACGCCCAGCCTTGGAGAGGTTCTCTTCTTGATTGAAGAAACTTTGAGATCTGAGTTTTTCCCTTGGAGAAATAGTTCTCAATTCCTAGATTAAGATCCCACCATCTTAGCCAATCAGATTTGGAAGTGAGATAGAGGAGAAGATCAAAGGCAATACTAGTGCAGGAAAATTCCAGCAACTTGTTTGCAAATTGCAAGTCTGAGTTCGCGCCTTTGGATCTATTTTTTTCAGAGATTTGAAGTCTACAAATCTTCGAGGTAATAGTCTTCTATCATCTCTATTAATTAGACACATGTTGGTCATGATTTAATCGAGTTTCTATGCGATTCTTTATGGCTGATTTCCGCTGCATAGTGCAGAAATCAGATTTTTAAAAAATCTGTCATGCTTTGCATCAGCCATAGTAGTCTCTTTATGAGAAGTTTCAGATCTGAATCGCGATTTCTTTCAGTGTCTACGCACAGATAGGTCTAATTCATGGACGACTGGAAACATCATATTTGTTCATAACTGAGAGATGGAGCTGGGCACTTCATCTTGGTATAAGTTATAATGAGAGACTCTCCTGTATTCAAGGTGACTTACCTAAGTCATGGGAGGGATTTCCCGGATTCATCTCATTAGTGCATATGCAATGCATTGAACAGGACCATGGTAGGTGTGATCTCTAAAATTATACTATCAAAGAAAAGAGATCAAGTCACCTCATGCTACTGAGTAACCAGTGCTCTTAATCTTGAGCATTTGTGGATGAACTGACGAAGTCAAGTTCTTGTGCTTTAATTCACTATGGGTGAGATTCTTTTCATGGGTCAACAGCTCTGTGTTTTGGGTACTCGGTCTTGATCAGTTGGGACGTGCAGATGCAATATAGAATCTATGCCATCTGATGATGGAATAATCGTCCCCTTAGAATTATCCGATTAATCATCAAAATCTAAGATCTTAGTATATGGATGTTCCATATGGATATTGAACTTGTGGGTCGCTCCCTGGATCAAGAGAATGATATTCGAATGATGATTATGTTAAGGATATGAAGTTCTAAGGTTTAGATGTAATCGGGAAGGTTGATAGTACATATGATAACCTGACTCGATTATGGATGTTACATAGAGGGGCATTCAGGTCATTACACTTAGTAGGTCGAAGACAACCGTCATCTTATGACAAGCTTATTATAATATATATTTGTCCTTGGAGTTCAACCATAACTCTCTAGTGGAATGAGTTAAGGTTAAAATGGTCTTAATGTTGCTATGGGTTTAGCATGGACATTTTGGTCATTTTGGGAGCCAATGGCAAATATGTCTTTTGGTCCCTTCTCCAGTCACTTACCAAGATTGGCATGGTTTCCTAAGATGTTTAGATAACATAAGGATGAATTATTTTAGTGGAAAAATAATTTTGAGTTTAAATTCAAATAGGCCTTTGATGGCATACATGAATTTAACTCTAGATAAATTGTATGTGGGCCATGGTGTGCATTGATATGTGGGACGTCCATAATAGGATTTCCATGGGTAAGGTTTCCAACTTTGAGTAGGACTCTCTACTTGGAAAGTTGGACTCCTCTTTGGATTAGTATTCCTATGAGTTAGTTTCCTTTTTGGATTAGGAACTTAAAATTACTAATTGTATGGAAAGTTCCTTTTAGTTTCCTTTTCTAATTGGAGTGTTTCTTAAAGGAAATAAGTCTTTCCTTTTTGGACATCAATTAGAATAAGGAGAGATACCTTTATGTGAAAGGTTTCCACAAAAGTTTCTATAAAAGAAACCACTTCCCCTTTGGACGTCCAACACTAGAAAAGAGCCACAAGTCTCCCACACGTCCAGCCTTGGTTGCTTCTCTTCTTGATAGATGAGAGCTTAAGGTCTGAGTTTTTTTTCCTTGGAGAAATAGTTCTTGTTTCCTAGATTAAGATCCCACCATCTTAGCCAATCAGATTTGGAAGTGAGATAGAGGAGAAGATCAAAGGCAATACTAGTGCAGAAAATTCCAGCAACTTGTTTGCAAATTGCAAGTCTGAGTTCGGGCCTTTGGATCTATTTTTTCAGAGATTTGAAGTCTACAAATCTTCGAGGTAATAGTCTTCTATCATCTCTATTAATTAAACACATGTTGATCATGATTTAATGGAGTTTCTATGCGATTCTTTATGGCTGATTTCTGCTGCATAGTGCAGAAATCAGATTTTAAAAAATCTGTCATGCTTTGCATCAGCCATAGTAGTCTCTTATTGAGAAGTTTCAGATCTGAATCGCGGTTTTCTTCAGAAATCATGCTCCCCGAGATCGGATCACTGCAGGATCCCGGTTTCGGGGCGTGACGCAGGGAGGTGAGTGAAGTTAGGTGAGGGAAAGAGAGAAAACAGAGAAAGAAAAAGAGAAACAGGGAAGGAAAGGAAGAAAGGAAAAATGGGGAAATAGAAAGAGATGGAGTGGGCTGGTTCACCGGAGATGGGGAAGCTCGGTGGCGGCGCAGGTGGGTCCGGCGGTGACAGTGATGGCACCGGGATAGTGGGGCCCATGCTGGGTGAAGGAGAGATGAGTGGGAGAAATGAGAGATGGGAGACGAGATAGTGGAGAAGAGAGAGGAGAAGGAGAGCTTGATGGTGATGATCGCCGGAGATAGGGGAGCTCGGTGATGGCGAGGCGGCGAGGAGAGTGAGGGAGGGAGAACGAGAGGGATGAGAGGGCTGTTGTTGATGTGGAGTGGAATGAAGGGGAAGAGAGGGGGAGTTTGACCTATTAAAGGAAAAGGGGGAAAGTGGAAATGGGTGAGGGTTGCACGTGGGTTAAGGTGAGGAGGTGGGGAAATGATGGGAGTGAGGTGATGAGGTGGGGCTCACATGGGATTAGGTTAGGTGGGGTGGGGTTTAACTTTTGGCAAAATGAGATGGGAAGGTGGGGTTCACATGGAATAAAGGTGGGGAGATAGGGAAAATTACCAAATGGGCATTAGGGTCATTTTGAGGTGGGTTTTGGGCCAATAATATGATGGGTCTAACACATGAATGTCATGTATGATGAAAGCTACTCAATACATCTAATTATGCTACAAAACTAGATTAACCAACACTAATCTCAATTAATAATGCTAACTCCCTAATTAAGGCCAGGGTCCTTACATTCTACCCCACTTAAGGACATTTGGTCCTCCAAATGACTAACGTACATCTAAAAGAAAACAAGAATATTGTTGTTGTACTCGGTCCCGGGCTTCCAAGGATTGTTGAACATTGTTGATCCCACTGAAATTGACCAAATGAATTGTCTTGTCTCTAGGCACTTGCTCCTCGGTATCTTTGATCCTGATGGATTGTTCAACGAGCTTTGCGACTTCCTAGAACTGCTCACGCAATCTCTTTGCCACATATCTATTCGACATGAAAATGTGGAGGCTTTTGTCACTCCGAATGACTCAGGTGGCAAGACCAATCGGTTGGTAACATCACCCATCTCGCCCCCTCCTTTTTTCTTTTTTTATTCAATTCCTAGGGTTCCACAAATTGGGGAGAGCTTCTAGAACACGTGATCACCGATCTGAAATTGTAGATACTTTCTCCTACTACAACGTAGTTCCTCTGGTGACTTCTAACGATCTTCAGTCTCTCTTGAACCGGCCTGATCTTTTCGCTTGTTTCGTTGACCATTGGTGGCCTTTTGAAACTCCACACACCAACTTCTTCTTGACATAACAGGGTCCTGCACCTTCTCTATACCAATGCTCATCTTGAATAGTCAAAAGCGTGCAAACTTGATCGATTGAACCGCAACCACTCAAATAGCATCATATCCTTTTTCTAGTACTAAACAATTCCAACACAAAATCCATAGCGATGCACTCTCATATTCCATTTTGGTATCTTCAATCGCTGAAAAGGGCTTGAAGGTTCCTACGCTTTATCTTGGTTTGCTAGCAAATGAGGCACTTCGAAACAAATTCCACAATCTCTCTCTTTATCTTGATCCACCAGTAGTGGCTTTCCAAACTTTGTTACATCTTTGTGCTGCTTGGATAGATGATTTATTAGATGTGGCGAGGCTTCTATCGAGATCTCATTCTTCCATTCCGGCACATTGAAACACGCAACCCGTCTTTACGATACAAAACGCCATCGACGAGCTGAAATCTAGCCTCAAATCCACCTGCACCAAGATCATGATAGGCTCTCGGTCACCCTTCTGGTCCATCTTTATCCTCAAAATTAACGTGGATTCCCATGAAAACATGTTGAAAATATCACTCTTTCATCAAATGGCTGGAAGTAAGCATCACTGAACACAATGTCGCTCTGTGAACATGCTGCCATTGAAAACCCCCTTCTACTCAGTGCATTTGTCAACCCAAAAGATTCCACAAGAAACTCATGGTGACCATATCCTGTCTTAAATGCTATCTTTGAAATGCGTTGCTCTCGAACTATCAACTGATGATACACCGACTTCAGGTCAATCTCACGGACAGGCGGTAAACCAGGGATTCTCACTTAAAGACATCTAAGAACTCACATACCACCGGTATCTCCTCCACCGCTTTTGCCCATTTATCATCCATGATAAACGCAAGATATCATTCACAACTACGCTATATCATCCTACTAGTCTTCAAGATTGAAACAAAATAAGTAGACACCTACTCTTGCTCGCCAATACTTTGTGCTGGCATCATTTCATCCACTTCCTATGACGATATGTGCCACCACCGCATTCCTCAAGTGAGTAAGCCTTCTTGCATGATGGGATCCTCTTTCTTGTCCTCAGCTTGGTGGTCTTCTACTTCGACTAACTCGGGGTGGTCATCCTCTTTATCACAAACTTCATCCAAAAAAAAAAAGCCCTCCTCGAGTAACTATCGTAGGTATGCATCTCCACCGCTTTTGTCCGAAGTAATATCTCTGGTCAAACATCCTTAAGAAAACATTGAGTCCTCCCGCTTCGAAGAGTGGTTAAAGTTGTAACGGGTCAGGAGAGATGTTCAAACTGAAGCTCAAAGTCATGGCAAACAAATCCCTCTACATCAATGCTCAGAATCCACCAACTTTCCAATCATGACATCCTTGGGATTAGACTTCTTGCTATTCTACTCCTTAAATGTGGTCCAAGTTGTTGCGTCATATGTAGTCGCATGTCCTGCAAAAGGAAAATGCATGGTGGCATATGGAAGAAGCTACAATCTAAACACCAACTATGCATAGACTAGACATAACAAAGAGCCTATTCCAAAAGCTAAACCCTTAGAGTAATCCTTAACGTCACCCAACACGCAATCCCAACCTCACGTCGGACCTAGGTTTCTAGCATCTTTTAGAAATTCTAGAAACTCGACCTGCTCTGATACCATCTGTCATGCCCCAAAAACTCGATTGGATCCTAACCGCATTATTAGGGCATGAGATTCGGGGCCAATTAAAATCTTTCCTTTAAATACATTTGCGGCCCCAATTCCGGGTGGATCGAAGTCCATAGTGAGGTTATGAGTGATGATAAGTCGCCATAAACAAACACGGAGTCAATGATTCATACAATTTGCACAGATGGTCACCAATACAACATACAATAACATCAGAGCTGATATAAGTAACAGAAAGGCATTAACTTATATTTCAATTACAAAATGCATTAAGAGTTTTAACGAATGTCTAAAATACCATAATGACCTGTGCAAGAGGCACCTATGCTCGTAGCCGGAGTGTAAAGTGAGGCTCTCATGTACCAATCCTGCCTCACCACACTGCTGTCACACTCCACTAGGGGTAAACCCTCAACTAGTGAATCTCGTAAGACCGGCACAATCACCTACACAATGGGTCCCACTACCTAAGCACCAAATGTAGCAACATCAGATATACTGGCAAGTAAATAGATATGAGTAACAGTGTAACATGTGCCAACCGAAACCAATATAAAAGTACATAAATAACGGATAAACAAAACATAACTAACCAACAAAATAATCAAACCATCATATACTAACAGAATAAACATACCTGGGAGAACCCGGTACCCAGACATGCTGGTCAAACAAATGCAACCCAGCGAACCCGGTACCCAAACAAGCTGGTCAAACACATGTAACCTAGGCGAACCCGGTCAAACCCAGACAAGCTGGTATGGTGGCGTACGTCCACCTCCCGATATGCAGACGATAAATACAAAACCATATGTGGGCACACCATACACAAACCCACATGTACACATTCAAACCCACACACACACAAACCCAAGCATATACATACTGTCACGCCCTCGGACCAAGGACCCGTTAAACAAGACCTTAATCCGGGGTCGTGGCGCGACGGGCCGGAAAATTCCGCCCGCACACGCTAGTTTCCCACAGGTTTCCGCGGTAAGGATCCTCGAAATTCGATCCAACAATGATTATTAAGAATCAATTCACACGAATAAATTACGCAGAAGCATTGTAGCAAATATAAAAGTCTATAACATGGGTATAAGATGAGAACGCTCAAGACTAGTATCAAAAAGAGAAACATTCCATTGATAGGCCCCAAAGTTAGCTTCAAGTTAAATACAAAAGTCAAGTTAGCCAATAATTACAATTTCCCAAAAATAAGCCAACAATGGCTGTAAACAAGTTCCCAAAATAGAATCCATCCCAAAAGGGTGATCGAGCTCCGAAGTCAACCCGACGTCTAGGCGACATCATCAGGCTGCCACTCGCGTTCCACAAGTACTACTGGGTCCGCCTCAAAGTGCGCCTCAACGGCGAGGGGCTTGACATCTGGCACCAAGCAGAAGGGTCAGACACGACGGTCTGGCAAGCAAATATATCAAATAATAGGATGATAGAAAGAGAAAAACATTTGATAAATGAGAACTACGATTAAATCCTAAATAACAGAAATGACAAGATAAGAGATCAACATCTTAAATATAACGAATTCCAAGACTATAATAAGTTGAAATGAACAAGAACCATAAGACAAAATATCAAACGTATAAAACATTGGCAGACCACGTATAGCTAAATTCTCCTGTTACCGAAGTAACGGGAGCAGACAGAAACCGTAGCCACTAATCGTGGACCGGAATGAACAATGTCGTTATCGAACAGAACCGTAGCCACTACGCATGGGACCGGATATAAAACCGTTGCCATGGTCGGTACAGACAGAATCCAAACTGCAGTTGGCGAAGAAATTAAAGATTCTAAGCCGGATGATCAGTCCGACAAGGTAACCTAAGCTTAGTGGTGCCATTAGAGTAAAAGTTTGAAACCTCAAAGTAATACAATCCGTTCATAAAATACATTTCCAAAATCGATAAGAAAACTACTCCGAACAAATACATATCTCACGTATTGACAAATCCGGGCAAAGTGGACGAGTAGTCTTATCAATGTCTATAAATGGGGTAAACCACCCCAAAGCATTCAAATAGGTTCATGAATGAATCCGAACAAAACCTTTTTACATGGAATGAGTGTATGATGATTCAACAGTCTGATGCGTTTCGTCTTGATGCACATTTAACCCCTTTTATTGTCATTGATTGAAAGTGATTTGGTGCCACAGAAGATCCTTGACAATTACAAGGGATGAAGTGCACATTGAGACTTGAAAGGTTTCCCAAATGGTTTGTTCATAGTTCAAACCAATTTACATAATGGCCTCATGAATTTAAAAGAGCTGAATGGGCTTCAATATATATAGAATGGTTATTGGGCTGAATTGGACTTGAGCATGGGCTTGAAATGGACTTGGAAAACAGTCTAATAATCCCCTTAAAACTGATTTAAAAAATCTCCTTGAAACAGGCCCAAATCAGTCCTTAAACCAAGCCCAAAACAAATCTTTAACCAGGCCCAAAACAGTTCTTGAATCAGGCCCAAACAATCTTTGAATCAGGCCCAAATAGTCCTGAAATGGACCCAAAACCAGACCCTGAAACAGGGCCCCTGGCTGGACTGGGCTCGCTCGAGCGACCCAAGGCCCGCTCGAGCGAAGACTAGACAGAACCTGGGTCGCTCGAGCGGCCCACTGGGTCGCTCGAGCGAGGGCCAGGCAGAACCTGGTCCGCTCGAGCGGCCCACTGGGTCGCTCGAACGGACTGGGCTCTGTCCAGTCCGGCTCAACTGGGTCGTTTTCCTCTTTTTGCAATCTTTTTCATTCCTTATTCTTTCCCTTCTTCCATACACATTTTCACAATTATTTGGGCCCTTTCTTGACCTCCTCAACTCATCAAATCATCATCCATTAATCATTCCAATTAACCAAACACAACACTTTTAAATCAAAGATTTCCTCCATTCTTTGAATACAAGAACTTAACATAAAGAAGGCTAAATTCCGAGATGACTGAATTGAAAACAAACTTCCAATTCATTGTAAAACAATAACATAAGTGAAATCAAACATAGACATTGCTCCATTTATCCAAGGTAATCTATGAAACATAAAAAGATTAGAACATAGGAAGAAAAAGCCATGAAATAGAACTTATAACATAGAGCCATCATATTAATTGTAGAATCCACTTGCCTCAAGCCAAGATGAGAGAAATCACTCCTCGAACAACCCTCTAGGGTCTCAAGCTCCAAATCTACAAAAACCCCCAAAAGTTCCCCAAGAAGAACCCTAAAAATCAACATTTGTAAATCTCAAGGGAAAAATCTTGCATGTGTGATGAAAACACTCTAAATGAAGAGGAAAAAAATGATTTTAAGTTTGGAAAGCCATTGCTAACCTTGAAGAACTCAAACAATGAAGCGAAGCTAGAAAGAGAACCTTGCCCTAGCTCAAATCCTTAGAAAAATACATCTTTGGAAAGCTTAAAGAGGGAGGAAAAGCTCTAGGAGATCAATCATTCAAGAAATCTCCAAGAAATGAGTGTTCCAGAGGAAAGAGAAAGTGCTGGAAGAGTGGAAAAGCCCTTGGCTCCAAACCATTGCAGGAAAAAGAAGAATGAAGGGAAGAAGAGAACTCTCCCTCTTATAAGATGGGTTTGTGGGTCCCAATCTTCACAAGGCTAAAAATGGCATTTGCGGGCCCCGAATGGAAACGACAAAGAAGAAAAAAATGATCAACGAAATTTCTACTTTCCAAAAAGTATATTTTTGTCAATTTCTGAAATTTTTAAAATTTGGGTACAGATTTTGTGTGAAAGGTCGGTTTTGCCCTTTTTCTCGAAAATCGTGATTTTTGATCGTTAAATCGAAACGGTCAAAACATGAAAGTTGATAATCTAAATCAAATGAGTCAAAATACATAAAAATTTGGATTTTAGAAAAATCAAAGTTAAACCTCAAAGATTCACACACAATCACACGGGCGCCCCGGCCCGCGTCCAGCCTAAGTCAACGACTCTCGAAAGTCCCTAAATCTATTCCAATATTCTAATCTAGCTTAAACAAAATAAGCTAATCATCCACTAACCCCACTTATCAACTAATCACGATTAAAATATAATTAAATATTCCAAACCTGGGTCGGGGTTTGACATCCTCCACCCCTAAAAATCACATTTGGTCCTCCAAATGATCAATAACCTCTGGAAATAGCTGAGGGTATTTCTTCTCGATCTGATCACGAAGTTCCCAAGTGGCCTCTTCTAGTCCATGATTCTCCTAACGAATCTTTACCCACTGAATTGTTCTATTTCTCAGCTCTTGCTCTTTAGTGTCAATAATCTCTGCCGGTTTCTCAATGTAGGTGGCATCTTCTCGAACATCCAACGGTTCATGATGTAGCACGTGCGAAGGGTCCGAGACATACTTCCTTTGCATTGACACGTGAAACACATTGTGTACACCTGAAAGTTCTGGAGGCAAAGCTAATCTATATGCCACTTCACCGATACGACTCAGGATCTCATACGGTCCAATGAATCTCTTAGATAATTTGCCTACATATGGTCCTCTGACCGGAGATACCTTCAAAAATACTTTGTCTCCAACTTAGAATTGTAGATCCTTCCTTCGAATGTCAGCATAACTCTTCTGTTGGCTTCTCGAAATCTTCAATCGTTCATGAATAATTCTGACTTTGTTACTTGTTTCTTCAACCAAAGAAGGACCATGAAAACTGCGTTCTCCGACTTCTTCCCAACACACTGGGGTCCTACACTTCATGCCATACAACGCTTCGAAAGGGGCCATCCCTATGCTTGAATGGTAACTGTTGTTGTAGGCAAATTCACAGAGAGGTAAATTCTCATCCCATTGATTCTTGAAGTCAAGTACACAAGCCTTAAGCATGTCTTCAAGGGTCTGAATAGTTCTCTCCGACTGACCATCAATTTGCGGGTGATATGCTATGCTGAATTGAATCTTCGTTCCCATCGATTCATGTAAGGTCCTCCAAAATCTCGAAACAAATCTACTATCTCGATCTGAAGTAATGGAGACCGGCTGACCATGACGACTGACAATTTCCTTCACGAAAGCTTGTGCTAAAGCCAACATGTGCTATTTCTTCCCGGTCTTCAAAGGAATAAAGTGTGCCGACTTCGTTAACCGATCTACTATGATCCAAATAGCATTGTTCCCTCTGCTTGTAGTCAGTAGACCCGAGACGAAATCCATAGTCAGGTGTTCCCATTTCCACTCTGGGATTTCTAATGGCTGTAAAAGACCAGGTGGTTTCTGATGTTCTGCCTTCACCAATTAACAAGTCATGCATCTGGATACGAAGGCTGCTATCTCTCTCTTCATATTGTTCCACCAAAAACGATTCTTCAAATTTTGGTACAACTTCGTGCTCCCCGGGTGTACAGAATACCTCGTATTGTGAGCTTCTACCATAATGTCATTCTTCAGATTATCAATCTTTGGAACACATAGTCTGCCATGGAAGTACAAAACTCCATCCATGATCTAAAAGTCTGGGCATTCTGAGATGTGCTCCACAATTTTAGCCAAGTTTGGATCTTGCATCTGACTGTCCTTGATTTTCTGAATGAAGACGGGCTCAGACACTATCATATTTGCCAACATAACTACTTCCTTCAAGGGTTGGAAATCCACCCTCAACTCTTCGAATTGCTGAAAATTATAAAACCCTTGCAAACTGGCTAGACAAACTGATTTTCTACTCAATGCATCAGCCACTATATTGACTTTCCCTGGATGATAGATGATTGGGTTGATGTACTCCATCCATCTTCTTTGCCTCATGTTTAATTCTTTCTAGCAGAACAAATATTGGAGACTACGGTGATCCGAATGAACTTCAAATTTTTCTCTGTATCAATAGTGTCTCCACATCTTTAATGCAAACACTATCGCTGCCAATTCCAAATCGTGCGTCGTGTATTTCTTCTCGTTGTTCCTTCAATTGCCTCGAGCCATACGCTATCACATTCCCATTTTGCATCAAAACACATCCAAGTCCTACACCTGAAGCATCAGTATAGATAACAAACCGCCACTCCCCGAGGGTAAGGTGAGGACAGGTGCTGAAGTTAACCTCTTCTTAAATTCTTCAAAACCAGCGTCACATTTCTCTGACCATACGAACAACACATTCTTTCGGGTCAACTTGGTCAAAGGTGCTGTAATGGATGAAAATCCTTGTACAAATCTCCTATAGTATCCTGCTAACCTCAGAAAACTCCTAATCTCGGTCACGTTCTTCGGCTTCTCCCAATTGATGACTGCTTCTTTCTTTACTGGATCAACTGCTAGTCCTTTTCTAGAGATGATGTGACCAAGAAAGGTGACTTGCTCTAGCCAAAACTCGCATTTCTCAATCTTCGCATACAATTGGTTATCTCTCAACAATTGCAATGAAGTCCTCAAATGCTGCACATGGTCTTCTCTTGACTTGGAATACACTAGTATGTCATCAATAAAGACGACTGTGAACTGATCTAGATAGGGTGCAAAGATCTTGTTCATAAGGGCCATAAATACCGCTGGTGCATTCGTCAGTCCAAAGGGCATCACCAAAAATTCATAGTGCCTGTATCTAGTCCGAAAAGCTGTCTTTGGGATGTCTGATTCTCTAACTCGCAACTGATGATATCCGGACCTCAAATCTATCTTCGAGAAAAATTTTGCTCCTTGCAACTTGTCAAATAACTCGTCTATCCTTGGCAAGGGATACTTGTTCTTGATGGTCACTTGGTTCAATTTCCTGTTGTCTATGCTCATCCTCTAGCTTCCATCCTTCTTCTTGACAAATAGTACTGGGGCTCCCCATGGTGAAACACTTGGCCTAACAAAGCCTTTGTCTAGTAACTCTTGTAATTGTAATTTCAATTCTCCTAACTTTGCTAGAGCCATCCTGTAAGGAGCAATGGAGATCGGAGCAGTCCCTGGCATCAATTCTATTGAGAACTCAACCTCTCTGATAGGTGGTAAACCAGGAATCTCTTCCGGAAAAACATCGGGAAATTCGCACACTACCGGGATGTTCTCCACCCCTTGGGACTGTTTATCCTTGGTGATAAATGCAATAAATCCTTCGCATCCTGATCTCAACAACTTAGCTATAGAAAGAGCTGAAATAAACCTAGCCGGAGAAATCCTTTTCTCTCCCTGAAATCTCACTCTGGAGGATATCCCATCCAATCTAAAAGCAATGGTCTTGCTATAGCAATCCATAGAGGCATGATGTCCCGCTAACCAATCCATGCCTAAAATGACATTGAAGTCATGCATAACTAAGATAATAAGGTCTGCAGGGAATATGACATCTCCTATCTTCACTGAACAACCAGGGTAAAATGTATTACACACAACTTGTTTCCCTACCGGAGTTGTAACAGTCAAAACAAATTCTAACTCTCTAGCAGGCACACTAATCATTTTAGCAAACATAGGGGATTAGAAAGAGTGAGTAGATCAAGGGTCAAACAACACTTTAGCTTCTACTTCACAAATTAAGAGTTTAGCTTCCACAACATCTCCCGCTGCCTCTGCATCCACTTGGTTGAGGTGATTGAGGCGGCCTTGCTGACGTGGTCTATTTTGGTTTTGATTTTGCCTTCCTTGCTACACATTCCGATTCTGTTGCGGTGGACGGACGTTCTGATTTTGCGGTTGCTGACGGGGCTACTGATTCTGCTGCTGTCTTGGCTGATTCTAAACTGCCGCTGGTTCTACTGAGGTGCTTGCCTTGGTGGCTGCTAAGGTGCCCTATTGCCTTGATTTATGTTATTTAGGCAATCTTTCATTTGGTGATCTGTGCCACCACACTTAAAACATGCACTAGTAACTCTATAGCACAACTAGGAAGGGTGATTCTTGCCACAATGCTCACACCCACCTCGAGCTGGAGTGTTTTGCTGCTTCCTCTGTCTCTTGCCTTGGTAGGACTTCTGCCCCCCTTGGTATTTCTGTTTCTTTCTCTGATTATCCTTGATGATTTGATTATTGATGTCTTCAAATCTGTAAGCTCTTTTGATGGCCGCTTGGAAAGTAGTTGGTGGTACCACACCTAATGCATCCCTCAAAATGATGGGATTAAGTCCATCCATAAACTTGGTGATTTTCTTCTCTTCCGTGTCAATAAGTTCCGGTGCATAACGAGACAACTTCTCAAATTTAGTAAGATACTCAAGGACTGTCATGTCTTCTTGCTTGAGCAACTGGAACTCTGCTGCTTTCTGCTTCTTGATGTGTGCGGGCACATATTTTTCACTAAACTATTGCTTGAAAGAATCCTAGGCAATCCTATTATCAATGTTCTGGTAGCCATCTCTCAAAGTCTTCCACCAAATATCTGCCAGGCCTGTAAACATAGAAGCTGCTAGGTGGACTCTCTGCCTGCCTGTATACTGAAAGAGATCGAATATGTTCTCTGTATGAGCCAACCAGTCATCAGCTGCCAATGGGTCTTCTTGTCCGATAAACTCCTTTGGACCTCTCTTTCTAAACTTCTCAAACAAGGCATTAGGATCCTTGTCTCTGTTCTGAATAATAAATTGAGCTCCCACATTAGGCATTGGTTCGGGTCTTCTACCTAAGACTTCTAGCAACTGCCTCTATACCTGTGTCAACTCTTCATCCTTCTTCGCCATCTGCTCTTGGAATCTAGCTTGATTCTCATTGGCTCGTTGTTGTTGTTCAACTAACATCTGCATGAGCTGCTGAAATTGACCTGTCATCTGATTCTCAACCCCACTGTCATTGTTACTGCCTGATGCATTTGCATTCACTAGAGGTCTACGTGGAGGCATAGTGCTGCAAAACAACTTGTTAGTACAATAAAATATAATAAATAAGGCGTTCCCAAACCCAATCGATGCTAACTAACGGTAATTCTAACGAATCCTTACCACGTCCTTATGTTTCTAATCCAATTTTAATTGCCTCAAATATTTCTCGCTCTGATATCAAGCCTGTCACGCCCCCGGATCGAGGACCCGTTAAATAAGACCTTAATCCAGGGTAGTGGCGCGACGGGCCAGAAAATTCCGCCCGCACACGCTAGTTTCCCACAGGTTTCCGCGGTAAGGATCCTCGAAATTCGATCCAACAATGATTATTAAAAATCACATTCACACGAATAAATTACGCGGAAGCATTGTAGCAAACATAAAAGTCTATAACATGGGTATAAGATGAGAACGCTCAAGACTAGTATCAAAAAGAGAAACATTCCATTGATAGGCCCCAAAGTTAGCTTCAAGTTAAATACACAAGTCAAGTTAGCCAATAATTACAATTTCCCAAAAATAAGCCAACAATGGCTGTAAACAAGTTCCCAAAATAGAATCCATCCCAAAAGGGTGATCGAGCTCCGAAGTCAACCCGACGTCTAGGCGACATCATCAGGCTGCCACTCACGTTCCACAAGTACTACTGGGTCCGCCTCAAAGTGTACCTCAACGGCGAGGGGCTCGACACCTGGCACCAAGCAGAAAGGGTCAGACACGACGGTCTGGCAAGCAAATATAACAAATAATAGGATGATAGAAAGAGTAAAACATTTAATAAATGAGAACTACGATTAAATCCTAAATAACAGAAACGACAAGATAAGAGATTAACATCTTAAATATAACGAAATCCAAGACTATAATAAGTTGAAATAAACAAGAACCATAAGACAAAATATCAAACGTATAAAACATTGGCAGACCACGTATAGCTAAATTCTCCTGTTACCGAAGTAACGGGAGCAGACAGAAACCGTAGCCACTAGTCGTGGACCAGAACGAACAATGACGTTATCGAACAGAACCGTAGCCACTACGCGTGGGACCGGATAAAAAACCGTTGCCATGGTCGGTACAGACAGAATCCAAACTGCAGTTGGCGAACAAATTAAAGATTCCAAGCCGGATGATCAGTCCGACAAGGTAACCTAAGCTTAGTGGTGCCATTAGAGTAAAAGTTTGAAACCTCGAAGTAATACAATCCGTTCATCAAATACATTTCCAAAATCGATAAGAAAACAACTTTGAACAAATACATAACTCATGTATTGACGAATCCGGGCTAGATGAGTAGTCTTATCAATGTCTATAAATGTGGTAAACCACCCCAAAGCATTCAAATAGGTTCATGAATGAATCCGAACAAAACCTTTTTACATGGAATGAGTGTATGATGATTCAACAGTCTGATGTGGTTCGTCTTGATGCACATTTAACCCCCTTTATTATCATTGATTGAAAATAATTTAGTGCCACAGAAGATCCTTGACAATTACAAGGGATGAAGTGTACATTGAGACTTGAAAGGTTTCCCAAATGGTTTGTTCATAGTTCCAACCAATTTACATAATGGCCTCATGAATTTAAAAGAGCTGAATGGGCTTCAATATATATAGAAGGGTTATTGGGCTGAATTGGACTTGAGCATGGGCTTGAAATGGACTTGGAAAACAGTCTAATAATCCCCTTAAAACTGATTTAAAAAATCTCCTTGAAATAGGCCCAAATCAGTCCTTAAACCAAGCCCAAAACAAACCTATAACCAGGCCCAAAACAGTTCTTGAATCAGGCCCAAACAGTCTTTGAATCACGCCCAAAAAGTTCTGAAATGGGCCCAAAACCAGACCCTAAAACAGGCCCCTTGGTTGGACTGGGCTCGCTTGAGCGACCCAAGGTCCGCTCGAACGAAGCCCAGACAGAACCTGGGTCACTCGAGCGAGGGCCAGGCAGAACCTGGGTCGCTCGAGCGGCCCACTAGGTCGCTCGAGTGGACTGGGCTCTGTCCAGTCCGGCTCAACTGGGTCGTTTTCCCTCTTTTTGTAATCTTTTTAATTCCTTCTTCTTTCCCTTCTTCCATACACATTTTCACAATTATTTGGGCCCTTTCTTGACCTCCTCAACTCATCAAATCATCATCCATTAATCATTCCAATTAACCAAACACAACACTTTTAAATCAAAGATTTCCTCCATTCTTTGAATACAAGAACTTAACATAAAGAAGGCTAAATTTCAAGATGACTGAATTGAAAACAAACTTCCAATTCATTGTAAAATAATAACATAAGTAAAATCAAACATAAACATTGCTCCATTTATCCAAGGTAATCTATGAAACATAAAAAGATTAGAACATAGGAAGAAAAAGCCATGAAATAGAACTTATAAAGCCATCATATTAATTGTAGAATCCACTTGCTTCAAGCCAAGATGAGAGAAATCACTCCTCAAACAAGCCTCTAGGGCCTCAAGCTCCAAATCTACAAAAACCCCCAAAAGTTCCCCAAGAAGAACCCTAAAAATCAACATTTGTAAATCTCAAGGGAAAACTCTTGCATGTGTGATGAAAACACTGTAAATGAAGAGGAAAACAAAGATTTCTAGCTTGGAAAGCCATTGCTAACCTTGAAGAACTCAAACAATGAAGAGAAGCTTGAAAGAGAACCTTGTCCTAGCTCAAATCCTTAGAAAAATATATCATTGGAAAGCTTGAAGAGGGAGGAAAAGCTCTAGGAGATCAATCCTTCAAGAAATCTCTATGAGATGAGTGTTCCAGAGGAGAGAGAAAGTGCTGGAAGAGAGGATAAGCCCTTGGCTCCAAACCGTTGCAGGAAAAAGAAGAATGAAGGGAAGAAGAGAACTCTCCCTCTTATAAGATGGGTTTGTGGGTCCCAATCTTCACAAGGCTAAAAATGACATTTGCAGGCCCCGAATGGAAACGACGAAGAAGACAAAAACGATCAACGAAATTTTTACTTTCCAAAAAGTAAATTTTTGTCAATTTCTAAAAATTTTTGGAATTTAGGTACAGATTTTGTGTGAAAGGTCGGTTTTGCCGTTTTTCTCGAAAATCGCAATTTTTGATCGTTAAATCGAAACGGTCAAAACATGAACGTCGATAATCTAAATGAAATGAGTCAAAATACATAAAAATTGGGATTTTACAAAAATCAAAGTTAAACCTCAAAGATTCACACACAATCACACGGGCGCCCCGGCCCGCGTCAAGCCTAAGTCAACGACTCTCGAAAGTCCCCAAATCTATTCCAATATTCTAATCTAGCTTAAACAAAATAAGCTAATCGTCCACTAACCCCACTTATCAACTAATCATGATTAAAATATAATTAAATATTCCAAACCTGGGTCGGGGTCTGACACATACACACACAAACCCAAACCTACACATACACACACAAACCCACACACACAAAAACCCAAACCTACACATACACACACAAACCCACACACAAAAAAACCCAAACCTACACATACACCCACACACACACAAATCCAAACGTACACACACACACACCCAAACCCACACACACACTCTCCTAACCAAGAGGTCCGGTTAATCCTACATAGGGTGCTCCCATCACATTGTCAATAGAGCCAAAAGGGAGCCCACCCTGTAAGCATATTAATAGAGGGTATTAGACCAAGTAACGGAATGGTATATGCTCCTATCTTGTAATATTCGAGAGGTCATAATCTAACCACAGCAGATACAAAACCTATAGTCAAGGGCCAAGGGGAGTGGGCACTAACCAACCTAAGGCTAGGGTCATTCATCACATGTAGGGTCCATATTGTCTAACACGGTGGTTACGCGGGTCCGAAATGCATCTCACAATCATTTGGTGCTTCTGAAGTTGTTGGCACCTCAGGGTTCCACTACGCCACTCACTTAGCCCAATATGGATCCCACATATACTACCTCACAACCCACAAGGAGATGTTAGCCTACACACCCCCTTACTAGAGGTCCAATTCATATTCATAGGTCAAGTGGGTCCAAGGTCCAAGTTTTAAGGATAAATGGGTTCCAAATATTCCATTTAATTTAACACCATTTTAATGCCCCCAAATCCATTCAATTTAACACCATTTTAACACCCATTAATAGCTCCACCATTGGTGTATTTTAAATCCATACCCACCAATCCAATTATCATAAATGCACATATTAGAGATATGTAACACATTTAGAGATATTTAACACATTTATAGCTTTAGTAGATATATTTAACACATTGAAGGCATTAGTAGAGATATTTAACACATTTAAAGCATTAGTAGATATTTAAAGTAGTAGTAGAGATATTTAACATATTTAAAGCATCTAGTAGAGATATTTAACACATTTTAAGCATATTGAACACATTTTAAGCATCAAAACCAACAAACGTAACATGTATACACTATTATTCATGTCTATGTACTTGCCTTGGCTTGATTGCCCAAATCCACAAATCCTAGCTCCATAGCCCAACAAACAAAACCTAAGGGATAATAGCAAAATAAAACTAAATTAAAATATAAAACTAAAAGAATGGAAAGCTATAGACTATCTTAACACAACTCCACAGCCAAACCACATAAACCAAACCTACGGGGAAGAAGAGCTTACCAAATAAATGGGTGGATGGAGTGGTGGCTTGCAAATTGGGGATGAGAAGCTTGCGGGATCCACGCGGAGATGATGATGATGATCAGAGGTTGTGGGGCCCACTTGATTGGTGGCCCCCAAAATTAGTGGTGATGGAGGGTCTCTTTGGTGGTCCATTGACAAGGAGAAGGGAGAAGACAGAAACAAAGAAAGAAATAAAGAATGGAGAAAGAAAGAGAGAGAAAATGTGAAATGGTGGAATGGGTGAGATGGGTGGGGGAGAAGTCAACTCACGATTACAGTGGGTGGAGAGAAAGAAATAAAGAATGAAAAGAGAGAAATGGGATGAGAGATGAGAGATGGGATGAGATGAGATGAAGAAATGGGCGGGGTTTTCTTCGTTGGTAGGGAGGTGAGTGAAGTTAGGTGAGGGAAAGAGAGAAAATAGAGATACAGGGAAGGAAAGGAAGAAAGGATAAATGGGGAAATAGAAAGAGATGGAGTTTGCTGGTTCGCCAGAGATGGGGAAGCTCGGTGGCGGCACAGGTGGGTCCGGCGGCGACAGTGATGGCACCGGGATAGTGGGGCCCATGGCGGGGTGAAGGAGAGACGAGTGGGAGAAATGAGAGATGGGAGATGAGATAGTGGAGAAGGAGAGCTTGATGGTGATGATCGCCGGAGATGGGGGAGCTCGGCGATGGCGAGGCAGCGAGGAGAGTGAGGGAGGGAGAACGATAGGGATGAGAGGGCTGCTGTTGATGTGGAGTGGAAGGAAGGGGAAGAGCGGGGGAGTTTTGTAAGACCCCGACTCGAGAGACCTCGATTAGTGTTAATTAAGTTGTGTCTTAGCTATAAGTGTGTTTAGTGGATTTTGATTTAGTTTTGGGTTAGAATAGCTTTTATAATAGCTTTGAGGAATTTTGAGAGCCCTCTTGAGTTGTGGGACCCATTGGGGGTTCTTATTACGGAATTGCATGAGCTTGGGGGTTATTCTTTATTTCCTTAAATCGGGTTTTTAATCCCATTTAACTCGTCTTGTTTAGCTTTTCAACTTTCATGTTGAACCCGTCCTCGTTTGAAACTCTTAAACTCAACTTTTCTCAATTTGAGGGCAAAACAGTCTTTTTACCCAAAATCTTGACACGATTTTCAATATCACCAAAACTTGCAAAACATACACTTTTTGGAAACTAGATATTTCGTCGAACAACTTTGTCTTCTTCGTCAAAGTCCTTAGAGGTCCCAAAATCAATGTTTTGAGCCCGAGAAGTATTTTAAGTTAAGGGGCCCACTTCACTCTTTGTATATAAAGAAACCCTTTCTTCCTCTTCTCATTTTTTGACCTAATTCCTGCACAAGAGAAGCTCCAGCAGCAGCCATCGGTTCTTCTTCTTCTTCCTATTTTCTTCCCCATAAAACACCTAAGAACTTTGCTCAAATCAAGACAAGACCTTCACTAATCTTGTTCACCTCGTCAAGAGCTTTCATTTGGTACCGTTTTTTAGAAGATTCATCGATCTTGAATTCGTCCTTGGGCCAGCCTTGCTTATTTGAAGACCTTCTAGGTAAGAGCTCTTTTCCATCTCCTAGGTTCTTGTTTGTTGAGTCTTAGAGAAGCTCCATTTCGATTATTGAAAGGTTTTGTTTTGCTTTGCTTGGTTTTTGATTTTTGGGCTTGTATTTGGGATATTTGTAGATTTGTTGTTCTTAGCTTGGAGAGGTGATTAGTGGGGTGATTTGATTAGCATTGGACCCAAGGCAAGTGGATGAAATGATTCATTAAATGTTAAAATCATATTTATGCATGCTCTTAATTTTCTCATTTATGATTTGATTTTCTTAAATCATGGTTATGACTTGTCTTCTATTGATTTCAAATTCACCTATTAATGTGTCTTTTTATCTCATTCTATCTCTTCCAAACGTGCATTGTTTTATGTTAAATTTGAATGGCTTATGTTGTAATGGATTCCACGTGATTTGAATGGATGGAAAGGAAGTGTTGTGTGAATGCTTTGGAGATTCTAATGGTGGATTTGAAGTGTTGAGAATGGAAATTTTAATGTAGAAATGGTGGGAGTTTTCAACTCAATGTTGTGTAGGGATCTGACCCTTAAAAATGAGAAAGGTTTGAAGGAAGGGAGGACTGAAAACAGCTTCAGAAATCAGTCCTGTAGCAGTTTCGGTCAGAATTTCGGCTAACTGAAATGTTTTCGGTTCGAATTCCAGAGCTGTAATTTTTGTCGAATTCTGATTATGGCATTTCGGCTAACCGAAAAGCTAACCGAAATATTTTCGATTCAAATTCCAAAGAGCTGCAGTTTTTGTTGAATTCTGATTGTGGAGTTTCGGTTAACCGAAAGATAACTGAAATATTTTCGGTTCAAATTCCAGAGACCTACTTTCTCCCCATTTCTGTACTCGGTCAGAATTTCGGTCAGCCGTAGGTCAGCCTTTCGTCTAGCCGACAGCCAACCAAAAAACTGACCGAAACCATAGAATTTAATTGATTATGTAAGACTACAGTGAGGAAGAAGGACCATCATTCTAATCTCGTTAAAGATCCTTAGATTTGTCAATGTATGTAAGGTCCCAGAATGTTTTTAATTCTTAAAGAGTACCAAATATTTATCAAACCTAACATACAGAACCCTATACAGATTGATTTAATTCTTGGACCTCCAACACTTGGCCCGGAGATTTATAGAATCCATTTGTACCTAATTTTTACCAGATTCCACTTGTACATTTCAAGTTTCATGCCTTGTAACTAGTCTTGCCCCGGATATGGTTTTTAGCATAATTGTTATCTTGTTCTTGCTTGACCTGATATGATATGTCCAATGCTGATGAGTATCTTGCCCCGATATACATATGTATTGTTTTGTTTTCTTGCACATGACCTATGAGTCGGCACTACTAAGCTTGGATGTACCTTATCGGTTTGATCCACCGGTTTGGAGATCCCCCTCTTGTCCTGCCAGCTGCAGCCTGGATCTTGTCTTGTATTGCTATCCAGTTCGCTACCGTGTTCTTGTCTTGCTATATGTATATTATTTTATAAATTCGTTGACTCTCTTCAGCTCATGTGACTGAGGTCAACGTCGTTGAATCTCCTCACCTTGTCTGACCGAGAGCAATGCCCTGATAACTCTCATCACTTTTGTGAGAGAGGATTTAGCTTTGTGTGGTTGCCACCTTGTCAGTTCCTTATTCTTGGTACCTTATTGTTTTATATTGTTCATGCCTTTACCTAATAAATGATGCAATGTCTTTTACAAAATTCATTATTTATACAGGTTTTCAATATGTTTCCTAAGGTATCATTATTTCAAATGTATTATCATATCTTTTCACCTACCTACCAGACCGTCGTGTCTAATCCATTTATTTTGGTACTCAGGTCCCGACCCCATACCATTGAGGAGGAGCATGAGGAGGCAGTTGACGAACCACAATGAGTAATTGAGTGGCAAGCTGATGATGTCATGTAGACATTCGGTCAAGCTTAGAGATGCGTCATGTTTTGGGAGTTGTTATTCAACATCTTTTGGGTTTATTCTTTTGTCATGTATTGGTCTTTGTTGACCATTATTTTGGGGCAACTAATCAACTGATCTTTTGTATATACATTTAACCTTACTTTTGGGAAGTATGCTAATGATCATTGCTCATTCTGATATCTTATCATATCAATTATAACTCAGTTTTGTCTATGGAATGGAATAGTACTACTATGGTTTGCTACACACTTCCACAATATCAAATGTGTATCTGATATGTTTATACGTAAATGAATGGGATGTGTAATCCTCACCGCGGAACCCTGTGGGAAATCACGTGCACGGATAAATATTTTCTTAATTCTGTGTGCGGATTAACCAAAGAGATGCACGTGGCGCGACATCATCAGTCTCGATCCCGGATTTGGTTCCCTAACCCGGTCCGGGGTCGCGACAGACTGGTATAAGAGCGGGACATGTTTCAGGCAATTAAAAGAAACTAGAGATCTTAAGGACGTGGCGAGGATTCGTTAGACTCTCGTTAGATAGGATCATGTGAGCAATGTGTAACCACCCTGTACTTGATTTTCTATGCTAACATTTGTTTTGCAGCATTATGCCACCTCGCAAACGAGCAGCAAGCGATAATCACGTTGCTAGTAATAGTAAAATCACAGAGCCTATTACAGAGGATACACAGGATATCAATATGTAGAATCAATTTCAATAAATGATGCAGGCCATGTTAGACCAGCAACGTCAGGCCAATGAAAATGAGGCTAGGCTCCAAGCACAAGCACATGAAACACAAGCCAAATTGCAAGAGCAAATGGCTAAGAAAGACGAAGATCATGCAAGGGAGATGGCTTGAGTACAGGCACAGTTATTGGGTGTGTTAGAGATGAGACCAGAACAGATCCCAGTTGCAGCACCAGGTGTGGTCATCAATAGGGCAAATGATCCCAATGTACTGTACGAACGCTTCAGGAAAAGAGGCCCGAAAGAGTTTGTTAGGACAGAAGATCCAATGACTGCAGATGATTGGCTCGAACACACAGAAAACATATTTGAGATCTTCACATGTACAGGCAAGGAACAAGAGCAACTTGCCGCATCCATGTTCACGGACTTAGCTAATATATGGTGGAAGACTATTATGGCAGGGTACAGAACAATATCAAATGCATAGGAATGGACTAACTTCAAGAAATAGTTTGGAGACAAATATGTACCAGCACATGTGAAGAAACAAAAGGTAGCCGAGTTTCAACAACTCGTGCAAGGAAATATGACAATCCTCGAATACCTCACTAAGTTTGAGAGATTGTCCTGATATGCTCCAGAGTTGGTAGATACAGAGGAGAAAAAGATAGCAAAGTTCCTTGAGGGACTTCATCCTATCATTGAGAGAGATGCTACCGGGATTACACCACCAGCAACATTTGAGGAAGCTGTCAAGAGAGCCTATAAGTTTGAGAACTTCCACAATAAGATTCTCAGAGTTCAAGGAAAGAGTCAGGGCCACCAGCAGCAGAACAATCAGCAGAGGAATAATCAGAATAAGAGGCCAAGGCAAGAGCAAAATGTGCAGAATCCAATGGTTTGCATCCTCTGTGGGAAGAATCACGACAGTGCCCAATGCCATACTGTTTCAGGAGCATGTTTCGGATGTGGTTCGATGAACCACCAGAGGAGGGATTGCCCGAGGCAAAACAGGCATAATCAGCTACAATAGGGAGTACAGCATCAGGCACCACCTCAAAATGCGCTAGTAGTCCAGAATCAGGCAAGGCCACTACAGCAATAGGCACCACAACAACAGTATAGGCCACAGCAGCAACAGCAACAACAGGCCCATCAGCAAGGACAAAATCAGAATCAGAATCAACGTCCTCAGAATCAGAACAGGAATGCACAGCAGGGCAGACAGCAGCAAGGGCAGAATAGGCCACACCAGAGGGCACAACTCTATGCCATCAATAGGGCCGATGTAGAGGCAGAAGGCAATGTAGTGGAAGGTACACTTCTCGTCTGTGGTTTTTATGCTAGGGTTTTGCTTGACCCTGGCTCTACTCACTCATTCCTATCTCCAAAATTTGCTAAGTTGATTGATATGCATGCTAGAGAATTGGATTTCATTTTGACTGTGACTACCCCATTAGGTAACGAAGTTATTTGTAGGACTTTTTACTTTAGTTGTCCAGTCAAAATAGGGGAAGTAGTATTACCGGCATCTTGATACCAAAATGTCACTTTGCCTCTTCAAGATCCAAAAAGCTACATGAAGCCGCAACCTGCCATAAATAGGCAATCCTACTTCCAAAATATCAAATCTTGTCAGAATCAAACAAAAACTACAAGATCCTTCAAGACAGCCAAAAGAGGAGTACACAAGAAGTTTCAGGCCATTTCAAAATCATTTGGCCTAACTTCGCTTCTCCGGCAGCTGAAAAGGAGCTCCCGGTGGCGAAAGCATCGGAGACACCAAATCTTCGATCGGAGCCGATGGATGGTCTCAAAATACATCCAAAAGGCTCCACGTCAAGTTCCGAGTCAAACTGACAACGTTTGACCCTACATCAACCCTCGAACAGCTAAATCAAGCCTCTCGGCAGTGAGAACCACCGAGGCAATCACTCATCAGATAGAGCACATGTACGGCTTCAAAATGATTACAAAGGGCTACACGTCAAATTTCAGGTCATTTCGACAACATTTGACCAGACTTTGACGCTCGGAAGCCAAATCAGGCCTCTTGGCGGCGAAGCTCTCTGGGACCATGATTTCCAAGACAGAGTCTATGGATCATCTTAAAATGACTCCAATAGGTTCCCTGTCAAATTTCAAGTCAATCGGACATCGGTTGACCGCACATCAAGCCGCGACATCTTCATCGCGATAAAAACAAGTCTACTGGTGATAGGACCCTAGACGGCTTCAAAACTCAAACAAAAGCCTACAGTTGGTCTTATTTATTGGTCAAGAGGCTTCACCCCAAATTTCAAGTCATTTCGACATCGTTTGGCCTAGTTTCGGCTTCTGACGAAAAATCGGCAGCTCTGCACGACAAAGTCTTCGGCTTTCCCGGAAAATTGGAAACTTTGCACTAAAAAGTGAAAGGATTCTCATCAAGTTTTCTACAAGTAAATCAGGCAAATAAATGATAAAAAATGTCAAGAAAAAATACAGAAGAAAAAAGAATCGAAAAACATAAAAAACGGACGCAAAACGGGACAAAAAGGGGGAAAACCCCCCAGGGTCGCCAGCCCCTGCGACCCTGGCCCATGGTCGCCTGCGACCATGAAGCCAGGGATCACCGGGTGGGCCCCGGAAGCCCCTTTTTTCATCATTTTTCGCGATTCGAAGCGTCCGACCCCTGGGATTTTTCAAAATTCATACTTTTGAGACACCAAATCCTTTGACATCCGTCAAAATCACGGGTCAATCATCAAGAGTATCAAAATCAACATTGATCGCCAACCGGTCAACCAAAAAAGTGTGCTTTCTACCCGACTGATCGAGAAATCAATAGGACAAATGGCACCGACCCGCTGTTGGTAACCAATACCTGAAGTTACATGGTCATCCGATGTCGATCTACATGAAGATCCATTGATGATCATCGCCAGAAGAATCCCAAAAGATGCGGCACGGCCCGCGACTCTTCAACTGCTCGGCGACCACTTAATGCGATTAATTGACTAGCTTTATTGCAGTCATTAATTCATTTCTTTGGACGGCCCAATCAGAAGCAAGCAAATGGGAGTTACAAATCAAGAGATTCATGACATTTAAACCATGAAACTCCCCCATCATGGCGATTAAATGCTCTCAATCTCCACGGCCAATCAGAAGCCAAGAAAAAGGAGTTACAAAATAAAGGAATTAAACCCTGTAACTCCTCCCATTATGCGGATAATGACAATAAAAGCCCATAAAATCTCCTAAATGGCTACCAAGAGCCTATAAATAGGAGAGCACTCCAAAGGAATCCAAATCAGAAAAATCACGAGATCGGAAAAAACAGACAGATCCCAGATCAGAAAAAAGCACAGAAATCTAGAGAAAGAAAAAGAGAAAACTCTACGAAAGTTCTGCACCAGCCACCACTACAAGGTGACAAAAGTCCCTTGGGGGGTACCCCAAAATCCTTGCCTTCTCCTTCTGCCTCCAATGGCTTAGACGTGGCTTTTAAGCCCATCTACTTAGTTTTTTTATTGGACATAGGACCTCCTTTTGGTCTTTGTCCTCTAAAAACCAGAGGTTATAGCCAAGCCAAGCAAATCAAGAGCATCCTCTGTTCTCATCTGTATAGATGATGACGAAGTCCACATACGGCTTGCGACCGTCAATCTGAACGAGTCCCCACAATCTCCTGAGAAGTTAGATCCTCCTTTTCTTGCTTTTCATTGTAGTTTGTATTTTTCCAAAAGAGACAAAAAACACAACTCTTGTCTTTCATTATTGATAAGAATTGTAAATCGGCTATAAACGCCAAGATCGGCATAAACGCCAAAAATCGGCTATAAATGCTAAAAAATCGCCTTTCACGGCAAATCAAGAAAAATGTCTCTTTTCTTAAATATATGTGCAATGGAAAACTTGAAAGAAGTTGATTTCTGTCACACCCCGAAACCGGGCCCTGCAGTGATCCGATCTCGGAATGCGAAATTTTGGAATAAATTTGAAACTTTTGTTATATTTCCCAAGATCCGCGTGAATGAGGATAATAAAATTCCGTCACGATCAGAATATATTTTCGTGGAAGCTAATCATGGCGTTGCGACCTGGAGTCCGTGGCCATCGGGTTCCATGTCGCACTTAACCAAAATCATAAAGTCATCATATGAGCCGACTGGTACAGATCATAAATCATAAAATACTGAGCTGGGAGTCACAGGACTATTTATTTCCCACATATTCAAATTACAATTAACAAGTGTCTTAATTACAAACCTAAGAAAAAGGCTAACAAAGCCATACAAAAATATCCAACTAAATAGAAATACTACCCCCAATATTTAGATACGAACTCTAGTGCCAAACTTGACATCTAGATGATATCAACGGGCAGCCTCTCACGTCAGACCGGCGGCATCACCACCTCCTTCGATCAAACACCTAACAACGGAAAGAGAGGAAACTGGCACCAAACAAATGGGGTCTGACACGACGGTCTGGCAAGCAAATAAACAGGTAATATGCAACATGGGCATTAAAAAAAACCTTATGGAATCATTGTAAATCCATTTAAAGAGTCGAAACAATAATAGCAACAAATCATGATAAAACGATTGAAAGACCGAACATAAATATCAAGGCAAATAAACGAACAGTCTCTGGAGTATAAATATCTCGAAAAGATAACAGCCTACGCAAAACATTTAATAATTGGAAATACATTTAAAATCCTGAATAATAGAGACAATACGATAAAAGATCGATTCATAAACATTAACAAATTCAAAGAATACAATAAGTATAAACAAACAAGAATCATAAAACAAATTAATAAACAGATAAAACATTGGCAACCACACATAGCTATATTCTCCTATTACCGAAGTAACAAGAGCAGACAGAAACGTAGCCACTACACATGGGACTGATGGACCGCGCTCCCGGATGCCCGGGTTCCTACCGAGGTCGGCGGACGTGGGAGTCCGTTTGGTTCCAACCCTTTCGTAACCGGGGGGCAAGGGGGGCGTGCATCAACATTTCTTTTTTGTGGGTGTGCCAGATTTTCTATTTTTACTTGGAATTGCAAGTGGTGATCCGGAGATCAACCTTCGCAAGTAAAAAGGAAATCAACTTCTTTCAATTTTTCCATTGCACATATATTTAAAAAAAGAGACATTTTTCTTAGTTTGCCGTGAAAGGCGATTTTTTGGCATTTATAGCCGATTTTGGCGTTTATAGCCGATTTTGGCGTTTATAGCCGATTTTTGGCGTTTATAGCCGATTTTGGCGTTTATAGCCGATTTACAATCCTTATCAACAATGAAAGACAAGAATTGTGCTTTTTGTCTCTTTTGAAAAAAATACAAACTACAATGAAAAGCAAGAAAAGGAGGATCTAACTTATCAGGAGATTGTGGGGGACTCGTTTAGATTGACGGTCGCAAGCCATATGTGGGCTTCGCCATCATCCATGCAGATGAGAACAGAGGATGCTATTGATTCGCTTGGCTTGGCTATAACCTCAGGTTTTTAGAGGACAAAGACCAAAGGAAGGTCCTATGTCCAATAAAAAGCCGAGTAGACGGGCTGAAAAGCCATATCTAAGCCATTGGAGGCAGGAGGAGAAGGCAAGGACCTTGGGGGGGGGTACCCCCCAAGGGACTTTTGTAACCTTGTTGCGGTGGCCGGTGTAGAACTTCCGCAGAGTTTTCTCTCTTTTTCCTTTCTCTGGATTTCTGTCTGTGTGCTTGTGCTTTTTTCTCTGCTGTTTCTGATTTCTGTCTGCTGTTTGTTGATTGATGTTCGATGATCTTTGATTATTTTTTCTTCTTGGAGAGCCCTCCTATTTATAGGCTTTTAGGTAGCCTTTTAGGTGGGTTTATGGGCTTTTATTGTCATTAAGCCGCATAATGGGAGGAGTTACAAAATTGAATTGTTTATTTTGTAACTCCTTTTTCTTGGCTTCTGATTGGCCGGAGGAGATTGAGGGCATTTAATCGCCTTTAATCGCCATGATGGGAGGAGTTTCATGGGTTAAATGCCATGAATTTCTTGACTTGTAACTCCCGAATGCTTGCTTCTGATTGGGCCGTCCAAAGAAATGGATTAATGACTGTAATAAAGTTAGTCAATTAATCGCATTAAGTGGTCGCCGAGCAGCTGAAGAGTCGCGGGCCGTGCCACGTCTTTTGGGATTCTTCTGTTGATGATCATCGATGGATCTTCATGTAGATCGACATCAGATGACCATGTAATTTCAGGTGTTTGTTGCCAACAGCGGGTCGATGCCATCTGTCCTGTCGATTTCTCGATCGGTCGGGTAGAAAGTACACTTTTTTTTGGTTGACCGGGTGGCGATCAATATTGTTTTCGATACTCTTGATGATTTACCCGTGTTTTGGATGGATGTCAGAGGACTTGGTGTCTCAAAAGCATGAATTTTGGAAAGTACCAGAGGCTGGGCTCCTCGAATCGCGAAAAAACGGCGAAAACCGGGGTTTCCGGGGCTTTCCCGGCGACCCCGGGTTCCAAGGTCGCCCCAGGGTCGCAGGGGCCTGTGACCCTGGGGGGTTTTCCCCCTTTCGTGTCCCGTTTTGCGTCCGTTTTTACTGTTTTTCGATTCTTTTTTCTTCTATACTTTTCCTTGACATTTTGACCATTTATTGGCCTGATTTCTTTGTAGGAAACCTGATGAGAATCCTTGCATTTTATTTTGCAAAGTTTCCAATTTCCTGAGAAAGCCGAAGACTTTGTCGCGCAGAGCTGCCGATTTTCCGTCAGAAGCTGAAAACTGGGCCAAAAGATGTCGGAATGACCTGAAATTTGGTGTGAAGCCTCCTGAGCAATAAATAAGACCAACCATAGGCTTTTGTTTGAGTTTTGAAGCCGTTTGGGGTCCTATCACCTGTAGACTTGCTTTTTGTCGCGATGAAGATGTCGCGGTTTGATGTGCGGTCAACCGATGTCCGATTGACTTGAAATTTGACAGGGAACCTATTGGAGTCATTTTAAGATGATCCATAGGCTCTGTCTTGGAAACCATGGTCCCGGAGAGCTTTGCCGCCGAGAGGCCTGATTTGGATGTCGGAGAAGCGAAGTTAGGCCAAATGATTTTGAAATGGCCTGAAACTTCTTGTGTACTCCTCTTTTGGCTGTCTGGAAGAATCTTGCAGTTTTTGTTTGATTCTGACAAGATTTGATTTTTGGAAGCAGCATTGCCTATTTATGGCAGGTTGCGACTTCATGTAGCTCTTTGGATCTTGAAGAGGCAAAGTGACATTTTTGGTGTCAATAAATGCCCCCTCGAGGTACAGCGACGAGTTGCTTAACTTTTGTAGTCGATGTGCCTCGAAGAGATTTTTGAAGGAGAGCCTGTGACTTGACCAAGAGTCTTTGAGCAGTCTTTCTTTTTGGTATTTGTAGCCTTTTGAGCTTCCAGGGAAATTTTATGGTAGTGAAAGGGATCACGTACCATCTCGAGGCAAAGTTTTGAAGATGACATCAGGGATGTGGATTTGGGTTTTGACCTTGTGACCTAACAGGCTATATGTGGCAGGTTAGGGGGTCGGGTTTGGTTTTGATCGTGTGACCCAACAAGCTGTATGTGGAATGTTGGGGGATCAATTTTGGTTTTGATCTTGTGACCTAACAGGCTGTATGTGGCAAGTTAGGGGATCAGGTTTTGGTTTTTGGTTTTGGTCTTGTGACCTAACAGGCTGTATGTGGCAAGTTAGGGGACCAGGATTTGGTTTGATGGAATGTCAATTTCAAGATTTTGGCTCAATTTGGTAGATGAGGCTGGATGGTTTGATTTTTGGAAGCTCATGGGGCTTGGAATTTTCTTTTGTATGGTCCAATCAACTCAAAAGAGGCATGGAACCATTTTTGTATGCTCTTGGTAAGAGGGATTTCTCTTTGACTAAAAGCCCAAAAAAATTTTCTTTTTTTTTTTTTTTTTTTGTGCCTAGGTGGTCAAACCTGGCTCATGTGGGCTAACCCATGGGACCTTAAGCTTTTGAAATGGCTTAGATCTCATATGGTGTCATTTTTGTAAAGAATATCCAAAAATATCTCATTTGGATAGAGAATATCTAAGAATATCTTTACTTGGAGAGAATCTCTCATGATCCCTTTATTTTGGGATAGAATATCTCAAGATATCTTTCTTTTGGGAAAGAATCCGTCATAGATTTCTTTTTGGGAGAAAATCCTTCTAGATATCTTTCTTTTGGGAAAGAATCTTTCTAATCTCTTTCTTTTGGTAAGGTTACTAATTAGTAACACTTACCTCTTTCTTCTTTCCTTCTTTGGTTTGCTCTCCTCTATAAACGCAAGGAGAAGGTTGGATCTCTTGCTCTTATTACTTTCTTTTGCAATAATCTCAAGAGGGCTTCAAGACCAAGAGTTCTTCTTCTTCAAGATCTTCAAGACTTTTCTTCTTCTTCTCCATCAATGGCTTCAAGTAAGTTCTCCCTTTTCAAGAAAACTCCATTGTAGGGAAAATAAAGTTCTTTCTTTTTTTTTTTGTTTCTTTCTTTTCTTTTCTTCTTTTTTTTTTCTTTTCCACGTGTTTGCCCCCCTTTTTTTTGCTTTCTTTTCTTTTTTTTTTTCATGTTTTTTTTTATGGGCCGTACGGACAGATCCGTACGGATCTGGCCGTACGGCCACGTGGCCTGTGGGCCACGGCCTGTGGGCCAGTCCTCTTTTTTTTTTTTTTTTTGAGAGAGTTTCTTTTCTTTCTTTTTTTTTTGTTTTCTTTCCCCTCTTTTTTTTTAGAGAAAGTTTCTTTTCTTTTCTTTTTTTTTGTTCTCTTTCCCTCTTTTTTTTTTTGTTGAGAAAGTTTCTTTTCTTTTTTTTTCTTTTTGCTCATCATGATAATGCATTTTTTTTCGCAAACCAAGATGTTCATGCATGCATTCAATTTGTAAATTAAATTTGTAGCATGATGTGATAGCATACCTGAAAGTTTTTGCAAATTTGGGAATTTGGAGCTCGCAGTGATGTTGAGCCCTTCCTGATTTTGCGGAGACTTTGAGGTTTCGAAAGTTTGGAGTTTCGGAGCTCGCAGCGATGTTGAGCCCATCTTCAAGCTTTCTATTTCTTTCGGGATAGTTCCTTTTCTTCGGAATTGCCCCGTCATCATGTCAAAATTTCGCCAGATTTTTTTTTTAGCGAGATTCTGTCATTTTGATGTTTGATCTTTTTCTTTTCCATCCTTTTCAGGTGGTTCCTCCAAAGCGAACAAGGGTAAAGAGCCTGCTACAAGCGTACCTCGTCGATCTTCTAGATCTACTAATCCGGCCGTTCAGCAGGCTTTTGAGAAGGTCCAGTATGTTGAGAGAAATCTGGAAGAGTGCGACTCCCTCAACAGAGATGAGATGAGGCAGCGACTGATTGCTCTCAAGGGAGAGGAATTCTATAAGATCATGGTAAGCAGTCGTCCATGGGTGATGGAAGATCAGAGCGTTTTGCCCAAGCCTACCTTCTTCTTTGGTGATGCAGTCCCTGATGACATGACATACCAGAGGAGATGTTTTCAGTTTTCTTTCACAGCAGATGGTGAGAAGAAGACTGTTGCTACCCGGTCGACGTTTGATCGCACCGTCTCGATTCTGAGCCTTGCCCCCACGTGCCCTAAGAGGGAAGATCCTCCAAGCTGGGTGAGAAGGACAAATGTAATCAAGACCGGGGTTTTTGTTGGCGGTTCTCCTGGATATACGGAGAGGTCGCCTGTTGACATGGACCTGTTGATGCCATCCAGCGGCTACCAGGGCTCTGATTATCCGTCGGTCGATTTGAGACCGGTGGGCCTTGGTATTTTCAGTGGTGACGGCAGCAATTGGATCAAGCCTTTCCGACTTCGTGGCCGCTTCAATGCTGACTCCGAGTGGAAGTCGTGGACTGATCGCGTCCTGCTGATTGGTGGCGCCGTTTTGAAGGAAGCCGGGATTTTTGATGCGGTCCGCGCCTTTAGGGAGACCGTGATCTTTTCCGACGAGGCCTTCATGGCTATGCTGGAGTCATTCCTCCCACAAACCGATACCTTCGTTGTGACGAATGGTGAGATTGGTTTTTCTTTGAAGGAGCTGAGCGCCATTACCGGATTGCCCATCCTCGGCAAACTCTATGAGGAGTTTATGGCGATTGACAGCGTCCTCGAGGGGCAGTCTGAGGAGTTCAGGCTTCTATACTTTCAGCTCGTCGCCTTCTATGATTTTTTGAAGGAGAAGGAGGGTTTGAAAGTTAGATCCAGCAGCTGGAAGAGTTTTAGCTCTTCATTCCCCAATTTTTCTGATAGCAGGGAGTTTTCTGATAGCGTGACCCAGGAAGCCGGAGCTCAGGATCCAAGTTCAAAGAAGATCTTGGCCATGCAAGAAGAATTGAGAGATTTCTGTGCAAGTACAAACGCCATATGTCCTGACATTGCACTGCGGAGAGATCTCGCTGTTTACCTCACTTATTGGCTTGGGGAGGCTGTTTTTGCTGGAGGAGATGGAACGCACATCAGGCCGCATTGTATTTTTCCGGCTTGTCAGATGGCGTTTGGAGAGCAGCTTGCTTTGGTGCCAGCTTTTTACTCCTACCTGTGTACCGAACTGCAGGCTGCTGCTTTTCTGGTTCGGCTTGGGCTTCCCATGAATAGGGTATTTTCAGCCCATATCTTTTATTCGTGGTATGTATACCACTGTCCTGGCTTCCATCGGCTGGGTGCTGCTCAGGATGATGATCCTCTGATGATTCGACTGGCTAAGGGCAAAGCCGTTTCCGAATCACTTTTGTTTGCCCGCATGAGGATCCGACGGTTCAGGGACGTCGAGATGGGGCAGTCTTCAGTGAAACTTTCTCCAGAGTTGCGGAAGAAGGCTTTTGATTTTGGTGCCTTCGGAGACTCTACCAGGGCGGGGTCGGGAAGGCATTATTCCTTGACAAATGCAGAGAGAGAGTGGCTTTTCAGCATACGTGTCGGCACGATGGTGTACCGCAGACATCTTTTCGTCGACATCCAGCCGTATGTACCCTCTCGCTTTGCTTTGCAGCTGGGCTTTTCTCAAGGCGTTGTTGGAGCGCCTTCAAGCATGGTGAAGCGCTTTGGAGGCTTACAGGATGGGAGAAATGCATGGGCCTTCTATAGTGCTGAAGACACTACAGCCATGATTTCTTATCCTATTTTGCTGACTTCCCGGACTGCCGGCTTTGCGAAGTGGTTCGCGGAGAGCTTTTCGGCATATCGGGGGCTTTCCAAGAAGGAGCTTGATGTGAAGCTGGCATCTGGAAAGGGCCTTGGAAAGTCGGATGGCGTCCGGCGAGAGGAAGTTTGGGCCTTCCTTTCTGGAGAGAAGCACAAGATTGACTTTCTCGGTGACCAGGGCATCATTGGTTCTGAAGCTGTTCGAGAAATACCTGATGAGGCTTTGGAGCAGCTAGAATAGGAGGAAGCCGAACTTGGTGCTTGGATGCAAGCGGCACAGAGGCAAGCTTCCGTGGAGTCTACTGGCAAGAGCAGACCATCCAGTGATGAGTCAAGTGGGAAACCTGACTCTGACAGCGGGGCAGGTTCCTCTAAGAAGCGAGCCCGCAGAGGTAAGAGGAGGAGGAGTCATCATCGCAGCAAGGGGCAGCATGAGGACTCTCCTAACTTGGAAGTTCCTCTTACTATCAATGAGGATGTGCCAGTGGATGCTGACGAGCCTCCAGAGAAGAGAAGCCGAGAAGAAGAGACCGTCGGTGAAGGTATGATTCTTCCTTTTTCTCTTTCCATTTCTTTTCATGGGATTTTTTTCCATGTTATAATTTGCTTCTTGTTTTCTGCTTTTCTTTTTTTTTATTTTTTTTTTAGCAGAGGAAGACTTGGTGATGCCTGAGGTCCCAACCGATGACGTGGTGATGGATCCTGTTGAGGCACCTGAAGAAGAACCGAGGGACTCTGGAGTAAATCCAGAATCTCCAATTGGTACGACTTCTTTTGCTCCCTTTTTTTTTTTTGAGTTTGTGACTTGGCTTGCTAACACATTTTTTTTTTGTTGTCAGTTGACTTGCCACAGGGTTCTGATGACTTTGAACCATCGATGGACGCAAATGTTGATGATGCTTCCGATGAGTTCATGGAGGAAGAAAGTGTTCCGCCAGTCGTCGAAGAAGGTATTTTATAATTATAACTCTGATAATGATTTTCAAACAGGGTCATATTCATACCTTTTTATCTCTCTTTTGCAGGTTTTGAAGTGGCAGAGGAGGATCCGTCGCTTCCAGAGCAAGAGATGCCAGAGGTTAATCCAGAGGTAGAAACTCCTGGGACCAGTTCTGACAATATTGAGGAGATTCCTCGCGCTGAGATTCCTTCCCGAGCAGGAGCAGCTTCAACTGGAAAGAGTTCTTTTGCTACTCTTCCAACAGATGATGATATGAGTAGCCGACCAACGGAGTTGGGTGAATCTTCAGCTGGGCCATCTCTTCTTTTTGCGAAGAAGGTGGTGATGCGAGTTCTGAGCTCTTGGATTGAGACTCTCTTTTCTGGGCACTTGGAAGCCGGATTTGGCATGATCCAGCATGTGCAGGAGATTCTCAGTGATGCTGAAGAGGCTGGTCTGGATGTCACAGGTGCCAGGGCGATCGTTGATAGGATCATTGCACTGGGTGACAAGTGGTTTGAGACCGTGAGTTTGGCTGATGACCAGTTCTTCAAGGAGATGTTCCTGGACCCTGCTGATAAGGCTAAGTCTGACCTGGATGAGGCTACAGAAAGCAAGAAGCAGGCAATCCGAAAGAGGAACTTAGAAGAGATAGCCATCATCAGGCTGACACATGACCTCAACATCCTTGACAGGGAGGTCGATGAGGCCAGGAAACGTCTTGAGCATTTGCAGGCACAAGTCGCTGCCAAGTGGACTGCCATAATAGAGGCTCGCGACAGGGAGAGTGCTCTGATTCACCAGGTTGCAGATGCCGAACGGGTTCTCAAAAGGAAGTCTGATGAGGAGGAACAATGGCAAACTGCTCGAGGTAAGCTTCCTGGTGTGAAAGAAGGGGTACAGCCCACTCCAGCATCTCATGGCAGGTTCCTGAAGAAGCGTGCCTTGGAATCCTTGACGGCTGAGGCTAAAAGTTTGCTTGGGGAGCTGAACTCTTGGCTAGAGACCATTTTTGATTGAGCTCCTGTATATTTTTTTTTACAGAAACCATCCTTCTCTCTCTTCTCTTTTTTTTTGGTACCACTTGTATTTTTTTTTTGTACTCCTTTTTTTTTTTTAGTGCTTGTGAACACTTTCTCTTTTTTTTTGGTA
Source organism: Litsea cubeba (assembly GCA_012931725.1). NCBI lineage: Eukaryota > Viridiplantae > Streptophyta > Magnoliopsida > Laurales > Lauraceae > Litsea > Litsea cubeba. The sequence goes on from CM022944.1 coordinate 83,483,670, forward strand.
CCACATGTATTTTTTGGTACTCTTTTTTTTTGTTATCCCTACGCTCACTTGAATCTTTTTGTGATAAAAGTAATTGCTAAATGGGATGCTCCTTTTTTTGTTATCCCTACGCTCACTTGAATCTTTTTGTGATAAAAGTAATTGCTAAATGGGATTCTCTTCTTTTTTTTTGTTATTCCTACGCTCACTTGAATCTTTTTGTGATAAAAGTAATTGCTAAATGGGATTTGATCAAAAGGTTGTCATTTTGTGAAAATCTTTTGTCAAGTGATTGTTTTGGCATGAAAGCCAGGTTTTTGTTTGTGGCATGGAAGCCGATTTTGGCATGAGAGCCAGCTTTTCTTGTGGCATTGATAGCCGAGTTTTTTTTTTGTGGCATCTATAGCCAGTTTTGGTGGCATTGATAGCCGAATTTGTTTTGGTGGCATTGATAGCCGAATATGTTTTGGTGGCATTGATAGCCGGTTTGTTTTGTGGCATCTATAGCCGGTTTTGTTTTGGTGGCATTGATAGCCGGGTTGTTTTGTGGCATCTATAGCCAGTTTTGTTTTGTGGCATTTATAGCCGTTTTTGTTTTTGAAATCCGAGTTTTTTTTTTTTTTTTGTTTGTGGCATTGATAGCCGGTTTTGTTTTGGTGGCATTGATAGCCGGTTTGTGGCATTTATAGCCTGTTCGTGGCATTTATAGCCTGTTTTGATGGCATTTATAGCCGGTTTGGTTTTCAAAAAATGCAAGTATCGACTAAAAGTCGCCTCCCTGCTGAATGTTCTTGCAAGTATCGATGGAATGTCGCATCCTTGCTCATTCGGTTGCGAGTATCGATGGAATGTCGCATCCTCGCGGATTTGGGTGCAAGTATCGATGGAATGTCGCATCCTTGCTTTTCAAAAATTTTGGTTTTGCGGGTACTGACTTGATGTCGTTTCCCCATGATTTTTGGAATTTGTGGTTTTCTCGAACCTTTGGGTTATGGATATCAACTGAAATATTGCGTCTCCACAGTTTTTTAGGTTTTTTCGAACCTTTGAAATTTGGGTTGTGGATATCAACTGAAATGTTGCGTTTCCACGGTTTTGGATTTTGCAAGTATCGATGAAATGTCGCTTCCCTGCGATTTTGGAAGTGTCGAACGTGGTTCGCTTGCTTCCGATTTGTGCGAGTATCGACTAAGCGTCGCTTCCTCGCGGTTTTTGAAAAACCATTTTTTTTTTTGTTTAAAGACACGAGGGTCATAAGTTTTGACCTAAAACCATTTTGGCGGTAAAAGGCAGGGTGGACTAGGGTGGAAATCCCTGAATCCGGATTTTGTTTCAAACCATGAATTTTGGGTTCAAGGGTTGAAAATTTTGGTCAAGTTAGGGAAAGGTTCCTAAACTTGGATATATATTTTTTTTTAACAATGAAACGATGAAATTAAGCATTGTTTTAGATTTCTAGAAATTTCAATATTTGACATGAAAATTCTAAAAAAGGGTGGGTTTAGCGAGCGTGTACCTGGAAACCGGTTTTGGCCGTACAGGCATTGCTCTTACCCAGTTGGGTAAGTCTTCAAGGGTAGTACCGCTTTAAGAACTTGCCGTTGATGGGCAGCATACATCTGTCACCTTCCATGTTTAGGAGTGCGTATGCGCCGTTAGAGAAAACCTTGTCGATGACGTAGGGTCCCTCCCATTTTGGCTCAAATTTGCCTTTGGACTTGTGAGCGAAGACCATTGGTCTTTTTACCGCAAGAACCAAGTCACTCTTTTTGTAGGCGCGTTGCCTGACCTTTTTATCGAAAGATCCTGCCATACGTGCTTGGTAAAGTTCAATGCTTTGTTGAGCTTCGAGCCGTTTCTCATCGAGATTGTCCAGCTCATGGAGCCGCAATTTGACATTGCTTTCTTGAGTCATGTCATTTTGCAAGGATACCCTCAAGGAAGGAATTTGTACTTCCAAGGGTACGACAGCTTCGCATCCATAGACCAAGGAGAATGGTGTGCTATGGGTTGGTCCTCGAACGGTGGTTCGATAGGCCCACAAAGCTTCAGACATTTTGTAGCTCCAGTCTCTTTTGTGACTAGAGACCATTTTCTTCATAATAGCTTGTGCCACAGGACTATATAAGGATAGTTGAGGCATACCTTCATTTTGGAAAGGTTCAAGCATGGAGTTTGATGAAGAAGCATTCGATCTATGGAAGAAGATCGGCTTTTCCTTTGCTGAAGTTGCTGGAACAACGAAGGAAGCTGACGTAGGATCTTCTATGTCAGAAGTTGTCTCCATTGGAGTAAGAGCAGGCTGAACTTGCTGAGTGTCAGCTTGGCTTGACGATGTGTCGTCTTCTGGCTCTGAATCCGAGTCCGTGTCTTGCATGATAGACACGAAAGAGACAACAAATTTGCCCCCAGGCTTTTGTTTTGCCTTCTTCACTTTAGTTGTGATGACCAAAGGCTTTGAAGATTTGAGGGAGATGATGAAGGGAGTTTGCATGCTCTCTTCAGATTTACCGGATGGTTTGTTTTCTTCCGGTGATTGTTGAGGAGCTTTGCCTTTATCTTTCTGGAGATTTTTGGCAGAGGATGCTGTATGCTTCTCCTCTTCTTCTTTTTCACCTTCATACATTTGTGAGTCTGCGAAGTGGATTTCTTTACCTTTGAAGGGTTTTCTGTCCGCAAAGACTCGATGTATCATGCCATCGTCGCCAACAAACTTGATGCATTGATGTAGAGTTGAAGGGACAACACCATTCTCATGGATCCAAGGGCGTCCGAGAAGGATGTTGTAGCATGAAGGGGTCTTTATTGCATACACTGTGACCTCAGAGATAAGATCACCTATCTGCAATTTGAACCTGATTTTGCCGATAGGCCTTTGAGTACTCCCATCGTATCCAAAGATAGATACAGATGTGTGGCTCAGTTTGCTGGGTGGGATGCCCAACTCTTCAAGAGCCGATGTGGAGATGAGGTTGAGTGCAGAACCTGGGTCGATCTGAACTCTATGCATAGGCATTTCCTTGATATACCCTGTGAAGTACAGGGGTCGGTTATGCCTGGTTTCGCCAAGTAGGAGGTCATCCTTTGTGAAGGCGATGGTTGCACTGGCTGCTTTTTTAACCGAGAGGCATTCAATGCATGATCCCTCAGTTTTCTTCTTTTCTCCCTTTGAGGAGGCTTCTGAGTTTTTGACCTGGTAATCCATTTCAATTTGGAGGACTTGCGGGGCATGTTTGTCGACATCCTCATTCAGCTTTTGTAATTCCGAAATGAGATTATCACGAGTGTGCGGAGACATTCGCAACAAATCTAGGATGTGCAGACGTGCAGGTATGTGCTTGAAGTGTTCAATCAAGTCATACTTCAAAGCCTCCTTAGGGCCTGCATGTTCATCATTGTTGCCACTAGGGGCACTTACAACATCTTTTCCCGAAGGATTTACATATGTAAAGGAAGATTGGTTGTAATTTTTGTGGTAGTCCCGGCCAGAGCGGGTGCCTTTACCAACTTCGAGAGCTTCTTGAGAAGGGTCTTCGTTTGGAAGATTGTCTTCAGGATCAAGAGGCTGTCGTTTTTCATTTGCTGAGGATGCATCAGCAGCAGAGCTACCATCCTCAGTGATTGTGTTGCATGGAGCATTTTCCGGGAACAAGTCCTGAACAGCATCCAGCAATCTTTCTTCTTCGTTGACTAATTCATCGTCCCAAGCATCAATGGCTGGGAATTCTTCAGTCAGGAAGGGTGTGAACTTCGAAGTCACAGTCTCAGGGGAAGAAACCTGAGAGGGTGTCATCTCAGTGAAAGTCACGTGAGACGAGGTGGCTCCAGAAGATATATTGCTAGGCGTCGCCGGAGTGTAAGTGCTCTCATCAGACGATGCTTCGGAAGAGCTATAATCCCGAATTATCACATTACAGGAAGCTCTGACGGGAGACGTTGCCTGATCGGAGTCAGACTCATCCTCGGATGTGAGAGGATCGTCTATCCAGCAATTTTCTCCATTTTCAGGAGTTAAGGGAGGATGTACCTGGTGGTCTTCAGGGACTTCAGGCTCTGGATTGCGAGGAGGCTCGTTGACGCGTTCTTGCTCTTGTTCTAGAGCGAGTCGCTGCAAGATCCTTGCATATTCTTCAAGATCAGGTATGGGAGCCGGATCTTCTTCTTCATCATCTCTTTGTGGCTCAACATTGTTGATTTCCACTGGAGTAATGAGAGGTGTTGGGTCAGCAGCATTTTCTTGTACAGCTTCTTGGTCTTCTTCATCATCAGACCAGGATCCTTGTGGCTGTAGGGGGTTATACCAGATTACTGGCATAAGATGAGACTCAGGAACCCATTCTTCATCGGAGAGATATTCTCCTGTTTCAAGGGATTCCTCCCACTCATCTGTGTAGTTGGATTCGAATCCATCATCGGTGTCGCTGGATTCGTATCCATCAATGGAGAATCCAACTACCGAATTGCAAGAGTATGATGCCTCCTGGATGGCTTCTTTAAATTGAGGTGGCATGAAATCATTGAGAGTGAATTTCCTTACCCCCTTTGAAGTCTCTGGAAGGGATGTTTTGGTTACCTCCAGTGAAGCGGTAGAGGAAGCCTCTGCCTTTTCTTTGACCTCTAGTTTTGGCTGGGTCTTCTCTTGCCGTTTGAGCTTGAGGAGATGTTTCCTAGCCTGCCTTCGCTGTTGAGCTGTAGGCTTTATTTTCACGACCTCCCAATTTTCATCTTCCAGGAGATCGGGATGTACCCATATCGGTTGTCCGTCTGGTGTCGGGTAAGGAACCAGTTCCTCGGACGCTTCGATTGAGTTTATCACCTTGAAGGAAGTAGTGATCTTCTTCTTCGGTGATCTTGATGTTTGTCCACATGTCACCATGTTGACGGAGGCAGACCCATAGTTTTTGTCAAAGGTGATGACTCCGTTTTTCCACATCTCATTTATTTTCTCTCTCACAACGAAGCATTGATTGAGAGGATGCGAGATCATCTGGTGGTATGGACAGTACCGAGGATCGTTGGTTTTGCCAACATCACCCGGTCTTTTTGGTTCAGGCAAGGTGAGCTTGCCGCTTGCTACAAGAGCCCCGAAGATTTCATCAACATCTTCATCAAACGGGTATTTCTTCTCTACTCGTTCTTTGAAGGCGTCAGAGAGTTCAGGTTTCTTACCAACAGCTTTGTTTTCAGCTTTCTTTGGTGGCTGAGGAGCTGACTTGGTCTGCACATTGAGAACCTCTTTCTTCTTTGGTTTAGAGGTGCAATGGCGGTTGGCTCTTTTCTTGATGATTTCTGACTGTTGAGGTCTTTAATCACCGTTTCAGCTTCCATGGAAGCTTCTAGGAGTTCTCCCAGGTTTTTTGATTTGTTGCCGATGATCATGGAGCGGATTCTGGCTCTCATGTTGTTTCGGCAGATGTCGACTAGCGACGCTTGTGGCAATACATCAGAGCATTTGTATGCCATTGCTTTCCACTTGTGAATGAAGTCATATGTTGATTCATTCTCCCCCTGTTTTAGGCTGCACAGCTGAGCCATAGTAGCGGGGTGATCTTCACCTTTGAAGTGAGTCAGGAAGCGTGTCTCTAGCATGGCCCAGTTTTGGATTGAGTCCTCCGGCAGAGTGGAGTACCAATCGAAGGCCGTACCTTTTAAGGTACTTGCAAAGAGGCGGATCTTGAGTGCATCTTGATCTGCGATAGCTCCCGTCAGGATCTTGAAGTGGATGACGTGCTGTCTGGCTGATCCTTTCCCCGTATATGTTTGGAGAGTAGGATGCTTGAATTTGGTGGGGAACGGGACCGATTCCATCCATAAGGGATATGGTGGGTTGATCCCATGCTCCTTGAGTATATCCTCTTCTTTTGCTTTGGCGAGGATACCGTCTACGTCCTTTTTGGTTAGGGCGCGTGACTCATTTTCTTCTCTATTTACCTCGTCGTCTTGATGATTCGGAGGAGGTTCATTGTTCGCCTGATTTTGGAAGGCGAGGAGAAGGTTTTCCATCAGAGTTTCAATCCTCTGCTGGCCCTGTTCCAACTGCTGGATGCGGGTGATCGCATCTTCTGGAGGTGGATTGCGGGGTGGTGGCTCAGAATTTGTAGCCAAGACATTCATCCTTCGTGATTCGAACGAAGAAATTGTCCTGGTGACTGAGCTGGGGCTCATTCTTTTTGAAGAGGAGCTTGAGGAAGGATCACTCTGCTGTCCTTTGCTTGAAGGAGCAGGGGATTCTTCTGAATGTCTTCTTGTCCTTGAGACGCTGCGGGTCATCGGACGTCGGACATGGATTTTTGTTGCTGATTTTTGGCGCCTTCTGGTTTTTCCAACCATATGGACGGCAGCAACTTGGTTGGGTCTTTCTTTTTCGACCCATTTAGGAGAGACTTGAAGTGTGGGAGGCTGGGTCCTTTGCTTCTCTAGTCTCTTTTGTCTATACGACGCGCGGCGGCGTATACGACGAGCAATTTGAGCTTCGGTCAGCTCTGACTGGGCTTTGACGATGAAGGATGTGCTCCCTCTGGCGCAGCAGCCGAGCCTGTCTTCTTTGTAGCTGGGCAAGGATAGGATGCGAACCCTATCCTTTGCCAGTTGCAGCGAAGCTTTGAATTTTTGAAGTTCGGCCCCTGTAGATATGAAGGGTCGAACTGCAGGTTTGTAGGCCTTAGCAGATGCTTGTAGAGGCCTTGTGATGCATGACTTGATTTTGGGCTTGTAGGAACAAGCCGGCTCATGCTGGGATGACTTGGGAGTCAGGTTTGAGATGGGTCTCTCCTCTTTCATGTAAGCAAGAGGGTAGAACTGGTTCTCTTTGAGTGGGGCCAGGTATGCTGGCTTGGTGGATGTTTGGGACCTTCTCTGTTTTGGTGAAGGTTTTGGGGACCAAGTCTTGGAGTAGACCTGGTTGTTTGCAGGTTGAGCCTTCGTGGGGCTGCCACGGGCTTCAGGCCTTCTGGTGCTCGCCTTTGGTGTCATGGTAGTGACACGTTGAGAGGCGAGTTTCTGCTTCTTGGAGGGAGCAGTTTGTTCCTCAGGAAGTGGGAATGGTCCCAGCGTCCCAAAGACGATAGTCCGGGGAGTCGAGGTCGACCCGGAGTTCAGAGAGTTGCCGAGGGAGTTGACACTTCGGCAGCTGATGGGGCGCTTGTAGGTGCGCGTGGTTTGCTTCTGTTGAAGCATGAGTTGGTGCTTGTTTTCGTCGAAAGTAATGGTTAGTGAAGCTGCCATTGTTAGTTTTCGAAAATTTCTGAAACAAGACCACATCCATTAGTAATCACAAGAATATAATGATCATAAATGGGAAGTTCTATGGTTTCGTCTTTTCAAATTGCTCGAGGTAGATGACCCAAGCAATATGAGGAAGGCAAAATGCCATAGAAGGTACAATTGTTCTGATCGCAGGTATGGTAAGCCCAGAATGGGCATCCCAGTGACTGCTAGAAGCAATTGTGAACTTAAATTCGACTTATCGAGAAGCAGAGCTTGCTCGAGGTAAGAAGAATATAAAGTTGGAGTTACAGATGTGCCGGTCGCAATACAGTAGACCCTGAAAGGGCGTACTAGTACCGCTAGACACAAATGTTTTGAGACCGCATCTATGAGATGAGATTCTCTGTTTTGAAAGGTCAAGATTGGATTCATCAAAGAGAGCAGATGGTATTCCAATCTGAACACGGGCTCAGCGATTTCCGCGAGCGCCAGTGCTCAGAAAGAAATGAACCATGATTTCTCGGATCTGAATCTAAAAATGACGAGTTTTTTTTTTTGAAAGGCCAATATCGGGTTCATCAAAGAGAGCAAAAGGCACTCCAATCTGAACACGGGCTCAGCGATTTCCGCGAGCGCCAGTGCTCAGAAAGGAGAAGACCAAGATTTCTCTAATCTAAACCCAAAATGACGGAAGTTTTTTTTTTTTTGAAGATTTTGAAGATTTTTTTTTTAAATCTTTTTTTTATTTTTTTTTATTTTTTTTCTTTTTAAGATTTTTTTTTGAAATTTTTTTTATTTTTTATTTTTTATTTTAAATTTTTATTTTTAAAAATTTTATTTTTGAAAAAAAATTTATTTAAAAGACGAGAGAGTACACATAGGCCTCCTAACCCGGTCTTATGAAATCTTGATTGATAGAATTGCCCCCAGGTAAGGGTAGGATTACTTAATGAACCCGTTTGGAGGACCCTTGCCTAGAACAGTCAAGCTGTCTCCACACTCTGGACAAGGCTTTTCTTTGAATCAACCATGATCAAAGAACACAGTTGGTTTAACCTTAGTGGTCTATGTCTTTTTTTTTTATATATTTTTTTTATTTTTATGAATTCATCGAAGAGAAACAATGGCCCAAAACCTTAGTCGAACAGGCTCAACATTTCTGCAAGCGCGATGAACGATAGGAACGGATCAAGGTTTCTCAATTTTGAATCCAAATTGAGAAATCTAAAATTTTTATATATATATATATATTTTTTTAGATTTTTAATGAACTCATCGAAGAGAAACAATGGCCCAACCCCCGATCCGAACACGGTCTCAGCGATTTCCGCGAGCGCCAGTGCCCAGAAGGGAAAGGATCAAAGTTTCTCAATTTTGAATCCAAAAATGAAAAATCTGATTTTTTTTTGTTTTTTTTTTGAAAAGAGAAAGAGTGGAAATAAATTCAAAGAATTAGAAATTTCCAAACAAAAAATCTCATCTCATTTTTTTTTTATGCGGAATTCAACATAGGCCACCAATTATAAAGTGGCCAAGGAATCGAGAAAAGAAATATAAGCATAGAGCAAAATATATGATATGCAAATATTTCATTTCTAGCATCGTGTTCTCAAATAAATGAGTCCCACCGGGTGTGCCAGCTTGATGGACTGCGCTCCCGGATGCCCGGGTTCCTACCGAGGTCGGCGGACGTGGGAGTCCGTTTGGTTCCGACCCTTTCGTAACCGGGGGGCAAGGGGGGCGTGCATCAACATTTCTTTTTTGTGGGTGTGCCAGATTTTCTATTTTTACTTGGAATTGCAAGTGGTGATCCGGAGATCAACCTTCGCAAGTAAAAAGGAAATCAACTTCTTTCAAGTTTTCCATTGCACATATATTTAAGAAAAGAGACATTTTTCTTAGTTTGCCGTGAAAGGCGATTTTTTGGCATTTATAGCCGATTTTGGCGTTTATAGCCGATTTTGGCGTTTATAGCCGATTTACAATCCTTATCAACAATGAAAGACAAGAATTGTGATTTTTGTCTCTTTTGAAAAAAATACAAACTACAATGAAAAGCAAGAAAAGGAGGATCTAACTTCTCAGGAGATTGTGGGGGACTCGTTTAGATTGACGGTCGCAAGCCATATGTGGGCTTCGCCATCATCCATGCAGATGAGAACAGAGGATGCTATTGATTCGCTTGGCTTGGCTATAACCTCAGGTTTTTAGAGGACAAAGACCAAAGGAAGGTCCTATGTCCAATAAAAAGCCGAGTAGACGGGCTGAAAAGCCATATCTAAGCCATTGGAGGCAGGAGGAGAAGGCAAGGACCTTGGGGGGGTACCCCCCAAGGGACTTTTGTCACCTTGTTGCGGTGGCCGGTGTAGAACTTCCGCAGAGTTTTCTCTCTTTTTCCTTTCTCTGGATTTCTGTCTGTGTGCTTGTGCTTTTTTCTCTGCTGTTTCTGATTTCTGTCTGCTGTTTGTTGATTGATGTTCGATGATCTTTGATTGTTTTTTCTTCTTGGAGAGCCCTCCTATTTATAGGCTTTTAGGTAGCCTTTTAGGTGGGTTTATGGGCTTTTATTGTCATTAAGCCGCATAATGGGAGGAGTTACAAAATTGAATTATTTATTTTGTAACTCCTTTTTCTTGGCTTCTGATTGGCCGGAGGAGATTGAGGGCATTTAATCGCCTTTAATCGCCATGATGGGAGGAGTTTCATGGGTTAAATGCCATGAATTTCTTGACTTGTAACTCCCGAATGCTTGCTTCTGATTGGGCCGTCCAAAGAAATGGATTAATGACTGTAATAAAGTTAGTCAATTAATCGCATTAAGTGGTCGCCGAGCAGCTGAAGAGTCGCGGGCCGTGCCACGTCTTTTGGGATTCTTCTGTTGATGATCATCGATGGATCTTCATGTAGATCGACATCAGATGACCATGTAATTTCAGGTGTTTGTTGCCAACAGCGGGTCGGTGCCATCTGTCCTGTCGATTTCTCGATCGGTCGGGTAGAAAGCACACTTTTTTTTGGTTGACCGGGTGGCGATCAATATTGTTTTCGATACTCTTGATGATTTACCCGTGTTTTGGACGGATGTCAGAGGACTTGGTGTCTCAAAAGCATGAATTTTGGAAAGTACCAGAGGCTGGGCTCCTCGAATCGCAAAAAAACGGCGAAAACCGGGGTTTCCGGGGCTTTCCCGGCGACCCCGGGTTCCAAGGTCGCCGGCGACCCTGGCCCAGGGTCGCAGGGGCCTGCGACCCTGGGGGGGTTTTCCCCCTTTCGTGTCCCGTTTTGCGTCCGTTTTTGCTGTTTTTCGATTCTTTTTTCTTCTATACTTTTCCTTGACATTTTGACCATTTATTGGCCTAATTTCTTTGTAGGAAACCTGATGAGAATCCTTGCATTTTATTTTGCAAAGTTTCCAATTTCCTGAGAAAGCCGAAGACTTTGTCGCGCAGAGCTGCCGATTTTCCGTCAGAAGCTGAAACTGGGCCAAACGATGTCGGAATGACCTGAAATTTGGTGTGAAGCCTCCTGAGCAATAAATAAGACCAACCATAGGCTTTTGTTTGAGTTTTGAAGCCGTTTGGGGTCCTATCACCTGTAGACTTGCTTTTTGTCGCGATGAAGATGTCGCGGTTTGATGTGCGGTCAACCGATGTCCGATTGACTTGAAATTTGACAGGGAACCTATTGGAGTCATTTTAAGATGATGCATAGGCTCTGTCTTGGAAACCATGGTCCCGGAGAGCTTTGCCGCCGAGAGGCCTGATTTGGCTGTCGGAGAAGCGAAGTTAGGCCAAATGATTTTGAAATGGCCTGAAACTTCTTGTGTACTCCTCTTTTGGCTGTCTGGAAGAATCTTGCAGTTTTTGTTTGATTCTGACAAGATTTGATTTTTGGAAGCAGCATTGCCTATTTATGGCAGGTTGCGACTTCATGTAGCTCTTTGGATCTTGAAGAGGCAAAGTGACATTTTTGGTGTCAACAGGGACTGGAAACAGAATCAGAACCGTAGCCACTACACGTGGGACCGGCAGATAAAAACCGTTGCCATGGTCGGTACAGACAGAATCCAAGCTGCAGCTGGCAGAAAAATTAAAGATCCCAAGCCGAGTGATCAACCCGACAAGGTGACCTAAGCCTAGTGGTGCCTTTAGTTTTCAAAATTCGAACCGATACAAATCAGACCATAATAATCCCTTTGTCTCATGGGCTCACACTACAAAGCAATGGCCCCATCTTGCCTCGAGGTTTTATTTTTGAAATAATAGTCTCTTTGGCTCATGGGCTCGCACTACAAAGCTCTGGCCCCGTCTTGCCTCGAGTTTTTTTTTCAAAATACTAATCTTATCGAAGAAATCCCGAATGTGACGAACCACTCCAATCTCCTTCCGAATCGATTCGGAGAAAACATACGAATTTCCAGGGTAAACCACTCAAATACACATCAAAGTAGTTTGTATAAAATCATGCGATCAATCCTTTCGAACATGGAAAACCACATGATTTTATAACAAATCACCGATGCTATTCAAATTAGTTCACCGAGGAATACAAATACATTCTCTGACTTGAAATGGAATGGAATAGTGTAGAATGACTTAATGACTTACCAAGGAACCATCTCAATACAAAGCCCTTCCAATCATCAAATAATGAGAACTTTTAACATAAACACACTTAATCCAAAATCTTGACAATGTTGAAAAACAATGACTCAAATTATGTAGATAAGACCATTTCATAACACATCAAGGTAAACAACCCATTAATCAAAGAGAAGAAGTAATAATAAAGAAAGGATGCATAGGAAAATCCAAAACTTGATATAAGGGAAATCAAACCATCTCATTATCTGAAAATTTACTTGCCTTGGTCAAGAGATTCACAAAAATCACTCCAAACACAATCCTCTAAGGTCCAAGGTCTTCCATCTACAAAAGCCCCAACACAAACCAAGAGAAACCCTAACAATCAATCATTCTCAAATTTCCATGAAAACCCTTTGCATAAATGAGGAAAATACTCCAAATGGTTTGAAAAACAAGGACCTCAAGTAAGAAATGCCATTGCTAACCTTGAAAAGCTCAAACGAAGAAGAGAAGCTTGAAAGGAAGCCTTGCCCTAGCTCAAATCCTTTGAAAAAGGGTTCTTTAGAAAGCTTGAATGGAGAGGAAGAGCCTTAGGAGATCAATCCTCCATTTAGCACTCAAGAAGAGGGGTTTCCAAGAGGAGAGAGAAAGTGCTGGGAGAAACCCTATGCCCACTCTTGTTGCAGGAAAAAGGAAGAATGGGGAAGAAGAAGAGCCCCATTGTGGTTTTATAAAGGATAAGTGGGCTGGGCCCCATGAGCCCCAATCTTACAAAGGCTGAAACTAACATTTGTGGGTCCCGAATGAGATCGACGAAGAAGACAAAATCGATCATCGAAATATTTACTTTCCAAAAAGTATATTTTCCCCAATTTCTGAAATTTTCAAAATTTATGGACAGATTTAGTGAAAATGTCATTTTTGCCCTTTTTTCTCAAAAAACGCGATTTCTGAGCATCAAATCAAAATGGTCAAAACATGAAAGTTGTCCAACTTAATAAGATGAGTCACAATAAACCAAATTTAGAATTTTTAGAAATCAAAAGTAATTTCTCATATAAATATATTTTTTACAAAGACCGGGTCAAACTAAAGTCAACGGTCTTCCAAATCTCCAAGGCTATGAAAAATCTAGTCAAACTCAAAGACAAGGTGAAAACCAACTCAAATCTCACTTAACAAGTTAAACCACGATTAAAACAATACTAAACAGAGAAATTGGGGGTCGGGGTCTTACATCCTCCCCCCCTTAGAACCCATTTGGTCCTCCAAATGGTCTAAACCAAATCAAAATCAAAAACCCAAAAGACAAAAGAAAACACTGACACCCTACGCTGAACCTTGGCAACTGAGATACCCTCTGATAAAAAATGACGTTGAGATGTGCCTGCAAACAACATTCTGATTCGGTTGAAGGCTTCACACTTTTCCACATATCTGCTAAAAAACATACTCCTCTGACCAAATTAGAATTCAACAATTCTTCTAATCATCCTTGGTGTCATCTGTCGTTCCTGTACTGGATCATTTCTTTTGCTTACCTCGTCAGTCACTGTCGGTCCAAGAAACTGCAAGTTCTATCTCTTTCTATCAGCTTGGAATTCTGTGCCTTAAGTCCTACAAAGCTGTACACGGTGTCCCTGACGCTTGTACGAAGATGTGATCGTAGACATGTTTTCTCTGAAATAATCTCCATCCCGAAAAAATTTTGAAATTCCATATACCTACTTACATTGTACCTTTCAGATTCTGGCTTGAAACTCTTCTATCTGATCTTGTCTTTGAGGAATTAATGAAATTGAAATCCTACCAAGTGCTAGTCTCTTCATCCACTGTGACTCGAAATCCTGAAATAATCTATCATCTCCATCAAAGCTATCAACGCAAGAGTCTCATGTCTTTGACTTGGTCTGCTACAACCCAGATGTCACTCTGCTATAAACCAAATGTTAAACTGCCATAACCTGCTGAGTTGCTCTGTGTCGAAACTTCGCATGGCTCGCCTTTTCAGATTTCACTCTTCAAGTCTTCTACCCTTGACATGTAAAGCTGACCTTGGAATTCCAATATGTGTTCACAACTCCATATTCCAAATCTTTCTGTGCTGTACTCAGAATTCTTGCCCACATCTGATTCTATCTACTTGTTGTTCTTGATCTTCTGCTTGATACTATGTCATCAACAAAATACACCTGCCAAGCTGGCATCATTCCCTGATAAGTTGAAACTTTCAATCCAAGTCTTGAATGATGTTTACTCTCTCATAGATCCAACTTTGTTTCCAGCTGAACCAGTACACCCCCTGACATCCATCAACCCTTCAATTCTTACACTTCCAAACTCCAATCATAAGCCATTACAACTCATTCCATTCAATACGAAACAAATCTTAAAATTTTAAACATAATGACTAAAATAATTACTTAGTTGAATTTCATCATTTTAAAACATAGTAGAAACTGAACTTCCAAATTATCAAATAAAGCTTAAATAAATAAAGTTTATCAAAGTCTGAGTATGAAATAATAATATTCATTTTGAAATTCATATCTTCATAACCCAACAAATCATTGAAATACTCAACAATTTTAAATCAGGATTTCAAAAATAAATCAGGTTCATATAGTATGACTATACATCAAACTTTGTTGAAATCTGAGTGTTAATTAAACACTAAACCTTGTTACAATCTGAGCTCATTCTTTCATAAAAATCCTGTAGAGATCTAAGTACAGCTGACCGTTAAAACAAATGTAGAAACCTGTATATAATCTAAACGCAAAAACCCTTAGGAAACTCATTTTTTATAGCCAAAGAGAATGAATCAATGAAATAGAAATTTCACATCGTACTTTGAAAAAGAAACACAATTTTAGTTACATGTTTTTAAAGATCAGTTTATCCACTAGTCTCTACAATCCATCATTAAAAACACCCATCCATTTCTAACCAAACATATACAAAATTTTGAAATCATCAAGGTCTTGAAATGTAGATGTCAACATTTAAGAAAATTAAAACAAGAGCAAAATTTCAAGATCATTATAAAATAATATCTTAAGAAGATTAAACATAATCCATTGTTTAAACACTGCAAGGATAAATCATAGACATTAAGAAAAACATAACAAAAGATGGATATATCATGAAAATCATTCTAAATAAGAGATGGACATCGCACTAACTGAGGTATTCACTTGCATCTGCATGTTGTCCAATCCAATATCCTGTAAGTCGGTAAAATTCTCAAGGTTTCCTCTGCTGCCAAAAATTATCTTGACTACAACTAACCATCCACTTGGTATTACCGCTAAATCAACTACACTGGCTAAGCTGCAAGTCATGAAAATTCTCAGCCAAAACTATGACAAGGCTCATTGAATCCGGGAAATCCCTGAGTTTCTTGTACTAACTTCTAGTCTTACTAACTAAGAATCACTTCTCCCTTCATAAAATCAATAGCTAATATGCCTTTTGCAGTCCTTCATCTTGGAAAGATGGTCTGAGTTCACCCAAAATCCACATTTACTTACCTTGGTATGCTGCATGATGATCTTCGATTAGCTGAGAGGGGATCTTCAAATACTGCTCAAGTCCTACTTTGGCTGGCAAATGTACATGTTTTCTCTCATTAACCACAATGAAGATGCTGAAGGCTGAAAGTCTGCTGATGTTTTCCGAAAACAACATACTAAGTCCACAGGGTTCTCAGTCTCCGACACAAGTACAGACAAAAGACACTAAACAAGAGTATGGAGACTTTAAATTCTCCGCCACTAAGGAGGAAATTTGGTCATCCAAATCTCCTAACAACAAGGACTAAAGGAAAAGACAAGCAAAGTCTCCCGAATTGAAAGAAAAACAGACTCAAATTCAGAAAAACAAGGACAAGAGGAAACAGATCGACACAAACTAACAAATCCTCACCACACGTCTTAATGTCTCTAGAGTATTTTATTTCCTAGAAACTAACCAGCTCTGATACCAACCTGTCACACCCCGAAACCGGGCCCTGCAGTGATCCGATCTCGGAATGCGAAATTTTGGAATAAATTTGAAACTTTTGTTATTTTTCCCAAGATCCGCGTGAATGAGGATAATAAAATTCCATCACGATCAGAATATATTTTCGCGGAAGCTAATCATAGCATGCGACCCGGAGTCCGTGGCCATCGGATTCCGTGTCGCACTTAACCAATATCATAAAGTCATCATATGAGCCGACTGGTACAGATCATAAATCATAAAATACTGAGCTTGGAGTCGCAGGACTATTTATTTCCCACAAATTCAAATTACAATTAACAAGTGTCTTAATTACAAACCTAAGAAAAAGGCTAACAAAGCCATACAAAAATATCCAACTAAACAGAAATACTACCCCTAATATTTAGATACAAACTCTGGTGCCAAACATGACATCTGGATGATATCAACGGGCAGCCTCTCACATCAGATCGGCGGCTCCACCGCCTCCTTCGATCAAACACCTAACAATGGAAAGAGAAGAAACTGGCACCAAACAAACGGGGTCAGACACGACGGTCTGGCAAGCATATAAACAGGTAATATGCAACATGGGCATTAAAAAAAATCTTATGGAATCATTGTAAATCCATTTAAAGAGTCGAAACAATAATAGCAACAAATCATGATAAAACGATCGAAAGACCGAACATAAATATCAAGGCAAATAAACAAACAGTCTCTGGAGTATAAATATCTCGAAATGATAACAGCATACGCAAAACATTTAATAATTGGAAATACATTTAAAATCCTGAATAATAGAGACAATACGATAAAAGATCGATTCATAAACATTAACAAATTCAAAGAATACAATAAGTATAAACAAACAAGAATCATAAAAAAAATTAATAAAGAGATAAAACATTGGCAACCACACATAGCTATATTCTCCTATTACCGAAGTAACAAGAGCAGACAGAAATGTAGCCACTACACGTGGGACCGGAAACAGAATCAGAACCGTAGCCACTACACGTGGGACCGGCAGATAAAAACCGTTGCCATGGTCGGTACAGACAGAATCTAAGCTGCAGCTAGCAGAAAAATTAAAGATCCCAAGCCGGGTGATCAGCCCGACAAGGTGACCTAAGCCTAGTGGTGCCTTTAGCTTTCAAAATTCGAACCGATACAAATCAAACCATAATAAACCCTTTGGCTCATGGGCTCACACTACAAAGCTCTGGCCCCATCTTGCCTCGAGGTTTTATTTTTGAAATAATAGTCTCTTTGGCTCATGGGCTCGCACTACAAAGCTCTGGCCCCGTCTTGCCTCGAGGTTTTATTTTCAAAATAATAATCTTATCGAGGAAATCCTGAATGTGACGAGCCACTCCAATCTCCTTCCGAATCGATTCGGAGAAAACATACGAATTTCCAGGGTAAACCACTCAAATACACATCAAAGTAGTTTGTATAAAATCATGCGATCAATCCTTCCGAACATGGAAAACCACATGATTTTATAACAAATCACCGATGCTATTCAAATTAGTTCACCGAGGAATACAAATACATTCTCTGACTTGAAATGGAATGGAATAGTGTAGAATGACTTAATGACTTACCAAGGAACCATCTCAATACACATTTAACCTTTAAACATTGATTAATAAGATAATATGTTTGATGCCAATGAAAATCCACAACATTTAAATGATAGAGTGTGCATTGAGACTTGAAAGATTCCCAGGTAATTTCACATATGCTCATTGTATCATTGTTCTCACTCCCATTTCATAATTTTCCAAGTATCCAAATTTACCCAAAACATTCATGGGCTCTTAGGCATAAAAAGGGAATTAACGGGCCACAAATCAAGGAGGAGAAACCACAAATCAAGGAGGAGAAATGGGCTGAAATGGGCCTGACACAGGCCTGAAAAAGAACCCGAAACAGTCCGCGAAACAGCCCAAAAGAATGGGCCCAGATAGACCTGGGCTCGCTCGAGCGACCCAGGGTCGGCTCGAGCGAAGCCCAGGCACAACCTGGTCTGCTCGAGCGGCCAACTGTGTCGCTCGAGCGGGACTGGGCTCTGTCCCAGTCCGGGCCGAGTGTAGAAATGCACTCTTTTGTGCATTTTTTTGATTCCTTTTCCCCCTCTTTCTTACATACATATTTTCTTACAATTTAGGTCTCTTGAAGCCCCATTAAACTCCACTGAATCATCACCCTAATCCATTCAATTTCTCCAAACAAATCAAATCTAAACAAAACCCTTCCAATCATCAAATAATGAGAACTTTTAACATAAACACACTTAATCCAAAATCTTGACAATGTTGAAAAACAATGACTCAAATTATGTAGATAAGACCATTTCATAACACATCAAGGTAAACAACCCATTAATGAAAGAGAAGAAGTAACAATAAAGAAAGGATGCATAGGAAAATCCAAAACTTGATATAAGGGAAATCAATCCATCTCATTATCTGAAAATTTACTTGCCTTGGTCAAGAGATTCACAAAAATCACTCCAAACACAATCCTCTAAGGTCCAAGGTCTTCCATCTACAAAAGCCCCAAAACAAACCAAGAGAAACCCTAACATCAATCATTCTCAAATTTCCATGAAAACCCTTTGCATAAATGAGGAAAATACTCCAAATGGTTTGAAAAACAAGGACCTCAAGTAAGAAATGCCATTGCTAACCTTGAAAAGCTCAAATGAAGAAGAGAAGCTTGAAAGGAAGCCTTGCCCTAGCTCAAATCCTTTGAAAAAGGGTTCTTTAGAAAGCTTGATGGAGAGGAAGAGTCCTAGGAGATCAATCCTCCATTTAGCACTCAAGAAGAAGGGTTTCCAAGAGGAGAGAGAAAGTGCTGGGAGAAACCCTATGCCCACTCTTGTTGCAGGAAAAAGGAAGCATGGGGAAGAAGAAGAGCCCCATTGTGGTTTTATAAAGAATAAGTGGGCTGGGCCCCATGGCCCCAATCTTACAAAGGCTGAAACTAACATTTGTAGGTCCCGAATGAGATCGACGAAGAAGACAAAATCGATCATCGAAATATTTACTTTCCAAAAAGTATATTTTCCCCAATTTCTGAAATTTTCAAAATTTATGGACAGATTTAGTGAAAATGTCATTTTTGCCCATTTTTCTCGAAAAACGCAATTTCTGAGCATCAAATCAAAATGGTCAAAACATGAAAGTTGTCCAACTTAATGAGATGAGTCAAAATAAACCAAATTCAGAAATTTTAGAAATCAAAAGTAATTTCTCATAAAAATACATTTTTTACAAAGACCGGGTCAAACTAAAGTCAACGGTCTTCCAAATCTCCAAGGCTATGAAAAATCTAGTCAAACTCAAAGACAAGGTCGAAACCAACTCAAATCTCACTTAACAAGTTAAACCATGATTAAAACAATACTAAACAGAGAAATTGGGGGTCCGGGTCTTACAATTTCCATTTTACTTGCGAAGGTCGATCTCCGGATCACCACTTGTAATTCCAAGTAAAATATAAAATCTGGCACACCCACACAAAAAAATATTGATGCACGCCTCTGCCCCTCGCTTACGAAAGGGTCGAACCCAAACGGACTCCCACGTCCACTGACCTCGGTAGAACCGAGCAATAGAAGCGCTGTCCATCAAGCTGGCACACTCGGTGGGACTCGTTCATTTGAGAACATGATGCTAGAAATGAAATATTTGCATATCATATCATTTGCTCTATGCTTATACTTTTTTTATCGATTCCTTGGCTACTTTCTAATTGGTGGCCAATGTTGAATTCCCCATCTAAAAAAATGAGATGAGATTTTTTGGAAATTCCTAATTCTTTGAATTTATTTCCACTCTTTCTCTTTTCAAAAAAAAAACAAAAAAAAAGATTTTTTCATTTTGGATTCAAAATTGAGAAACCTTGATCTTTTCCTATTGTTCATCGTGCTTGTAGAAATGTTGAGCCTGTTAGACTAAGGTTTTGGGCCATCGTTTCTCTTCGATGAGTTCATTAAAGATCTAAAAAAAAAAACAAAAAGTAAATAAATAAATAAAAACAAAAAATCAGATTTTTCATTTTGGATTCAAAATTAAGAAACCTTGATCCTTTCCTATCGTTCGTCGTGCTTGCAGAAATGTTGAGCCTGTTCGACTAAGGTTTTGGGCCATCGTTTCTCTTCGATGAGTTAATTAAAGATCTAAAAAAAAAAGTAAAAAACAAAAAAGACATAGACCACTAAGTTTAAACCAATTGCATTCTTTGATCACGGTTGATTTAAGAAAAGCCTTGTCCAGAGTTTGGAGACAGCTTGATTGTTCTAGGCAAGGGTCCTCCAAACGGGTTCATTAAATAATCCTACCCTTACCTGGGGGCAATTCTATCAATCGAGATTTCATATGATCGGGTTAGGAGGCCTATGTGTACTCTCTCGTCCTTTAAATAAAAAAATTTTCAAAATAATTTTTTTAAAATAAAAATTTTAAAATAAAGATTTTAAAATAAAAAATTCAAAAAAAAATTCAAAAAGAATCTTGAAAAAAATAAATAAAAATAAAAATATATAAAAAAAAGATTTTAAAAAAAATACTAAAAAAAATCTTCAAAAAAAAAACTTCCGTCATTTTTGGGTTCAGATTGGAGAAATTTTGGTTCATTTCCTTCTGAGTACTGGCGCTCGCGGAAATCGCTGAGACCGTATTTGGAACGGAATACCATCTGCTCTCTCTGATGAATCCATTCTTGACCTTTCAAAACAGAGAATCTCATCTCATGGATGCGGTTTCAAAACATTTGTGTCTAGCTGTACTAGTACGCCCTTTCAGGGTCTACTGTATTCGCGACCGGCACATTTGTAACTCCAACCTTATATTCTTCTTACATCGAGTAAGCTATGCTTCTCAATAAGTCGAATTTAGGTTCACAATTGCTTCTAGCAGTCATTGGAACGCTCATTCTGGGCTCACCATACCTGCGATCAGAACAATTGTACCCTCTATTGCTTTTTGCCTTCTTCATATTACTTAGGTCATATCCCTCGAGCGATTTGAAAAGACAAAACCATAGAACTTCCCATTTATGATCATTATATTCTTGTGATTACTAATGGATGTGGTCTTGTTTCAGAGATTTTTCGAAAACTAACAATGGCAGCATCCCTTACCATTACTTTCGATGAGAACAAGCACCAGCTCATGCTTCAACAGAAGCAAACCACGCGCACCTACAAGCGCCCTATCAGCTGCCGAAGCGTCAACTCCCTCGACAACTCTCTGAACTCCGGGTCGACCTCGACTCCCCGGACTATTGTCTTTGGGACGCTGGGACCATTCCCACTTCCAGAAGAACAAACTGCTCCTTCCAAGAAGCAGAAGGTCACCTCTCAACGTGTCACTACCGTGACACCAAAGGCGAGCACTAGAAAGCCCGAAGCCCGTGGCACCCCCACGAAGCCTCGACCCACAAACGACCACGTATATCCCAAGACTTGGTCCGCAAGACCTTCACCAAAACAAAGAAGATCCCAAACATCCACTAAGCCAGCATACCTGGCCCCACTCAAGGAGAACCAGTTCTACCCTCTTGCCTACATGAAAGAGGAAAGACCCATCTCCAACCTAACTCCCAAGTCAACTCAGTATGAGCCGGCTTGTTCCTACAAGCCCAAAGTCAGATCATGCATCACAAGGCCTCTACAAGTACCTGCTAAGGCCGACAATCCTGCAGTTCGACCCTTCATCTCTACAGGGGCCGAACTCCAAAAATTCAAATCTCCGCTGCAACAGGCGAAGGACCGGGTTCACATCCTGCCCTTGCCTAGCTACAAAGAAGACAGGCTCGGCTGCTGCGCTCGAGGGAGCACATCCTTCATCGTCAAAGCCCAGCCAAAGCTGACTGAAGCTCAAATTGCTCGTCGTATACGCCGCCGCGCGTTGTATCGACAAAAGAGACTAGAGAAGCAAAGGACCCAGCCTCCTACACTTCAAGTCTCTCACAAATGGGTTGAAAAAGAAAGACCCAACCAAGTTGCTGCCTTCCATATGGTTGGAAAAATCAGAAGACGCCAAAAGTCAGCATCCAAAATCCATGTCCGACGTACGTGACCGGCAGCGTCTCCAGGACAAGAAGACATTCAGAAGAATCCCCTACTCCTTCAAGCAAAGGACGGCAGAGTGATCCTTCCTCAAGCTCTTCATCAAAAAGAAAGAGCCCCAGCTCAGTCACTATGACGGTTTCTTTGTTCGAATCTCGAAGGATGAATGTCCTGGCAACAAATTCTGAGCCACCACCGCCGTTTTCCACCTCAAGATGACGCGATCACACGCATCCAGTAGTTGGAGCAAGGCCAATAGAGGATTGAAACTCTGATGGAAAACCTTCTCCTCGCCTTCCAAAATCAGGCGAACAATGAACCTCCTCCGAATCATCAAGATGGTGAGGCAAATGGGGAAGAAAATGAGTCACGCGCCCTTACAAAAAAGGACGTAGATAGTATCCTCGCAAAAGCAAAAGAAGAGGATATACTCAAGGAGCATGGGATCAAGCCACCATATCGCTTATGGATGGACTCGGTCCCGTTCCCCACAAAATTCAAGCATCCAACTCTTCAAACATATATGGGGAAAGGATCAGCCAGACAGCACGTCATCCACTTTAAGATCTTGACGGGAACTATCGCGGATCAAGATGCACTCAAGATCCGCCTCTTTGAAAGTACCCTAAAAGGTACTGCTTTCGATTGGTACTCCACTCTGCCGGAGGACTCCATCCAAAATTGGGCCATGCTAGAGACATGCTTCCTGACTCACTTCAAAGGTGAGGATCATCCCGCTACTATGGCTCAGCTGAGCAGCCTAAAATAGGGGGAGATTGAGTCAACATATGACTTCATTCACAAGTGGAAAGCATTAGCATACAAATGCTCTGATGTATTGCCACAAGCGTCGCTAGTCGACATCTGCCGAAACAACTTGAGAGGTAGAATCTACTCCATGATCATCGGTAACAAATCAAAGAACCTGGGAGAACTCCTAAAAGCTTCCATGGAAGCTGAAACGGTGATTAAAGACCTCAACAGTAAGAAATCATCAAGAAAAGAGCCAACCGCCATTGCAACCTCAAAAACAAAGAAAAAAGAGGTCCTCAATGTGCACACCAAGTCAGCTCCTCAGCCACCAAAGAAAGCTGAAAACAAAGCTGCTGGTAAGAGACCCGAACTCTCTGATGCCTTCAAAGAGCGAGTGGAAAAGAAATACCCGTTCGATGAAGATGTTGATGAAATCTTTGGGGCTCCCGTGGCAAACGGCAAGCTCACTTTGCCTGAACCCAAAAGACCGGGTGATGTTGGCAAAACCAACGATCCTCGGTACTGTCCATACCACCAGATGATCTCGCATCCTCTCAATCAATGCTTTGTTGTGAGAGAGAAAATAAATGACATGTGGAAAAACGGAGTCATCACCTTCGACAAAAACTATGGGTCTGCCTCCGTCAACATGGGGTTATGTGGACAAACATTAAAATCATCGAAGAAGAAGATCACTACTTCCTTCAAGGTGATAAATACAATCCAAGCGTCCGAGGAACTGGTTCCTTACCCGACACCAGACGGACAACCCATATGGGTACATCCCGATCTCCTGAAAGATGAAAATTGGGAGGTCGTGAAAACAAAGCCTACAGCTCAACATCAAAGGCAGGCTAGGAAACATCTCCTCAAGCTCAAACGGGAAGAGAAGACCCAGCCAAAACAAGAAGTCCAAGAAAAGACAGATGCCTCCTCTACCGCTTCACTAGAGGCAACAAAAACGTCCATTCCAGAGACTTCAAAGGGGGTAAGAAAACTCACTCTCAGTGATTTCATGCCACCTCAATTCAAAGAAGCCACGCAGGGGGCATCATACTCTTGCAATTCAGTAGTTGGATTCTCCATTGATGGATACGAGTCAAGCGACACCGATGATGGATTCGAATCCAACTACACCGACGAGTGGGAGGAGTCCCTTGAAACGATAGAATATCTCTCCGATGAAGAATGGGTTCCTGAGACTCATCTTATGCCAGTAATCTGGTATAACCCCCATAACTGCAAGGATCTTGGTCTGATGATGAAGAAGACCAAGAGGCTGTACAAGAAAATGCTGCTGACCCAGCACCCGTCATTGCTCCAGTGGAAATCAACTATGTTGAGCCACAAAGAGCTGATGAAGAAGTAGATTTGGCTCCCATGCCTGATCTTGAAGAATATGCAAGGATCTTGCAGCGTCTCGCTCCAGAACAAGAGCAAGACCACATCAACGAGCTTCCTCGCAATCCAGAGCCTGAAGTCCCTGAAGACCATCAGGTACATCCTCCCTTAACTCCTGAAAATGCAGAAAATTGCTGGATAGATGATCCTCTTACATCCAAGGATGAGTCTGACTCCGATCAGGCAACGTCTCCTGTTAGAGCTTCTTATAATGTGATAATTCGGGATTATAGCTGTGGGGGTAAAATCTAAACTCAATGTTAGATTGGGCTTGGGTCATAGTGGACCAACCCATCCCGCAATGAGGAAGAATATGAAAAAATTAAAGGAGTGCCCCCATGATGCAATAACTCCAGCCGTTATCAGTTACACAATAAAAGATATGAATGACCACTAATGGCTAGCATGAAGAGAATTAATGGAGCCATGAATGGCACAAAAAGAGAGAAAAAATTATATAAAAGAGGAAGAAAGAAGAGAAAGAGAATGGTATACAAGTTCTGAACCAAAACTCTAATCAGAACCAGAACAAAGTTTCAGAAGGCTAACTTAAGCATCGGAGAGTTCTCGGTCGGACCACCCGATCGAGCTCTTATGATTGTTTGCTTCTGATACAGGTAAGAAGATCAATTCAGATCCAAGAAGAAGGAGGGAGATCTCTAGTGCCGAGCTGATTTGCCGAGCTGATCTGTCGAGCGGACCTGCCCAACCGACCAATCAAAATCAACACTTACAACAGGTAGGAAGATCTCCTCCGGACAACCAGAAGGGAAATCTCCATCGCCAAGCAGAGCCAATCTGCTCGGCCGCTGATCAATCAAAATCAGACCTTACAATTGGCGCCGTCTGGGGGAAGCGAAAGAGGAAAATCATCTATTAACGCTTCTTCTTGCTGATAATTATGGCGGATCAAGAGCTTGGTCTCGGATCACAGCACCAGGCCGGACGCTCTCAGTCTCAAATAGAGGCAACACAAGACAAAGGGTGAAAAAGACGCCCAGGAAAGGATCCTGTAGTCAACCACTCTGGTCGTCCAGATGTCGGATATGTATCTTATGCTGACAGTGACCAGACCGTTTCCTTTCCAGGCATTGTGTATCTGCAGAGAATTATCTCGTACCAAGAATAAAACTGAAATTTTACTTTCAATCTTTGTGCCAAAGAATTCGGATATCTTATACATATCGCGTATTGTGTGGGATATTTTCAAGACATCGAGATTATCCTTAGTTTCGGTAAAAAATACAGGCTAGGCATGCTTCAGCATTATGCACCTTGACCTTATGCACCTTGGTCTTATATATTTCGGTCTTATGCATCTCAGCCTTGTTCACCTCGGCCGTATGCACCTGGACCTTATGCACCTTGGTCTTATATATTTCGGTCTTTATGCATATCAGCCTTGTTCACCTCAACCTTATGCACCTCGACCTTATGCGCCTCGGTCTTATATAGTTCGGTCTTATTGATCTCAGTCTTATGTATCTCGATCCCGGCAATAATGCAGGAATATTGCCATATTATCATCACTTCGCAAAAAATTCTTGTGCCAAGAATGAAGTCTCAAAATTATTGAGGATGCTCATAGATCCGGGAAGTTCATCAGAAATTATGTTTGTCGAGCTGTTTGATAAGCTCCAAGCACTCAGAATTAAGGCCGACCTGAATACCTCCGCTCGGTTCAGTGGCCAAGCAACGCACCCGATGGCTTTTTATCCATGAATTCTATTTATTATCTTGTGTGGGATATTTTCTGAATTCGGCCAACCTAGCTCTGAGTTCGGCCAACCTGGCTCTGAGCTCGGCCAACCTGGCTCTGACCTCGGCAACAGTGCCACCGAGCTCATCCTAGCTTCGGTAAGAATACCAGCTAGGCATGTCTCGGTCTTGGCCTTCTTCAGCCTGGCAACAATGCCACCAAGCTCATCCTAGCTTGGGTAAGAGTATCGGCTAGGCATGTCTCGGCCTCTTCCACCTCGGCCAGGTGCCAGAATGCTTCCATCTAGGCAGCAATGCTAGAATGTTAACCAAGACAGGTACTTATAGATCTTTGTACCAAAGAATTCATTAGCTTTTTATCACTTATAAAACCTTTGTGGTTTATGTTCTTGTGCCAAGAATGGAATCAAAGTCTTAATCTTCTTTGTACCAAAGAATTTGGAAAGTTTGTATCTTGCCTAATTATCTTGCTACTATTCCTGTGCCAAGGATAGAGGATCATGGTAGGGCATACCTTATCAGAAACAACCAAGCAAAAAACAGGGCCAAGGCCTTAAGGGCAGCTTAAGACCCACTACTTCGTACCGAAGGATAAAAACCTAACTCGGACGAGCCCAAACTAGGTACGCTGCACTGACCTTCTTTTTAACTAATAGCTTGGCATGACGATGCAAGCATTAGGCCAAAAAGTGAGTTCGGAAAGAACCGACAGTGGCGGCGGAAAACAAGAGATCTCTTTCAAAGCCCCCCTTTCTTCTCGGAAAATGGAAAAGAAGAAAAAGGGGCTTGGGGGGCAATTGTGGGGGTAAAATCTGAACTCAATGTTAGATTGGGCTTGGGTCATAATGGACCAATCCATCCCGCCATGAGGAAGGATATGAAGAGAATTAAAGGAGTGCCCCTATGATGCAATAACTCCAGCCGTTATCAATTACACAACAAAAGATATAAATGACCACTAATGGCTAGCATGAAGAGAATTAATGGAGCCATGAATGGCACCAAAAGAGAGAAAAAATATATAAAAGAGGAAGAAAGAAGAGAAAGAGAATGGTATGCAAGTTCTGAACCAAAACTCTAATCTAGACCAGAACAAAGTTCCAGAAGGCTAACTTGAGCATTGGAGAGTCCTCGGTCGGACCATTCGATCGAGCTCTTATGATGGTTTGCTTCTGATACAGGTAAGAAGATCAATTCAGATCCAAGAAGAAGGAGGGAGATCTACTGCCGAGCTGATTTGCCGAGCTGACTAGCCGAGCTGACCTGCCCAACCGACCAATCAAAATCAACAGTTACAACAGGTAGGAAGATCTCCTCCGGACAACCAGAAGGGAAATCTCCATCGCCAAGCAGAGCCAATCTGCTCGGCCGCTGATCAATCAAAATCAGACCTTACAATAGCTCTTCTAAAGCATCGTCTGACGAGATCACTTACACTCCGACGACGCCTAGCAGTATATCCTCTGGAGCCACCTCATCTCACGTGACTTTCACTGAGACGACACCCTCTCAGGTTTCTTCTCCTGAGATTGTGACTTCAAAGCTCACACCCTTCCTAACAGAAGAATTCCCAGCTATTGATGCTTGGGACGATGAATTGGTCAACGAAGAAGAAAGGTTGTTGGATGCTGTTCAAGACTTGCTCCCGGAAAATGCTCCATGCAACACAATCACTGAGGATGGCAATTCTGCTGCAGATACATCCTCAGCAAATGAAAAATGACAGCCTCTTGATCCTGAAGACAATCTTCCAAATGAAGACTGGTCGTGCTGTCGCAGGCACCCAAAATTATAAGACCTTTACTCCTAAAAATATATGCAGTAGTGCGAGTAAGGATCGTTCCCTCGGAGAGTGTTTAGCAAATTTTATGCTATGTGATCAAAGATGGGGGGTTTTAATTATAATGAAAGCAAAAACGAATAAAAACAAATAAAGAACAATAAAGTAACAAATTCAATAAATTAACAAGCATTGGTCAAAGTTAACATCCACCATTGGAAATTAAAAACTGATCATTGATGCAAAAATAAATCAACTAATACTTTGAATATTCATCATTGGAATTAAATTCCTACCTCCTTAATTAGTTAATTAGAAAACACGCGCTCTAATTATCCCTAATTACTAAACAATCCAAGACAAGCACCAAAGATTTAATCTAGTAACAGCATTAAGACCTTGAGAGATTGATGAATCTAAACAACACAAGCACATGCGGTTGCATTTAATTTAGCCAGGTGTTCTTCCTAATATCTAATAATTTCCAAAGCAGCAAATTATTAAATACTAGTTGCTTCGCAAATTAGAGGGATCAAAAAGTTAAGGATTTGATTTCCAATTTAGCAATAAATTATAACGAAAAATAAACTAGTATGCATCCTAGCAATTAAACGAAACAATCATGATAACAAATTATGCACAGAAGAACAACCCATATTCAAAGCATAAATTGAATAGTGAAAATAAATTAGATCTCATAGTAATTATTCCGAGGCTTCAGTCTTCTTCAACCAATTACATAAAATTAGCCACGCAGGGCCATACTAACTTGCAAAGAAAAGAGTAGAAAAGAAAGAAAGAGAGAGAGAGAGAGAAAAACGTGCAATGGGGAGGTGCTATGGAGAATGTTATTTATAGATGGCATGTATGGCAGAAAGAGGAGAGAAATAAGGTGAGGTGGCGTTGGAGTTGGAAAAGGAGAGAAATATGATTGGTTTAGATGAGGAAAGATGGAAAGAGAATCTAAAAAAGAGATAGAAAGAATCGTTGGAGAGTGGAGAGATATTAGGGGAAAATTACGGATGTGAGATGGAGAGAATTGAAGTGGCGTGGGATTGGAGATAGAAATTAATAAAATAATCAATTAAATTCTAACTTAGTCAAAATCTTCTTATTGACCATATCTTCTCGCTCGGACTTCTGTTGGATTCGAACCAAGAATTAAAGTTGCACCATTTTTCGTTCCGGACAATATGAGCCCAATATTGGATGTGTTCCGGGAAACTCCTGATTTCATCAAATTTACCCCAATGCCCTTCTGCTTGATTCTTCATCCATTTAGCATCAAATATGAGCACTTCTCTTGCAACTCAGATCTGGAAACTTCTTGATTCAGCAAGAATCTCCCAAAACTCAAAACATAAAAGTTGTAGATCTTCCATAGCATCTTGAATCATCTCAATTGGAGTTCGGAGGAGAGAATTATGCCCAAATTACAAAGCGATGTCAAAACTGTCCAGAATCACTCAATTAGTTTTGTTTTGCACACAGCACCTCCATTTGCATCCTAAAGCAAAATATAAGAATAATGAGTACATTTAGGCATCAAATAAGTATAAAGGACTAAACATTAATGGAGAAAAATATAACATTTTGCATTCTCATCAAAGACCCTTCTCAAGAAGCTCTCGAAGTTGGTAGAGGCACCCGCTCTTGCCGAGACTACCATAAAAACTACAACCAATCTTCCTTTACATATGTAAATCCTTCGAGAAAAGATGTTGTAAGCGCCCCTAGTGGCAACAATGATGAACATGCAGGCCCCAAGGAGGCTTTCAAGTAAAACTTGATTGAACACTTCAAGCACATACTTGCACGTCTGCACATCCTAGATTTATTGTGAATGTCTCCGCACACTCGTGATAATCTCATTTTAGAATTACAAAAGCTAAATGAGGATGTCGACAAACATGCCCCACAAGTCCTCCAAATTGAAATGGACTACCGGGTCAAAAACTCGGAAGCTTCCTCAAAGGGACAAAAGAAGAAAACTGAGGGATCATGCATTGAATGCCTCTCGGTTCAAAAGGCAGCCAGTGCAACCATCGCCTTCGCTAAGGAAGACCTCCTACTTGGCGCATAACCGACCGCTGTACTTCACAAGGTACATCAAGGAAATGCCTATGCACAGAGTTCAGATCGACCCAGGTTCTGCACTCAACCTCATCTCCACTTCGGCTCTCGAAGAGTTGGGCATCCAACCCAGCAAGCTGAGCCACACATCTGTATCTATCTTTGGATGCGATGGGAGTACTCAAAGGCTTATCGGCAAAATCAGGTTCAAGTTGCAGATCGGTGATCTTATCTCTGAAGTCACTGTATATGCAATAAAAACCCCTTCATGCTACAACATCCTTCTCGGACACCCCTGGATCCACGAGAATGGTGTTGTCCCTTCAACTCTTCATCAATGCATCAAAGTTTGTTGGCGACGACGGCATCATACATCGAGTCTTTGCGGACAGAAAACCCTTCAAAGGTAAAGAAGTCCACTTTGCAGACTCACAGATGTATGAAGGTGAGAAAGAAGAAAAGGAGAAGCAAACAGCACCCTTTGCTGAAAATCTCCAGAAATATAAAGGCAAGGCTCCTCAATAATCACCGGAAGAAAACAAACCATCCGGTAAATCCGAAGAGAGCATTCCTCTTCAAAGCCTTTGGTCATCACAACTAAAGTGAAGAAGGCAAAGCAAAAGTCTGGGGGCAAATTTGTTATCTCTTTCGTGCCTATAATGCAAGACATGGATTTGGATTCAGGGCCAGAAGACGACACATCGTCAAGCCAAGCTGACACTCAGCAAGTTCAGCCTGCTCTTACTGCAATTGAGACAACTTCTGATATGGAAGATCCTACATCAGCTTCCTTCATTGTTCCAGCAACTTCAACAAAGGAAAAACCGATCTTCTTCCATAGATCAGATGCTTCTTCATCAAACTCCACGCTTGAACCTTTCCAAAATGAAGGTATGCTTCAACTATCCTTATATAGTTTTGTGGCACAAGCTATTATGAAGAAAATGGGCTATAATGCTAAAAACCTAGTCGGTTTGGGAGAAGGACGCGGTATTCTCAAGCCGTTGGGGCCCGTCTTGACCAAAAGCCAGCTGGAAGATTGGAGACTCTACGGCTATGTAGAAAATTCTTCACAGGGGCTAGGGTATGATCCCGACACTCCCCTAAGATAGTTGACACAAAGGCTTAAAAGTTAATTTACTGACCAAGCCTCAACATCTCGTACCCATGAAGACATCGATCTCCCTGGATATCTCTTCGATGAGTCACCTGACAAAGATCCAAGAAGCTCATCCAATTGGTACGATTTCTTTGACAATGAAGAGGAGTTGTCCGATGGCACAGACGTGTGGTCTTCTGACCTAGAAGAATCCTCATCTCCAAAAGAAGTACCCTACTTCGACCCGGTTTCAACAGGCGATTGGGATCATCTCATAGCAAACCTTTAGAAAATTGCCGATCAAGAAGACCTGTGGAAAGGAACAAAACCTTGGTTTGGAAATGCCCTTGAAACCCCAGAAGGTTTCGTTGAGCTAGAAGCCTCCGAAAATATTATGGAGGAACCACCTTCGAACCTTCCAACAGAAGATCCCGTTCAAAAGATAGACTTGGGAACACCTAATAACCCACGTCCTGTATTCATAAGCAAGAATATAAAGGATGATGAGTTACCCGAGTATATTCCCATTCTTCGTGAGTTCGTTGATTGCTTTGCATGGTCTTACACTGAAATGCCTGGCTTAGACCCCAAAACAACAGTCCACAAACTCAATCTTCAAGAAGACATCAAGCCTGTCAAACAGGGCCAAAGAAGATTCCGTCCATATGTGATGGATAAAATTGAACAAGAAGTTCAAAAACTCAAAAGCGTCGGCTTCATCCGTGAGGAACAACATCCTGAATGGTTGGCCAACATTGTCCCCGTGACAAAGAAAAATGGGCAGATCAGGGTCTGTATTGACTATAGAGACCTGAATGGCGCATGCCCTAAAGATGAATTTTCGCTCCCCTAACCAGAGGTAATGATTGATAATACATATGGATTCGAGCAAATGACATTCATGGATGGTTTCTCTGGCAACAATCAGATCAAGATGCATCCTGAAGATGAAAAACATACATCCTTTCGGACCCCATTTGGTGTGTATTGCTACACTGTCATGCTATTTGGTCTGAAAAGTACCGGTGCCACATATCAGAGGGCTATGATGAAGATATTCCAAGATATGCAGCACAAAACGGTCGAGTGATACGTTGATGACCTCGCCGTCAAAAGCAAAAGAAAAGAAGATCATCTCGAAAACCTTCAAGAAGTCTTCATCTGACTTCGCAAACACAAACTGCGAATGAATCCTTTGAAATGCTTCTTCGGCGTCTCGTCGGGTAAGTTCCTCGGATTCTTAGTTCGGAAAGCTGGAATAGAGCTTGACCCCATAAAAGTCAAAGCCATTCTAGAAATGCCCTCTCCAGGAACCTTGAGAGAACTCAAAGGGCTTCAGGGGAGATTGGCCTACATCAGACGGTTCATCTCCAATCTTTCGGGGAAATGTCGTCCATTCTCCTAGTTAATGAAAAAAGGTGTAAACTTTGTCTGGGATGCTGACTGTGAAGCTGCGTTCCAAGATATCAAGTCATACCTGACCAAACCTCCAGTGTTAGCTGCTCCTACCACTGGAAAACCATTTATCTTGTACACAAGAGCCCTTGATCACTCTCTGGGTGCTCTGCTTGCACAAGAAAATTGTAAGACCCCGACCCCCAATTTCTCTGTTTAGTATTGTTTTAATCATGGTTTAACTTGTTAAGTGAGATTTGAGTTAGTTTGACTTTGTTTTCGAGTTTGACTAGATTTTTCCATAGCCATGGAGATTTGACGACCGTTGCCCTTGGTTTGACCCGGTCCATATGATATGTATTTTTATGAGAAATTACTTTTGATTTCTAAAAATTCTGAATTTGGTGTATTTTGACTCATTTTATGAAGTTTAACAACTTTCATGTTTTGACCATTATGATTTGATGACCAGAAAATGCGTTTTTCGAGAAAAAGAGCAAAATTGACCTTTCACACTAAATCTGTATTTGAATTTCGAAAATTTCAGAAATTGGGGAAAATATACTCTTTGGAAAGTAGAAATTTCGCTGATCGTTTTTGTCTTCTTCGTCGTTTTCATCCGGGACCCACAAATGTTAGTTTTGACCTTTGTAAGTTTGGGGGTCCATGGGGCCCATCCCATTTATCCTTTATAAAACCAATGGGTTCCTCTTCTCCTTCCCCATTTTTCCTTTTCCTGTAACAAGGGAGGAGATAGGGTTTCTCACAGCCCCTTCTCTCTCCTCATGTATCTCTTCTTCTTGGATGCTAAATGGAGATTTGATCTTCCCATCTTCTTCTCCTCTCTCTTGGCTTTCCAAAGATGGCTTTTTCAAGGATTTTGAGCTAGGGCAAGGCTCTCATCCAAGCTTCTCTTCTTCGTTTGGGCTTTTCAAGGTTAGCAATGGCTTTCCAAGCTTTAGATATTTGTTTTCCTCTTCATTTAGAGTGTTTTCATCACTCATGCAAGAGCTTTCCTTGGAGATTTGAGAAAGATGGATTTTTAGGGTTTTCTTTGGAAATTTTGGGGTTTTTGTAGATTGGGAGCTTGAGACCCTAGAGCTTGGTTTGAGGAGTATTATTTCTCTCATTTAGACTTGAGGCAAGTGGGTTTTCAATTAATATGATGACTTCATCTATTTTGTTTCATTTTATGATGTTTCATGCTATGTGCTAGTCTTCTTATATTTCCTAGTTTTGCTTTGGGATAAATGGACTAATGTTGTGTGTGATTTTACTCATGATATTGTTTTACAATGTATTGGAAGTTTGTTTCTACCTTGGTCATCTTAAAATATAGCCTTCTTCTTGTCAAAGTGTTTATGCTCTAAGATTGGAGGAAAAAGTTTTGATTTAAAAGTGTTTGTAAGATTAAGTGGATGGATTATGAATGGTGGTTTGATGAGTTTGAGAAGCTCAAGGAAGTATGGAAACTTGTGAGAAAGGTTGAAGAAAGATAAAAAATCAGAAAAGGAAGGAGGAAGTACAAATCTGCACTTCCAGCGGACTGGACATGGCCCAGTCCGCTCGAGCGACCCAGTGGGCCGCTCGAGCGGACCAGGTTCTATTTGGACTTCGCTCGAGCGGGCCCTGGGTCGCTCGAGCGAGCCCAGACCTGTCTATTGACACCAAAAATGTCACTTTGCCCCTTCAAGATCCAAAGAGCTACATGAAGTCGCAACCTGCCATAAATAGGCAATGCTACTTCCAAAAATTCAAATCTTGTCAGAATCAAACAAAAACTGCAAGATCCTTCAAGACAGCCAAAAGAGGAGTACAAAAGAAGTTTCGGGCCATTTCAAAATCATTTGGCCTAACTTCACTTCTCCGACAGTCGAAAAGGAGCTCTTGGCAGCGAAAGCATCGGAGACACCAAATCTTCGATCAGAGCCGATGGATGGTCTCAAAATACATCCAAAAGGCTCCACGTCAAGTTCCGAGTCAAACCGACAACGTTTGACCCTACATCAACCCTCGAACAGCTAAATCAAGCCTCTCGGCAGCAAGAACCGCCGAGGCCATCACTCATCAGATAGAGCACATGGACGGCTTCAAAATGCTTACAAGGGGCTGCACGTCAAATTTCAGGTCATTTCGACAACATTTTACCATAGTTTGACGCTCGGAAGCCAAATCAGGCCTCTCGGCGGCAAAGCTCCCCGGGACCATGGTTTCCAAGACAGAGCCTATGGATCATCTTAAAATGACTCCAATGGGTTCCCTGTCAAATTTCAAGTTAATCGGACATCGGTTGACCGCACATCAAACCGCGACATCTTCATCGCGACAAAAGCGAGTCTACTGGTGATAGGACCCCAAACGGCTTCAAAACTCAAACAAAAGCCTATAGTTGGTCTTATTTATTGCTCAGGAGGCTTCACACCAAATTTCAGGTCATTCCGACATCGTTTGACCCAGTTTCAGCTTCTGACAGAAAATCGGCAGCTCTACGCGACAAAGTCTTCGGCTTTCTCAGGAAATTAGAAACTTTGCAAACCAAAATGCAAGGATTCTTATCAGGTTTCCTACAGGGAAATCAAGCCAATAAATGGTAAAAAAATGTCAAGGAAAAATACAGAAGAAAAAAGAATTGAAAAACAGCAAAAACGGACACAAAACGGGACAAAAAGGGGAAAAAACCCCCCGGGGTCGCACTGCGACCCTGGCCCAAGGTCGCAGGCCCCTGCGACCCTGGAGCCCGGGATCGCCGGGAAGGCCCCGGAAACCTCGGTTTTCGCCGTTTTTTCGCGATTCGAAGCGTCCAGCCTCTGGTAGTTTCCAAAACTCATACTTTTGAGACACCGAATCCTATGACATCCTTCAAAAACACGAGTCAATCATCAAAAGTATCGAAAACAACATTGATCGCCACCCGGTCAACCAAAAAAAGTGTGCTTTCTACCCGACCGATCGAGAAATCGACAAGACAGATGGCACTGACCCGCTGTTGGCAACCAACACCTGAAGTCACATGGTCATCTGATGTCGATCTACATGAAGATCCATCGATGATCATTACCAGAAGAATCCCAAAAGACGCGGCACGGCCCGCGACTCTTCAACTGCTCGGCGACCACTTAATGCGATTAATTGACTAGCATTATTACAGTCATTAATCCATTTCTTTGGATGGACCAATCAGAAGCAAGCATCCGAGAGTTACAAGTCAAGAGATTCATGGCATTTAACCCATGAAACTCCTCCCATCATGGCGATTAAAGGCGATTAAATGCCCTTAATCTCCTCCGGCCAATCAGAAGCCAAGAAAAAGGAGTTACAAAATAAAGATTTAAATCCTGTAACTCCTCCCATTATGCGGCTTAATGACAATAAAAGCCTATAAACCCTCCTAAATGGCTACCTAAAAGCCTATAAATAGGAGAGCTCTCCAAGAAAAAAGAAGATCGGAGAAAAATCAAAAACACAGAGACACAGACAAAGCACAGAAATTCAGAGAAGGAAAAGAGAGAAAACTCTGCGGAAATCCTACACCGACCACCGCTACAAGGTGACAAAAGTCCCTTGGGGGTAACCCCCCCCCCCCAAGGTCCTTGCCTTCTCCTTCTGCCTCCAATGGCTTAGATGTGGCTTTTCAGCCCGTCTACTCGGTTTTTTATTGGACATAGGACCTCCTTTTGGTCTTTGTCCTCTAAAAACCTGAGGTTATAGCCAAGCCAAGCGAATCAATAGCATCCTCTGTTCTCATCTGCATGGATGATGGCGAAGCCCATATATGGCTTGCGACCGTCAATCTGAACGGGTCCCCCACAATCTCCTGAGAAGTTAGATCCTCCTTTTCTTGCTTTTCATTGTAGTTTGTATTTTCTTAAAAGAGACAAAAATCACAACTCTTGTCTTTCATTATTGATAAGGATTGTAAATCGGCTATAAACGCCAAAAATTGGCTATAAATGCCAAAATCGGCTATAAACACCAAAAATCGGCTATAAATGCCAAAAAATCGCCTTTCACGGCAAACCAAGAAAAATGTCTCTTTTCTTAAATATATGTGCAATGGAAAACTTGAAAGAAGTTGATTTCTTTTTTACTTGCGAAGGTTGATCTCCGGATCTCCACTTGCAATTCCGAGTAAAATAGAAAATCTGGCACACCCACACAACAAAAATGTTGATGCGCGCCTCTGCCCCCCGGTTACGAAAGGGTCGGATCCAACGGACTCCCACGTCCGCCGACCTCGGTAGAACCGAGCAGGAGCGCGGTCCATCAAGCTGGCTCCACCCGGTGGGACCCGTTTATTTGAGAACACGATGCTAGAAATGAAATATTTGCATATCATTTATTTTGCTCTATGCTTATATTTCTTTTCTCGATCCTTCGCTACTTTATAATTGGTGGCCTATGTTGGATTCCGCATCTAAAAAAAATGAGATGAGATTTTTTGGAAATTTCTAATTCTTTGAATTTATTTCCGCTCTTTCTCTTTTCAAAAAAAAAATAAAAAATCAGATTTTTCATTTTGGATTCAAAATTGAGAAACCTTGATCCGTTCCTATCGTTCATCGCGCTTGCAGAAATGTTGAGCCTGTTCGACTAAGGTTTTGGGTCATCGTATCTCTTCGATGAGTTCATTAAAGATCTAAAAAATATATATATAATAAAAAAATAAAAAAAATTAGATTTCTCATTTTGGATTCAAAATTGAGAAACCTTGATCTGTTCCTATCGTTCATCGCGCTTGCAGAAATGTTGAGCCTGTTCGACTAAGGTTTTGTGCCATCGTTTCTCTTTGATGAGTTCATTAAAAATAAAATATATATATATATAAAATTAGATTTTTCATTTTGGATTCAAAATTGAGAAACCTTGATCCGTTCCTATCGTTCATCGCGCTTGCAGAAATGTTGAGCCTGTTCGACTAAGGTTTTGGGCCATCGTTTCTCTTCGATGAGTTCATTAAAAATAAAAAGAAAAATATATATATATATATATAAAACAAAAAAAAGACATAGACCACTAAGGTTAAACCAACTGTGTTCTTTGATCATGGTTGATTCAAAGAAAAGCCTTGTCCAGAGTGTGGAGACAGCTTGACTGTTCTAGGTAAGGGTCCTCCAAACGGGTTCATTAAGTAATCCTACCCTTACCTGGGGGCAATTCTGTCAATCAAGATTTCACAAGACCGGGTTAGGAGGCCTATGTGTACTCTCTCGTCTTTTAAATAATTTTTTTTTAAAAAAATAAAAATTTTAAAATAAAAAATAAAAAATAAAAAAAAATTCAAAAAAAAATCTTAAAAAATAAAAATAAAAAAATAAATAAAAAATAAAAAAAAGATTTAAAAAAAAATCTTCAAAATCTTCAAAAAAAAAAAACTTCCGTCATTTTGGGTTTAGATTGGAGAAATCTTGGTCTTCTCCTTTCTGAGCACTGGCGCTCACGGAAATCGCTGAACCCGTGTTCAGATTGGAGTGCCTTTTGCTCTCTTTGATGAACCCGATATTGGCCTTTAAAAAAAAAACTCGTCATTTTTAGATTCAGATTCGAGAAATTATGGTTCATTTCTTTCTGAGCACTGGCGCTCGCGGAAATCGCTGAGCCCGTGTTCAGATTGGAATACCATCTGCTCTCTTTGATGAATCCAATTTTGGCCTTTCAAAACAGAGAATCTCATCTCATGGATGCGGTCTCAAAACATTTGTGTCTAGCGGTACTAGTACGCCCTTCCAGGGTCTACTGCATTGCGACCGGCACATCTGTAACTCCAAACTTTATATTCTTCTTATCTAGAGCAAGCTTTGCTTCTAGATAAGTCGAATTTAAGTTCACAATTGCTTCTAGCAGTCACTGGGACGCTCATTCTGGGCTTACCATACCTGCGATCAGAACAATTGTATCCTCTACGGTATTTTGCCTTCCTCATATTGCTTGGGTCATCTCCCTCGAGCAATTTGAAAAGACAAAACCATAGAACTTCCCATTTATGACCATTATATTCTTGTGATTACTAATGGATGTAGTCTTGTTTCAGAAATTTTCGAAAAAAACTAACAATGGCAGCATCGCTTACCATTACCTTCGATGAGAACAAGCACCAAATCATGCTTCAACAGAAGCAAACTGCGCGCACCTACAAGCGCCCTATCAGCTGCCAAAGTGTCAACTCCCTCGGCAACTCTCTGAACTCCGGGTCGACCTCGACTCCCCGGACTATCGTCTTTGGGACGCTGGGACCATTCCCACTTCCCGAGGAACAAACTGCTCCCTCCAAGAAGTAGAAACTCGCCTCTCAACGTGTCACTATCGTGACACCAAAGGCGAGCACCAGATGTTGGATACCGCGATCACTGAGAGGGGGGGGTGAATCAGTGATTTCTAAAAACAGGTCCAATTCAACAACAAAACAAGTCAAACCACACAATGACACCAGATTTAACGTGGTTCACGAAAGGCTACGTCCACGGTTCAAAGACTGTCCGAACACCAATCCGGGACAGATCTGAATCTTATTTAGTCGCACCAACGACAAAGAGCACCAACCCTTAGTTTCAGATAGCACCAACTATCTAGGAAGCACCTACTCCCTTGAGTTTCAGATAGCACCAACTATCTAGGAAGCACCGACTCCCTTTACAATTTATCTGCACCCACAGATAGGATCACCAAACCCCTAACACCAAGCACCAACTTGATGTACGAACAGAGTAGAAGATTAATTCTGTCTACAGCCCTTCCCCTCTACAATTCTCTCTCTCTCAATCCCTTACAAATTGAAAATAAAGCATAAAAGAGAGACACTTAACTCATGGACGAATCACCATCTTCTAGAGTATAATCTCGTCCACAATTGCTGTAGAAAACGTCTGATAATGCAGCAACACAGCAACACAGCACCAGCACTCTTCTTCTCTCCAAAACTCTCTCTATTTTCTCTCTAAAACTCTTCTCTTCTGGTGTCTCTTTAGAACGACCCATACATGCCTTTTTATAGGTTTTGATAACCCTTAATTGTATTTAAAACGGGCTACAATTCGTTTAGAAAGAGTCCCAAACAAATTAGATAAGAGTGCTGAATTTTCGTGCAAAACTTCTAATTCTGCGCAACTCTGATTCCCGTGCTCGGTCGACATCATGGCTTGCTCGGTCGACCGAAGACACTAACTGGAAAACAGACAATTTCGAGCTCGGTCGACATCCTGGGGACCCGGTCGACCGAAGACACACTGTGTCACGAAAATAACTGAGAGGTGCCTTTTTTCTGTTTCTGCAGGTTTCTTCTTGCTCGGTCGACCGCATGAAGAGCCCGGTCGACCGCGTGCTCTGCATCAGGAATTCTTAATTCCTGGCTGTTTCAATTCTGTTCTTCTTTTCAGCTCTATCAATACCAGCTTATTAACATCATGTTTGTGACAATGTGTTGACAAGAATTCCAACTCAAAACAATACTTGAGATGCTGATTTCTTCAATTCATCAAAAGACTTCTCAAGTCATCTCAAATTCCAACAATCTCCCCCTTTGGAATTGTTGGCAACACTATTGGAACTTCAACACTTTCAACTCCAGCTTGTAGCTCTTCCAAGTTCTTTTCAACACTCACTTGGAACCAATTCTGAAATTCTGAAATAACAACCATGCACTGTCAACAATCTCTTCCTAGCTTTCATAGCATAACATCTCTCCTTGCTATCATATCATAACATCTCTCCCCCTTTGACAACAAGTCCAAAGGGACCAAACCGAGGAGCGAATAGGATATTCAATGAATGCATTGCTCCCCCTTTCAAGCACAACTCCTACGGTTTAGGAGAGTGAGTAACTCCTAACTTTTTCCGGAGATACTCGAAGACTTCCTTTGGCAGAGGTTTCATGAAAATATCAGCCACTTGCTCAGTTGTTGGAACATATTCCAACTTGACCTCTCCATCAGCAACTTTATCTTTAAGAAAATGATAACGAATTGCTACATGCTTCGTCCTAGAATGTTGAACAGGATTCTTGGAGATTGACATCTCAAATTCTTTTTTCATCTCTTCAGCAAAATTCCTGCACATTTCCTCATGCATAGCTTTCAACCAACTATCATCGAGACTGGCTTTAGCCACAGTCTTGGGTTCAATGGTGGACACAAGTGAGTAATTGCTAACTACACTTTGTCTAGTTTGAACGCCTGCCTTAGGATCTCCAATGATTTGATCCTTAGGGTGTTGCTCTACCCAAGTGCTGTGCTTCTTAGGTGTAGTATCTTCTGAGTCATCCTTTGATTTCTCAGAATCATTAGATTCAGCCATCTCATCATCAATCTCACTCGAGTCCTCATAAACTGGACTGTCATAATGAGTTCCATTCTTGGATTCATGGTTTTCATCAATTCTCACATCAGCACTTTCTATGATTTTTCTGGTTCTTTTGTTAAGACACCTGTATGCCTTGCTAGTAGAGGAGTAACCCAGAAATATACCTTCGTCAGCTCTTTCTTCAAATTTGCCCGGATTTTGTTCGAGCCGCTTGATGTAACACTTGCTGCCGAAGACTTTGAAGTGCTTGACTGTTGCTTTTCTTCCAAACCATAGCTCATAGGGAGTTTTGTCTTCATGTGGCCTGATCAAGCATTGGTTTTGAATGTATACAGCCGTATGAATTGCCTCTTTCCAATACTTGTCAGCCATCTTGCTTTCACTTAGCATCGTACGAGCCATCTCTTGTACGGTGCGATTCTTCCGTTCCACAACTCCATTTTGCTGTGGAGTTCTAGGGGCTGAGTACTGTCTTTGAATGCCATGATGTTCACAATATTTAGTGAACTCTTCAGATGTGAACTCGCCTCCACGATCAGACCTTAAAATCTTGATACGTTTTTCCAATTGATTTTCAACCTGTGCTTTAAACACTTTAAAACGATCAAGTGCTTGATGCTTATGCTTAAGAAATAATACCCATGTCATACGAGTATAATCATCAATGCATAACATGAAATACTTATCTCCATTGGTGCTTTGAGTTCGCATCGGTCCACAGAGATCAGTGTGCACTAGCTCAAGAGGTTTCTTTGAATGATGCTCCTTTGACTTGAACATAACCCTCGTTTGCTTTCCCTTTTGGCAAGAGTCGCAAATGGGATTGGAAGGCTTTTCAACTTTAGACATGCCTCTTACAGCCTTTGAATTGCAAATCTTTGACATGTTATCAAAGCTTAGATGCCCAAGGCGTTTGTGCCACAACCAACTTTCCTCTGTCCGACTCATCAAGCAGGTCTTTTCAGCTCCATCTGACAATGTATAGAGATTTCCAGCAGTTCTTGATCCAGTTGCCACTGTTTTGCCGTTGCTACTCTTCTTGATGGCAAACCCTTTCTTTGTGAAGATAACTTCGTGACCCTTGTCACAGATCTGGCTCACACTAAGCAGGTTGTGTCTCAATCCAGACACATATAAGACTTCTTCAGATCTGATCTTGTTTGCCATAAGCTGAATAACACCTTTTCCGCAGATTTTGGCACCATCATTGTTGCCAAACTTCACTGAACCGCCTTCATAGTGCTGTAATTTGATGAATTTCTCTTTATCACCAGTCATATGGCTTGAACAACCACTATCAAGGACCCATGGTGCTGCCTTCTTTTGTGCATTGAATGCCATTTGCACAATGAGAGATTCTTTGGGATTACCTTCCCTTTTCTTTGCCCTCCATGC
Organism: Litsea cubeba; assembly: GCA_012931725.1. Lineage (NCBI taxonomy): Eukaryota > Viridiplantae > Streptophyta > Magnoliopsida > Laurales > Lauraceae > Litsea > Litsea cubeba. The sequence goes on from CM022944.1 coordinate 83,525,420, forward strand.
CTTAACTAACTTGGGTTTCTTTTCAACCTGAAATTGGTTAGCTATAGGCAACCTACAATCCCTAGCCAAGTGTCCATAATTATGACACATATAGCACTCAATTTTGTGGCTACTTAGGATTGAAAAAGGATTCCTAGTCACAAGTGGGCTGTTTCTTACATAGAATTTGCAATCAGCTCTTTTATGTCCAAACATATTACAATGAAAGCAATAACCATAGAATTTGTATCTTCTTTGTGGCTGGTTAGTCTTCATTACCTTTCTAACAGGAATGGACTCCTTTCTAGGTTGAGTGGGCTTCATAGAGTTAGAAGGTGCAGTGACTTGCTTCACAAACTTTTTCTTTTCAGGAGGTGCAATCTTAGAGGATTCACCTTTCTCAAATCCTAGACCAAATCTGAAGTGGGCAGGTCTTTGAACTTTCAGTAGTTCATTGAGTTTCATAGTCCCTTCAATCGCTTGGAGCGCTTTGAGTTTTTTTGCTATTTTCCAAATTTTCAGCCTTTGCTCTAGCGATCTCAGTTTCAAGTTTCATAGCCTCTTCCTTTTTGATACTTATTTGGTTTTCAAGGACTTCTACCATTCTTTTATATTCTTCTACTTGAGTTTTCAAAGCAATAATAGAACTTTCAGATTCATGGAGAAGTTTCAGATTTTTCTTACTTGATTTGCGTTCAATGCTTAGCTCCTCAAGTGCGGCTATGAGTTCCTCTTCAAGATTGACTTCAGCCTCCTCATCCTCTTCCGGATCTAGCTCTTCTTCTTCTTCAACAGTGACCATGAAGAGAGCTTCGGTTGATTCATCATCGTCTGAAGTTTCAGACGTGCTGTCATCTTGTTGACATAGAAAGTTTTTAGCTTTGCCCCTTTTTCTGAAATTTCTCTTTCCTTTACTCTTTTCAGCATAAGAGTCATTATCATTGTCTTCTTTTAGCGGACACTTCGCAGCAAAGTGACCAATACCTCCACAATTGAAGCATTTAAAGGGTAGCTTCCCTTTGTACTTGCCATTGCTTCCTTTCTTCAACTTTCTAACAAATTGAGCCTCAAGCTCATCATCATCAGAATCAACATCATGATCAGCAGTCTCTTTTGCCTTTTTCTGAACTTTGAAGGCCGCTTCTTTATCAGATGAAGACGTTTTTCCTATGCGCATCTCATAGGCAGTTAAAGAACCATGTAATTCATCCATGGAAAATGCATTCAGATCTTTGGCTTCTTCAATGGCTGAGACTTTTGAATCAAACCGGGGAAGAAGAGATCTTAGAACCTTTTTGACGATGACCGGCTCTTTAATCTCTTCCCCTAGTCCACGAATGTCATTCGTGACTTCATTCACTCGTTGCATATACGAGTCAACATTCTCGCTTTCCTCCATGCGAAGAGACTCGAATTGAGAGCGATGAGTTTGCAATTTGGCTTCTTTAATCTTCTCATCACCTTCATGTATGCTTTGCAACTTGTCCCAAATCTCCTTGGCTGTTTTGCATGCAATTACTTTGACAAGCTCGCTGTCCACAAGGCCACTAAAGAGTGCATTCTGCGCCTTGGAGTCGTTGTCTGCCAACTTCTTCGATGCTGTATCATTGGGTAACGGTGGCAGCATTGTAACCCGGCTCTGACAGCCTCCCAAACATCATAGCCAAGAGATTTGATGAAGGCTTGCATCCTAATCTTCCAAAAGGAGTAATTAGAACCATCAAACAGAGGTGCTTTCATATTCCCTGTATTGACTGCCATGTGATTTGACAAGAGATCACCCTTAGCGTATTAAACTGATCAAGGGAACCTTGCTCTGATACCAATTGTTGGATACCGCGATCACTGAGAGGGGGGGGTGAATCAGTGATTTCTAAAAACAGGTCCAATTCAACAACAAAACAAGTCAAACCACACAATGACACCAGATTTAACGTGGTTCACCGAAAGGCTACGTCCACGGTTCAAAGACTGTCCGAACACCAATCCGGGACAGATCTGAATCTTATTTAGTCGCACCAAAGACAAAGAGCACCAACCCTTAGTTTCAGATAGCACCAACTATCTAGGAAGCACCTACTCCCTTGAGTTTCAGATAGCACCAACTATCTAGGAAGCACCGACTCCCTTTACAATTTATCTGCACCCACAGATAGGATCACCAAACCCCTAACACCAAGCACCAACTTGATGTACGAACAGAGTAGAAGATTAATTCTGTCTACAGCCCTTCCCCTCTACAATTCTCTCTCTCTCAATCCCTTACAAATTGAAAATAAAGCATAAAAGAGAGACACTTAACTCATGGACGAATCACCATCTTCTAGAGTATAATCTCGTCCACAATTGCTGTAGAAAACGTCTGATAATGCAGCAACACAGCAACACAGCACCAGCACTCTTCTTCTCTCCAAAACTCTCTCTATTTTCTCTCTAAAACTCTTCTCTTCTGGTGTCTCTTTAGAACGACCCATACATGCCTTTTTATAGGTTTTGATAACCCTTAATTGTATTTAAAACGGGCTACAATTCGTTTAGAAAGAGTCCCAAACAAATTAGATAAGAGTGCTGAATTTTCGTGCAAAACTTCTAATTCTGCGCAACTCTGATTCCCGTGCTCGGTCGACATCATGGCTTGCTCGGTCGACCGAAGACACTAACTGGAAAACAGACAATTTCGAGCTCGGTCGACATCCTGGGGACCCGGTCGACCGAAGACACACTGTGTCACGAAAATAACTGAGAGGTGCCTTTTTTCTGTTTCTGCAGGTTTTCTTCTTGCTCGGTCGACCGCATGAAGAGCCCGGTCGACCGCGTGCTCTGCATCAGGAATTCTTAATTCCTGGCTGTTTCAATTCTGTTTCTTCTTTTTAGCTCTATCAATACCAGCTTATTAACATCATGTTTGTGACAATGTGTTGACAAGAATTCCAACTCAAAACAATACTTGAGATGCTGATTTCTTCAATTCATCAAAAGACTTCTCAAGTCATCTCAAATTCCAACACCAGAAGGCCTGAAGCCCGTGGCACCCCCACGAAGCCTCAACCTGCAAGCAACCAGGTCTATCCCAAGACTTGGTCCCCAAGACCTTCACCAAAACAAAGAAGGTCCCAAACATCCACTAAGCCAGCATTCCTGGCCCCACTCAAGGAGAACCAGTTCTACCCTCTTGCTTACATAAAAGAGGAGAGACCCATCTCCAACCTGACTTCCAAGTCATCCCAGCATGAGCCGACTTGTTCCTACAAGCCCAAAATCAGATCATGCATCACAAGGCCTCCACAAGCACCTGCTAAAGCCTACAAACCTGTAGTTCGACCCTTCATCTCTACAGGGGCCGAACTCCAAAAATTCAAAGCTTCGCTGCAACAGGCGAAGGACAGGGTTCGCATCCTGTCCTTGCCCAGCTGCAAAGAAGACAGGCTCGGCTGCTGCGCCAGAGGGAGCACATCCTTCATCGTCAAAGCCCAGCCAGAGCTGACCGAAGCTCAAATTGCTCGTCGCATATGCCGCCGCGTGTCATACCGGCAAAAGAGACTAGAGAAGCAAAGGACCCAGCCTCCTACACTTCAAGTCTCTCCCAATGGGTCGAAAAAGAAAGACCCAACCTAGTTGCTGCCGTCCATATGGTTGGAAAAACCAGAAGGCGCCAAAAATCAGCAACAAAAATCCATGTCCGACGTCCGATGACCCGCAGCGTCTCCAGGACAAGAAGACATTTAGAAGAATCCCCTGCTCCTTCAAGCAAAGGACAGCAGAGTGATCCTTCCTCAAGCTCTTCTTCAAAAAGAATGAGCCCCAGCTCAGTCACCAGGACAGTTTCTTCGTTCGAATCACGAAGGATGAATGTCTTGGCTACAAATTCTGAGCCACCACCCCGCAATCCACCTTTAGAAGATGCGATCACCCCCATCCAGCAATTGGAACAGGGCCAGCAGAGGATTGAAACTCTGATGGAAAACCTTCTCCTTGCCTTCCAAAATCAGGCAAACAATGAACCTCCTCCGAATCATCAAAACGACGAGGTAAATGGAGAAGAAAATGAGTCACGCGCCCTTACAAAAAAGGATGTAGACAGTATCCTCGCCAAAGCAAAAGAAGAGGATATACTCAAGGAGCATGGGATCAAGCCACCATATCCCTTATGGATGGACTCGGTCCTGTTCCCCACCAAATTCAAGCATCCTACTCACCAAACATATACGGGGAAAGGATCAGCCAGACAGCACGTCATCCACTTCAAGATCCTGACGGGAGCTATTGCGGATCAAGATGCACTCAAGATCCGCCTCTTTGCAAGTACCCTAAAAGGTACGGCCTTCAATTGGTACTCCACTCTGCCGGAGGACTCAATCCAAAACTGGGCCATGCTAGAGGCACGCTTCCTGACTCACTTCAAAGGTGAGGATCATCCCGCTACTATGGCTCAGCTGTGCAGCCTAAAACAGGGGGAGAATGAATCCACATATGACTTCATTCACAAGTGGAAAGCAATGGCATACAAATGCTCTGATGTATTGCCACAAGCGTCGCTAATCGACATTTGCTGAAACAACATGAGAGCCAGAATCCGCTCCATGATCATCGACAACAAATCAAAAAACCTGGGAGAACTCCTAGAAGCTTCCATGGAAGCTGAAATGGTGATTAAAGACCTTAACAGTCAGAAATCATCAAGAAAAGAGCCAACCGCCATTGCAACCTCTAAACCAAAGAAAAAAGAGGTCCTCAATGTGCAGACCAAGTCAGCTCCTCAGCCACCAAAGAAAGCTGAAAATCAAGTTGCTGGTAAGAGACCTGAACTCTCAGATGCCTTCAAAGAGCGAGTAGAGAAGAAATACCCGTTTGATGAAGATGTTGATGAAATCTTCGGGGCTCTTTTGGCAAATGGCAAGCTCACCTTGCCTGAACCAAGAAGACCGGGTGATGTTAGCAAAACCAACGATCCTCGGTACTGTCCATACCACCAGATGATCTCGCATCCTCTCAATCAATGCTTCGTTCTGAGGGAGAAAATAAACGAGATGTGGAAGAACGGAGTCATCACCTTTGACAAAAACTATGGGCCTGCCTCCGTCAATATATTGACATGTAGACAAACATCAAAATCACCGAAGAAGAAGATCACTACTTCCTTCAAGGTAATAAACTCAATCCAAGCGTCCAAGGAACTGGTTCCTTACCCGACACCAGATGGACAACCGATATGGGTACATCCTGATCTCCTGGAAGATGAAAATTGGGAGGTCGTGAAAACAAAGCCTACAGCTCAACAGCGAAGGCAGGCTAGGAAACATCTCCTCAAGCTCAAACGGCAAGAGAAGACCCAGCCAAAACTAGAGGTCAAAGAAAAGGCAGAGGCTTCCTCTACCGTTTCACTGGAAGCAACAAAAATATCCCTTCCAGAGACTTCAAAGGGGGTAAGAAAGTTCACTCTCAGTGATTTCATGCCACCTCAATTCAAAGAAGCCATGCAGGAGGCATCATACTCTTGCAATTCGGTAGTTAGATTCTCCATTGATGGATACGAGTCCAGCGACACCGATGATGGATTCGAATCCAACTACACAGACGAGTGGGAGGAGTCCCTTGAAACAGGAGAATATCTCTCCGATGAAGAATGGGTTCCTGAGTCTCATCTTATGCCAGTAATCTGGTATAACCCCCTACAGCCACAAGGATCCTGGTCTGATGATGAAGAAAACCAAGAGGCTGTACAAGAAAATGCTGCTGACTCAGCACCTCTCATTACTCCAGTGGAAATCAACCATGTTGAGCCACAAAGAGTTGATGAAGAAGAAGATCCGGCTCCCATGCCTGATCTTGAAGAATATGCAAGGATCTTGCAGCGACTCGCTCTAGAAACAAGAGCAAGACCGCGTCAACGAGCCTCCTCGCAATCCAGAGCCTGAAGTCCCTGAAGACCATCAGGTACATCCTCCCTTAACTCCTGAAAATGGAGAAAAGTGCTGGATAGATGATCCTCTTACATCCGAGGATGAGTCTGACTCCGATCAGGCAACGTCTCCCATCAGAGCTTCCTGTAATGTGATAATTCGGGATTATAGCTCTTCCGAAGAATCGTCTGATGAGAGCACTTACACTCCGGCGACGCCTAGCAACGTATCGTCTGGAGCCACCTCGTCTCACGTGACTTTCACTGAGATGACACCCTCTCAGGTTTCTTCTCCTAAGACTGTGACTTCAAAGTTTACACCCTTCCTGACTGAAGAATTCCCAGCCATTGATGCTTGGGACGATGAATTAGTCAACGAAGAAGAAAGGTTGCTGGATGCTGTTCAGGACTTGTTCCCGGAAAATGCTCCGTGCAACACAATCACTGAGGATGGCAACTTTGCTACTGATACATCCTCAGCAAATGAAAAACGACAGCCTCTTGATCCTGAAGATAATCTTCCAAACGAAGACCCTTCTCAAGAAGCTTTCGAAGTTGGTAGAGGCACCACAAAAATTACAACCAATCTTCCTTTACATATGTAAATCCTTCGGGAAAAGATGTTGTAAGCGCCCCTAGTTGCAACAATGATGAACATGCAGGCCCTAAGGAGGCTTTCAAGTATGACTTGATTGAACATTTCAAGCACATACCTGCATGTCTGCACATCCTAGATTTGTTGCGAATGTCTCCACACACTCGTGATAATCTCATCTCGGAATTACAAAAGCTGAATGAGGATGTCGACAAACATGCCCCGCAAGTCCTCCAAATTGAAATGGATTACCGGATCAAAAACTCAGAAGCCTCCTCAAAGGGAGAAAAGAAGAAAACTGAGGGATCATGCATTGAATGCCTCTCGGTTAAAAAAACAGCCAGTGCAACCATCGCCTTCACAAAGGACGACCTCCTACTTGGCGAAACCAAGCATAACCGACCCCTGTACTTCACAGGGTATATCAAGGAAATGCCTATGCACAGAGTTCAGATCGACCCAGGTTCTGCACTCAACCTCATCTCCATATCGGCTCTTGAAGAGTTGGGCATCCCACCCAGCAAGCTGAGCTACACATCTATATCTATCTTTGGATACGATGGGAGTACTCAAAGGCCTATCGGCAAAATCAAGTTCAAGTTGCAAATCGGTGATCTTATCTCTGAGGTTACTGTGTATGCAATAAAAACCCCTTCAAGCTACAACATCATTCTCGGACACCCTTGGATCCACGAGAATGGTGTTGTCCCTTCAACTCTACATCAATGCATCAAGTTTGTCGGCGACGACGGCATGATACATCGAGTCTTTGCGGACAGAAAACCCTTCAAAGGTAAAGAAGTCCACTTCGCAGACTCACAGATGTATGAAGGTGAAAAAGAAGAAGAGGATAAGCACACAGCATCCTTTGCCGAAAATCTCCAGAAAGATAAAGGTAAAGCTCCTCAACAATCACCGGAAGAAAACAAATCATCCGGTAAATCCGAAGAGAGCATTCAAACTCCCTACATCATCTCCCTCAAACCTTCAAAGCCTTTGGTCATCACAACTAAAGTGAAAAAGGCAAAGCAAAAGCCTGGGGGCAAATTTGTTGTCTCTTTCGTGTCTATCATGCAAGACACAGACTCGGATTTAGAGCCAGAAGACGACGCATCGTCGAGCCAAGCTGACACTCAGCAAGTTCAGCCTGCTCTCACTTCAATGGAGACAACTTCTGACATAGAAGATCCTACGTCAGCTTCCTTCGTTGTTCCAGCAACTTCAGCAAAGGAAAAGCCGATCTTCTTCCATAGATCGGATGCTTCTTCATCAAACTCCATGCTTAAACCTTTCCAAAATAAAGGTATGCCTCAACTATCCTTATACAGTTCTGTGGCACAAGCTATTATGAAAAAAATGGGCTATGACGCTCAAAACCCAGTCGGTTTGGGAGAAGGACGCGGTATTCTCACGCCATTAGGGCCCGTCTTGACCAAAAGCCAGCTGGAAGATTGGAGACTCTATGGCTCTGTAGAAAAGTCTTCACACGGGTTAGGGTATGATCCTGACACTCCCTTGAGACAAGTTGACACAAAGGTTTAAAAGTCAATATACTGACCAAGCCTCAACATCTCAAGTCCATGAAGACATCGATCTCCCTGGATATCTCTTTGATGAGTCACCTGACAAAGATCCAGGAAGCTCATCCAATTGGCACGATTTCTCCAAAAATGAAGAGGAGTTATTCGATGGCACAGACATGTGGACTTCTGAACCAAAAGAACCCTCATCTCCAAAAGAAGTAGCCTACTTCAACCCGGTTTCAACAGGCGATTGGGATCATCTCATAGCAAGCCTGGGGAAAATTACCGATCAAGAAGACCCGTGGAAAGGAACAAAACCTTAGTCTGGAAATGCCTTTGAAATCCCAAAAGGTTTCGTTGAGCTGGAAGCCTCCGAAAATATTGTGGAGGAACCACCTTCGAACCTTCCAACAGAAGATCCTGTTCAAAAGATAGACTTGGGAACGCCAGATAACCCACGTCCTGTATTTATAAGCAAGAATATAAAGGATGATGAGTTACCCCAGTATATCGCCTTTCTTCATGAGTTCGTTGATTGCTTTGCATGGTCTTACGCTGAAATGCCAGGCTTAGACCCCAAAATAGCGGTTCACAAACTCAATTTTCAAGAAGACATCAAGCCTGTCAAACAAAGCCAAAGAAGATTCCGTCCAGATGTGATGGATAAAATTGAACAAGAAGTTCAAAAACTCAAAAGCGTCGGCTTCATCCGTGAGGAACAACATCATGAATGGTTGGCCAACATTGTCCCCGTGACAAAGAAAAACGGGCAGATCAGGGTCTGTATTGACTATAGAGACCTGAACGGCGCATGCCCTAAAGATGAATTTCCGCTCCCCATACCAGAGGTAATGATCGATAATACCTGTGGATTCGAGCGAATGACATTCATGGATGGTTTCTCTGGCTACAATCAGATAAAGATGCATCCTGAAGATGAAAAACATACATCTTTTCGGACCCCATTTGGCGTGTATTGCTACACTGTCATGCCATTTGGTCTGAAAAATGCTGGTGCCACATATCAGAGGGCTATGATGAAATATTCCAAGATATACAGCACAAGACGGTTGAATGTTACGTTGATGACCTCGCCGTCAAAAGCAAAAGAAAAGAAGATCATCTCGAAAACCTTCGAGAAGTCTTCCTCCGGCTCCGCAAACACAAACTGCGAATGAATCCTTTGAACATTTTCTTCGGCATCTCGTCGGGTAAGTTCCTCGGATTCTTAGTTCGGAAAGCTGGAATAGAGCTTGACCCCATAAAAGTCAAAGCCATTCTAGAAATGCCCTCTCCAAGAACCTTGAGGGAACTCAAAGGGCTTCAAGGGAGATTGGCCTACATCAGACGGTTCATCTCCAATCTTTCGGGGAAATGCCGTCCATTCTCCCGGTTGATGAATAAAGGTGTAAACTTTGTCTGGGATGCTGACTGTGAAGCTGCTTTCCAAGACATCAAGTCATACCTGACAAAACCTCTAGTGTTAGCTGCTCCTACCACTGGAAAACCATTCATCTTGTATACAAGAGCCCTTGATCACTCTTTGGGAGCTCTGCTTGCTCAAGAAAATGATCAAAGAAAAGAAGCTGCTCTATATTACCTCAGCCGCATGCTAGTAGGTGCAGAGCATCGCTACTCTCCAGTCGAAAAAGAATGCCTTGCAGTGATGTTCGCCGTACAAAAGCTGCATCACTACTTGCTTTCCAACACAGTATACCTAGTCTCGAGGGTCAACCTCTTGAAGGTCCTTGTCACAAAGGCAGGTTCTCTCAACGCTCGACTGGCAAAATGGTCCATCCTTCTGTCACAATTTGATATTAGGTATGTACCACAAAAGGCAATCAAAGGGCAAGCTCTAGCGGACTTCCTCGCAGAGCATCAATTGCCTAAAGATTCTCCACTTAGAGATGATCTCCCAGACGAACCAGTCTACAATGTGGAGACTTTCTCACAAAGTGCCTCCTGGGACATGTACTTTGACGGTGCAACCAGGACGAATGAAAAAAGACAGCTGATCTCGGGAGTTGGCATCCTCTTTGTTAGCCCCGACAAATACATGATTCCACACGCTTTCTTGTTACTGTAACCATGCATAAACAATGCAGCTGAATATCAAGCTCTGATCCTAGGATTAGAACTCACCATCGAATCCGGTATCACCATGCTGGAAATCTTTGGAGACTCTCAACTGATCGTCAACCAGATGAATCAGAAATTTGAAGTCAGGAAGCCAGATTTGCTGCCTTAATCCAACAAAGCACAATCGCTTCTGCAAAAGTTTGACATCTGTCACATCACCCACATTCGTAGAGGTGAAAACATACGTGCAGATGCCCTAGCTAGACTTGCCGCATCCATGGCAATTCAGGAAGGGGAAAAACATGCAAATCACAGTGTGCGAAAGAAGAATCCTTCCTCCTCTTAACACACACCAAGCTGTTGCTGAATGCCACCAAGTGGTTGGAAGTAGGATTTCAATCCTTCAAACTTCAATCGGCGACTGGAGGGATCTGTTCATTGATTACATTATGTTCGGAATCCTACCTAAAGATCCAAAAGAACCGGTAAGCACCCAAAGGCGAACCCCAAGCTTTCATTTGGATATTCCTTCAAAAATTCTTTACAGGAAATCCTTCAACGGAGTACTTCTACGCTGCTTGTCACAACAAGAGGCTGAAGAAACACTCAAAGAAGTTCATGCTGGTCTTTGCGGAGCTCATCAGGCTGGTCCCAAACTTTATGATCAGATAAAAAGGTTAGGATATTACTGGCCTACCATGGTAGCTGACGCAATGCAATTTGCTAAGCGCTGCCAACAATGCCAAATTCATGGAGATTACATTCACATGCCTCCAGAATGGCTGCATCCTACAGCGATCTCATGGCCTTTCGAAGCCTGGGGTATGGACATCATAGTTCCTATTTCTCCCCCTTCTAGCAAAGGTCATCGCTTCATCTTCGCTGCTACGGATTATTTCTCCAAGTGGTCAAAAGCATTTGCGTTCAACGAAATGAAGACCTCATCAGTCCTTCAGTTCCTGCGCACCAACATCATTTGTCGTTTCGGCATACCCAAAAGATTCGTCCATGATAACGGACCATAATTCCGAGATCATCGATTCTACAGGTTCTGCGACAAATACAAAATCCAAAGCTGTCCTTCGACTCCATACAATCCGACAGCAAACGGGTTAGCAGAAGCTTTCAACAAGACACTCTGCAAAATCCTCAAGAAAATGGTCTCTAGTCACAAAAGAGACTGGAGCGACAAACTGTCTGAAGCTTTGTGAGCCTATCGAACCACCGTTCGAGGACCAACCTATAGCACACCATTCTCCTTGGTCTATGGATGCGAAGCTGTCGTACCCTTGGAAGTACAAATTCCTTCCTTGAGGGTATCCTTGCAAAATGACATGACTCAAGAAAGCAATGTCAAATTACGACTCCATGAGCTGGACAATCTTGATGAGAGACGGCTCGAAGCTCGACAAAGCATTAAACTTTACCAAGCGTGCATGGCAGGATCTTTCGAGAAAAAGGTCAGGCAACGCGCCTACAAAAAGGGTGACTTGGTTCTTGCGGTAAAAAGACCAATGGTCTTCGCTCACAAGTCCAAATGCAAGTTTGAGCCAAAATGGGAGGGACCCTATGTCATCAACAATGTTTTCTCCAACGGTGCATACGCACTCCTAAACATGGAGGGTGACAGATGTATGCTACCCATGAACGGCAAGTTCTTAAAGCGGTACTACCCTTGAAGACTTACCCAACTGGGTAAGAGCAATGCATGTACGGCCAAAACCTATTTCTAGGTACTCGCTCGCTAAACCCACTCTTTTTAGAATTTTCATATCAAATGTTGAAATTTCTAAAACTCAAACAATGCTTACTTTCACTGTTTCATTGTTCAGAAATTCCAAGTTTAGGAACCTTTCCCTAACTTGACCAAAATTCTCAACCCTTGAACCCAAAATTCATGGTTTGAAACAAAATCCGGATTCAGGGATTTCCACCCTAGTCCACCCTTTTACCGCCAAAATGGTTTTAGGTCAAAATTTACGACCCTCGTGTCTTTAAAAAAAATTTTGGTTTTTCAAAAACCGCGGGAAAGCGACGCTTAGTCGATACTCGCACAAATTGGAAGAATGCGAACCACATTTGACATTTCGAAAATCGCAGGGAAGCGACATTTCGTCGATACTTGCAAAATAAAAAAAAACTGTGGAGACGCAACATTTCAGTTGCTATCCACAACCCAAATTTCAAAGGTTCAAAAAAACCTAAAAAACCATGGAGACGCAACATTTCAGTTGATATCCATAACCCAAAGGTTTGAGAAAACCACAAATTTTAAAAATCGTGGGGAAACGACATCAAGTCAGTACCCATAAAACCAAAATTTTTGAAAAGCAAGGATGCGACATTCCATCGATACTTGCGCCCAAATCCGCGAGGATGCGACATTCCATCGATACTCGCAACCGAATGAGCAAGGATACGACATTATATCGATACTTGCAAGACCATTTAGTAGGGAGGCAACTTTTAGTTGATACTTGCATTTTTGAAAATCAAAACCGGCTATAAATGCCACCAAAATCGGCTATCAATGCCACAAAACAAACAGGCTATAAATGCCACAAAACAAACAGGCTATAAATGCCACCAAACCAGCTATCAATGCCACAAAACAAACAGGTTATAAATGCCACCAAACAGGCTATAAATGCCACCAAACCGGTTATCACTGCAACAAACCAAAAACTTGGCTTTCAAAAAACCCGGCTATTAATGCCACAAACTCGGCTATCAATGCCACAAAACTGGCTATCAATGCCACCAAAATCTGGCTTCCATGCCAAAACAATCACTTGACAAAAGATTTTCACAAAATGACAAGCTTTTGATCAAATCCCATTTAGCAATTACTTTCATCACAAAAGATTTAAGTGAGTGTAGGGAAAACAAAAAAAGAGCATCCCATTTAGCAATTACTTTCATCACAAAAAGATTTTAAGTGAGCATAGGAAAAACAAAAAAAAAGCATCCCATTTAGCAATTACTTTCATCACAAAAAGATTTAAGTGAGCGTAGGAAAAACAAAAGAAAAAGCATCCCATTTAGAAATTGCTTTCATCACAAAAAGATTTAAGTGAGCGTAGGGAAAACAAAAAAAAATCCCATTTAGCAATTACTTTCATCACAAAAAGATTTAAGTGAGCGTAAGGAAAAAAAAAAGAGTACAAAAAAAAATACATGCGGTACCAAAAAAAAAAGAAAGTGTTCACAAGCACTACAAAAAAAAAAGAGTACCAAAAAATACATGTGCTACCAAAAAAAAAGAAAGAAAAATGATAGTTTCTGCTACAAAAAATCAGGAGCTCAACCAAAAATGGTCTCCAGCCAAAATTTCAGCTCCTCAAGCAAACTTTTGGCCTCAGCCATCAGAGTTTCCAAGGCACGCTTCTTCAGGAACTTGCCATGAGATGCTGGAGAAGGTTGTTGACACCAAAAATGTCACTTTGTCTTTCCAAGATCCAAAGAGCTACATGAAGTCGCAACCTGCCATAAATAGGCAATGCTGCTTCCAAAAATAAAATCTTGTCAGAATCAAACAAAAACTGCAAGATTCTTCCAGACAGCCAAAAGAGGAGTACACAAGAAGTTTCAAGCCATTTCAAGATCATTTGGCCTAACTTCGCTTCTCCGACAGCCAAATCAAGCCTCTCGGCGGTAAAGCTCTCCGGGACCATGATTTCCAAGACAGAACCTATGGATCATCTTAAAATGACTCCAATAGGTTCCCTGTCAAATTTCAAGTCAATCGGACATCGGTTGACCGCACATCAAACCGCGACATCTTCATCGCGACAAAAAGCAAGTCTGCAGGTGATAGGACCCCAAACGGCTTCGAAACTCAAACAAAAGCCTATGGTTGGTCTTATTTATTGCTCAGCAGGCTTCACACCAAATTTCAGGTCATTCCGACATCGTTTGACCCAGTTTCAGCTTTTGACAGAAAATCGGCAGCTCTGCGCGACAAAGTCTTCGGCTTTCTCAGGAAATTGGAAACTTTGCAAAAAAAATGCAAGGATTCTCATCAGGTTTCCTACAAAGAAATCAGGCCAATAAATGATCAAAATGTCAAAGAAAAGTACAGAAGAAAAAAGAATCAGAAAAGAGCAAAAACGGACGCAAAACGGGACCAGAAAGGGGGAAAACCCCCCCCAGGGTCGCAGACCCCTGCGACCCTGGGCCAGGGTCGCCGGCGACCATGGACCCCGGGGTCGCCGGGAAAGCCCCGGAAACCCCGGTTTTCACCGTTTTTTCGCGATTCGAGAAGCCCAGCCTCTGGTACTTTCCAAAATTCATGCTTTTGAGACACCAAGTCCTCTGATATCCGTCCAAAACACGGGTAAATCATCAAGAGTATCAAAGACAGTATTGATCGCCACCCGGTCAACCAAAGAAAAGTGTGCTTTCCACCCGACCGATCGAGAAATCGACAGGACAGATGGCACCGACCCGCTGTTGGCAACAAACACCTGAAATTACATGGTCATCTGATGTCGATCTACATGAAGATCCATCGATGATCATCAACAGAAGAATTCCAAAAGACGTGGCACGGCCCGCGACTCTTCAGCTGCTCGGCGACCACTTAATGCGATTAATTGACTAGCTTTATTACAGTCATTAATCCATTTCCTTGGACGGCCCAATCAGAAGCAAGCATTTGGGAGTTACAAGTCAAGAGATTCATGGCATTTAACCCATGAAACTCCTCCCATCATGGCGATTAAAGGCGATTAAATGCCCTCAATCTCCTCCGGCCAATCAGAAGCCAAGAAAAAAGGAGTTACAAAATAAACAAATCAATTTTGTAACTCCTCCCATTATGTGGCTTAATGACATTAAAAGCCCATAAGCTCTCCTAAATGGCTACCAAGAGCCTATAAATAGGAGAGCACTCCAAAGGAATCCAGATCGAAAAAAAAGAGACAGACACACAGACAGAGAGAAGCACAGAAATCCAGAGAAAGGAAAAAGAGAGAAAACTCTGCAGAAGTTCTACACCGGCCACCGCAACAAGGTGACAAAAGTCCCTTGGGGGGCACCCCCCCAAGGTCCTTGCCTTCTCCTCCTGCCTCCAATGGCTTAGATATGGCTTTTCAGCCCGTCTACTCGGTTTTTTATTGGACATAGGACCTTCCTTTGGTCTTTGTCTTCTAAAAACCCGAGGTTATAGCCAAGCCAAGCGAATCAAATAGCATCCTCTGTTCTCATCTGCATGGATGATGGCGAAGCCCACATATGGCTTGCGACCGTCAATCTAAACGAGTCCCCCACAATCTCCTGAGAAGTTAGATCCTCCTTTTCTTGCTTTTCATTGTAGTTTGTATTTTTTTAAAAGAGACAAAAATCACAATTCTTGTCTTTCATTATTGATAAGGATTGTAAATCGGCTATAAACGCCAAAATCGGCTATAAACGCCAAAAATCGGCTATAAACGCCAAAATCGGCTATAAATGCCAAAAAAATCGCCTTTCACGGCAAATCAAGAAAAATGTCTCTTTTCTTAAATATATGTGCAATGGAAAACTTGAAAGAAGTTGATTTCCTTTTTACTTGCGAAGGTTGATCTCCGGATCACCACTTGCAATTCCAAGTAAAAATAGAAAATCTGGCACACCCACAAAAAAAGAAATGTTGATGCACGCCCCTGCCCCCCGGTTACGAAAGGGTCGGACCCGACGGACTCCCACGTCCGCCGACCTCGGTAGAACCAAGCAGGAGCGCGGTCCATCAAGCTGGCATCACCCGGTGGGACTCGTTTATTTGAGAACACGATGCTAGAAATGAAATATTTGCATATCATATATTTTGCTCTATGCTTATATTTCTTTTCTTGATTCCTTGGCTACTTTATAAATTGGTGGCCTATGTTGAATTCTGCAAAAAAAAATGAGATGAGATTTTTTGTTTGGAAATTTCTAATTCTTTGAATTTATTTCCATTCTTTCTCTTTTCAAAAAAAAAAAAATTAAAAAAAAAAAACAAAAAAAATCAGATTTCTCAATTTGGATTCAAAATTGAGAAACCTTGATCCGTTCCTATCGTTCATCGCGCTTGCAGAAATGTTGAGCCTGTTCGACTAAGGTTTTGGGCCATGGTTTCTCTTCGATGAGTTCATTAAAAAATAAAAAAAAAATATATATATATAAAAAAAAAAATTTTTTTTAGATTTCTCAATTTGGATTCAAAATTGAGAAACCTTGATCTGTTCCTATCGTTCATCGCGCTTGCAGAAATGTTGAGCCTGTTCGACTAAGGTTTTGGGCCATGGTTTCTCTTCGATGAGTTCATTAAAAAATCAAAAAAAAATATATATATATATATATAAAAAAAAAATTTTTTTAGATTTCTCAATTTGGATTCAAAATTGAGAAACCTTGATCTGTTCCTATCGTTCATCGCGCTTGCAGAAATGTTGAGCCTGTTCGACTAAGGTTTTGGGCCATGGTTTCTCTTCGATGAGTTCATTAAAAAATCAAAAAAAAAATATATATATATAAAAAAAAAAATTTTTTTTTAGATTTCTCAATTTGGATTCAAAATTGAGAAACCTTGATCCGTTCCTATCGTTCATCGCGCTTGCAGAAATGTTGAGCCTGTTCGACTAAGGTTTTGGGCCATGGTTTCTCTTCGATGAGTTCATTAAAAAATAAAAAAAAAAATATATATATATAAAAAAAAAATTTTTTTTAGATTTCTCAATTTGGATTCAAAATTGAGAAACCTTGATCTGTTCCTATCGTTCATCGCGCTTGCAGAAATGTTGAGCCTGTTCGACTAAGGTTTTGGGCCATGGTTTCTCTTCGATGAGTTCATTAAAAAATCAAAAAAAAATATATATATATAAAAAAAAAAAATTTTTTTTTAGATTTCTCAATTTGGATTCAAAATTGAGAAACCTTGATCTGTTCCTATCGTTCATCGCGCTTGCAGAAATGTTGAGCCTGTTCGACTAAGGTTTTGGGCCATGGTTTCTCTTCGATGAATTCATAAAAATAAAAATAAAATAAAAAAATAAATATAAAAAAAAAAAAAAGACATAGACCACTAAGGTTAAACCAACTGTGTTCTTTGATCATGGTTGATTCAAAGAAAAGCCTTGTCCAGAGTGTGGAGACAGCTTGACTGTTCTAGGCAAGGGTCCTCCAAACGGGTTCATTAAGTAATCCTACCCTTACCTGGGGGCAATTCTATCAATCAAGGTTTCATAAGACCGGGTTAGGAGGCCTATGTGTACTCTCTCGTTTTTTAAAAAAAAAAAAAATAATAAATAAAAAAAAAATATAAAAATTTTAAAATAAAAAATAAAAAATAAAAAAAATTTTTCAAAAAAAAATATCTTAAAAAAAAAAAATAAAAAAAAAATAAAAAAAAAATAAAAAAAAAAGATTTTTTTTTAAAAAAAAAAAAAAAAAATCTTCAAAAATCTTCAAAAAAAAAAAAACTTCCGTCATTTTGGGTTTAGATTGGAGAAATCTTGGTCTTCTTCTTTCTGAGCACTGGCGCTCGCGGAAATCGCTGAGCCCGTGTTCAGATTGGAGTGCCTTTTGCTCTCTTTGATGAACCCGATATTGGCCTTTCAAAAGAAAACTCGTCATTTTTAGATTCAGATCCGAGAAATCATGGTTCATTTCTTTCTGAGCACTGGCGCTCGCGGAAATCGCTGAGCCCGTGTTCAGATTGGAATACCATCTGCTCTCTTTGATGAATCCAATCTTGACCTTTCAAAACAGAGAATCTCATCTCATAGATGCGGTCTCAAAACATTTGTGTCTAGCGGTACTAGTACGCCCTTTCAGGGTCTACTGTATTGCGACCGGCACATTTGTAACTCCAACTTTATATTCTTCTTACTCGAGCAAGCTCTGCTTCTCGATAAGTCGAATTTAAGTTCACAATTGCTTCTAGCAGTCACTGGGATGCCCATTCTGGGCTTACCATACCTGCGATCAGAACAATTGTACCCTCTATGGCATTTTGCCTTCCTCATATTGTTTGGGTCATCTACCTCGAGCAATTTGAAAAGACGAAACCATAGAACTTCCCATTTATGATCATTATATTCTTGTGATTACTAATGGATGTGGTCTTGTTTCAGAAATTTTCGAAAACTAACAATGGCAGCTTCACTAACCATTACTTTCGATGAAAACAAGCACCAACTCATGCTTCAACAGAAGCAAACCGCGCGCACCTACAAGCGCCCCATCAGCTGCCGAAGTGTCAACTCCCTCGGCAACTCTCTGAACTCCGGGTCGACCTCGACTCCCCGGACTATCGTCTTCGGGACGCTGGGACCATTCCCACTTCCCGAGGAACAAACTGCTCCCTCCAAGAAGCAGAAACTCGCCTCTCAACGTGTCACTACCGTGACACCAAAGGCGAGCACCAGAAGACCTGAAGCCCGTGGCAGCCCCACGAAGCCTCAACCTGCAAACAACCAGGTCTACCCCAAGACTTGGTCCCCAAGACCTTCACCAAAACAAAGAAGGTCCCGGACATCCACTAAGCCAGCATTCCTGGCCCCACTCAAGGAGAACCAGTTCTATCCTCTTGCTTACATGAAAGAGGAGAGACCCATCTCCAACCCGACTTCAAAGTCAACCCAGCATGAGCCGGCTTGTTCCTACAAGCCCAAAATCAAGTCATGCATCACAAGGCCTCCACAAGCACCTGCTAAGGCCTACAAATCTGCAGTTCGACCCTTCATATCTACAGGGGCCGAACTTCAAAAATTCAAAGCTTCGCTGCAACAGGCGAAGGATAGGGTTCGCATCCTGTCCTTGCCCAGCTACAGAGAAGACAGGCTCGGCTGCTGCGCCCGAGGGAGTACATCCTTCATCGTCAGAGCCCAGTCAGAGCTGACCGAAGCTCAAATTGCTCGTCGTATACGCCGCCGCGCGTCGTACCGACAAAAGAGACTACAGAAGCAAAGGACCCAGCCTCCCACACTTCAAGTCTCTCCTAAATGGGTCGAAAAAGAAAGACCCAACCAAGTTGCTGCCGTCCATATGGTTGGAAAAACCAGAAGGCGCCAAAAATCAGCAACAAAAATCCATGTCCGACGTCCAATGACCCGCAGCGTCTCAAGGACAAGAAGACATTCAGAAGAATCCCCTGCTCCTTCAAGCAAAGGACAGCAGAGTGATCCTTCCTCAAGCTCCTCTTCAAAAAGAATGAGCCCTAGCTCAGTCACCAGGACAGTTTCTTCGTTCGAATCACGAAGGATGAATGTCTTGGCTACAAATTCTGAGCCACCACCCCACAATCCACCTCCAGAAGATGCGATCACCCGCATCCAGCAGTTGGAACAGGGCCAGCAGAGGATTGAAACTCTGATGGAAAACCTTCTCCTCGCCTTCCAAAATCAGGCGAACAATGAACCTCCTCCGAATCATCAAGACGACGAGGTAAATAGAGAAGAAAATGAGTCACGCGCCCTTACTAAAAAGGACGTAGACGGTATCCTCGCCAAAGCAAAAGAAGAGGATATACTCAAAGAGCATGGGATCAAGCCACCATATCCCTTATGGATGGACTCGGTCCCGTTCCCCACCAAATTCAAGCATCCTACTCTCCAAACATATACGGGGAAAGGATCAGCCAGACAGCACGTCATCCACTTCAAGATCCTGACGGGAGCTATTGCAGATCAAGATGCACTCAAGATCCGCCTCTTTGCAAGTACCCTAAAAGGTACGGCCTTCGATTGGTACTCCACTCTGCCGGAGGACTCAATCCAAAATTGGGCCATGCTAGAGACACGCTTCCTAACTCACTTCAAAGGTGAAGATCACCCCGCTACTATGGCTCAGCTGTGCAGCCTAAAACAGGGGGAGAATGAATCAACATATGACTTCATTCACAAGTGGAAAGCAATGGCATACAAATGCTCTGATGTATTGCCACAAGCGTCGCTAGTCGACATCTGCCGAAACAACATGAGAGCCAGAATCCGCTCCATGATCATCGGCAACAAATCAAAAAACCTGGGAGAACTCCTAGAAGCTTCCATGGAAGCTGAAACGGTGATTAAAGACCTCAACAGTCAGAAATCATCAAGAAAAGAGCCAACCGCCATTGCAACCTCTAAACCAAAGAAGAAAGAGGTCCTCAATGTGCAGACCAAGCCAGCTCCTCAGCCACCAAAGAAAGCTGAAAACAAAGCTGCTGGTAAGAGACCTGAACTCTCTGACGCCTTCAAAGAACGAGTAGAGAAGAAATACCCGTTTGATGAAGATGTTGATGAAATCTTCGGGGCTCTTGTGGCAAACGGCAAGCTCACCTTGCCTGAACCAAAAAGACCGGGTGATGTTGGCAAAACCAACGATCCTCGGTACTGTCCATACCACCAGATGATCTCGCATCCTCTCAATCAATGCTTCGTTGTGAGAGAGAAAATAAATGAGATGTGGAAAAACGGAGTCATCACCTTTGACAAAAACTATGGGTCTGCCTCCGTCAACATGGTGACATGTGGACAAACATCAAGATCACCGAAGAAGAAGATCACTACTTCCTTCAAGGTGATAAACTCAATCGAAGCGTCCGAGGAACTGGTTCCTTACCCGACACCAGACGGACAACCGATATGGGTACATCCCGATCTCCTGGAAGATGAAAATTGGGAGGTCGTGAAAATAAAGCCTACAGCTCAACAGCGAAGGCAGGCTAGGAAACATCTCCTCAAGCTCAAACGGCAAGAGAAGACCCAGCCAAAACTAGAGGTCAAAGAAAAGGCAGAGGCTTCCTCTACCGCTTCACTGGAGGTAACAAAAACATCCCTTCCAGAGACTTCAAAGGGGGCAAGGAAATTCACTCTCAGTGATTTCATGCCACCTCAATTCAGAGAAGCCATGCAGGAGACATCATACTCTTGCAATTCGGTAGTTGGATTCTCCATTGATGGATACGAGTCCAGCGACACCGATGATGGATTCGAACCCAACTACACAGATGAGTGGGAGGAGTCCCTTGAAACAGGAGAATATCTCTCCGATGAAGAATGGGTTCCTGAAGTCTCATCTTATGCCAGTAATCTGGTATAACCCCTTACAGCCACAAGGATCCTGGTCTGATGATGAAGAAGACCAAGAAGCTGTACAAGAAAGTGCTGCTGAACCAGCACCTCTCATTACTCCAGTGGAAATCAACAATGTTGAGCCACAAAGAGATGATGAAGAAGAAGATCCGGCTCCCATGCCTGATCTTGAAGAATATGCAAGGATCTTGCAGCGACTCGCTCTAGAACAAGAGCAAGAACGCGTCAACGAGCCTCCTCGCAATCCAGAGCCTGAAGTCCCTGAAGACCATCAGGTACATCCTCCCTTAACTCCTGAAAATGGAGAAAATTGCTGGGTAGACGATCCTCTCACATCCGAGGATGAGTCTGACTCCGATCAGGCAACGTCTCCCGTCAGAGCTTCCTGTAATGTGATAATTCGGGATTATAGCTCTTCCGAAGCATCGTCTGATGAGAGCACTTACACTCCGGCGACGCCTAGCAATATATCTTCTGGAGCCACCTCGTCTCACGTGACTTTCACTGAGATGACACCCTCTCAGGTTTCTTCTCCTGAGACTGTGACTTCAAAGTTCACACCCTTCCTGACTGAAGAATTCCCAGCCATTGATGCTTGGGACGATGAATTAGTCAACGAAGAAGAAAGATTGCTGGATGCTGTTCAGGACTTGTTCCCGGAAAATGCTCCATGCAACACAATCACTGAGGATGGTAACTCTGCTGCTGATGCATCCTCAGCAAATGAAAAACGACAGCCTCTTGATCCTGAAGACAATCTTCCAAACGAAGACCCTTCTCAAGAAGCTCTCGAAGTTGGTAGAGGCACCCGCTCTGGCCGGGACTATCACAAAAATTACAACCAATCTTCCTTTACATATGTAAATCCTTCGGGAAAAGATGTTGTAAGCGCCCCTAGTGGCAACAATGATGAACATGCAGGCCCTAAGGAGGCTTTCAAGTATGACTTGATTGAACACTTCAAGCACATACCTGCACGTCTGCACATCCTAGATTTGTTGCGAATGTCTCCACACACTCGTGATAATCTCATCTCAGAATTACAAAAACTGAATGAGGATGTCGACAAACATGCCCCGCAAGTCCTCCAAATTGAAATGGATTACCGGGTCAAAAACTCAGAAGCCTCCTCAAAGGGAGAAAAGAAGGAAACTGAGGGATCATGCATTGAATGCCTCTCGGTTAAAAAAGCAGCCAGTGCAACCATCGCCTTCACAAAGGACGACCTCCTACTTGGCGAAACCAGGCATAACCGACCCCTGTACTTCACAGGGTATATCAAGGAAATGCCTATGCATAGAGTTCAGATCGACCCAGGTTCTGCACTCAACCTTATCTCCACATCGGCTCTTGAAGAGTTGGGCATCCCACCCAGCAAACTGAGCCACACATCTGTATCTATCTTTGGATACGATGGGAGTACTCAAAGCCTATCGGCAAAATCAGGTTCAAATTGCAGATCGGTGATCTTATCTCTGAGGTCACAGTGTATGCAATAAAGACCCCTTCATGCTACAACATCCTTCTCGGACGCCCTTGGATCCATGAGAATGGTGTTGTCCCTTCAACTCTACATCAATGCATCAAGTTTGTTGGCGACGACGGCATGATACATCGAGTCTTTGCGGATAGAAAACCCTTCAAAGGTAAAGAAATCCACTTCGCAGACTCACAGATGTATGAAGGTGAAAAAGAAGAAGAGGAGAATCATACAGCATCCTTTGCCGAAAGTCTCCAGAAAGATAAAGGCAAAGCTCCTCAACAATCACCGGAAGAAAACAAACCATCCGGTAAATCTGAAGAGAGCATGCAAACTCCCTTCATCATCTCCCTCAAATCTTCAAAGCCTTTGGTCATCACAACTAAAGTGAAGAAGGCAAAACAAAAGCCTGGGGGCAAATTTGTTGTCTCTTTCGTGTCTATCATGCAAGACACGGACTCGGATTCAGAGCCAGAAGACGACACATCGTCAAGCCAAGCTGACACTCAGCAAGTTCAGCCTGCTCTTACTCCAATGGAGACAACTTCTGACATAGAAGATCCTACGTCAGCTTCCTTCGTTGTTCCAGCAACTTCAACAAAGGAAAAGCCGATCTTCTTCCATAGATCGGATGCTTCTTCATCAAACTCCATGCTTGAACCTTTCCAAAATAAAGGTACGCCTCAACTATCCTTATACAGTTCTGTGGCACAAGCTATTATGAAGAAAATGGGCTATGACGCTCAAAACCCAGTCGGTTTGGGAGAAGGACGCGGTATTCTCACACCATTGGGGCCCGTCTTGACCAAAAGCCAGCTGGAAGATTGGAGACTCTACGGCTATGTAGAAAAGTCTTCACACGGGTTAGGGTATGATCCTGACACTCCCTTGAGACAGTTGACACAAAGGCTTAAAAGTCAATATGCTGACCAAGCCTCAACATCTCAAGTCCATGAAGACATCGATCTCCCTGGATATCTCTTTGATGAGTCACCTGACAAAGATCCAGGAAGCTCATCCAATTGGCACGATTTCTCCGAAAATGAAGAGGAGTTGTCCGATGGCACAGACGTGTGGACTTCTGACTCAGAAGAACCCTCATCTCCAAAAGAAGTAGCCTACTTCGACTCGGTTTCAACAGGCGATTGGGATCATCTCATAGCAAGCCTTGGGAAAACTACCGATCAAGAAGACCCGTGGAAAGGAACAAAACCTTGGTCTGGAAATGCCCTTGAAACCCCAGAAGGTTTCGTTGAGCTGGAAGCCTCCGAAAATATTGTGGAGGAACCACCTTCGAACCTTCCAACAGAAGATCCTGTTCAAAAGATAGACTTGGGAACACCAGATAACCCACGTCCTGTATTCATAAGCAAGAATATAAAGGATGATGAGTTACCCGAGTATATCGCTTTTCTTCGTGAGTTCGTTGATTGCTTTGCATGGTCTTATGCTGAAATGCCAGGCTTAGACCCCAAAATAGCAGTTCACAAACTCAATCTTCAAGAAGACATCAAGCCTGTCAAGCAAGGCCAAAGAAGATTCCGTCCAGATGTGATGGATAAAATTGAACAAGAAGTTCAAAAACTCAAAAGCGTCGGCTTCATCCGTGAGGAACAACATCCTGAATGGTTGGCCAACATTGTCCCCGTGACAAAGAAAAATGGGCAGATCAGGGTCTGTATTGACTATAGAGACCTGAATGGCGCATGCCCAAAAGATGAATTTCCGCTCCCCATACCAGAGGTAATGATTGATAATACCTGTGGATTCGAGCGAATGACATTCATGGATGGCTTCTCTGGCTACAATCAGATAAAGATGCATCCTGAGGATGAAAAACATACATCCTTTCGAACCCCATTTGGCGTGTATTGCTACACTGTCATGCCATTCGGTTTGAAGAATGCTGGTGCCACATATCAGAGGGCTATGATGAAAATATTCCAAGATATGCAGCACAAGACGGTTGAATGTTACGTTGATGACCTCGCCGTCAAAAGCAAAAGAAAAGAAGATCATCTCGAAAACCTTCGAGAAGTCTTCCTCCGGCTTCGCAAACACAAACTGCGAATGAATCCATTGAAATGCTTCTTCGGCGTCTCGTCGGGTAAGTTCCTCGGATTCTTAGTTCGGAAAGCTGGAATAGAGCTTGACCCCATAAAAGTCAAAGCCATTCTAGAAATGCCCTCTCCAAGAACCTTGAGAGAACTCAAAGGGCTTCAAGGGAGATTGGCCTACATCAGACGGTTCATCTCCAATCTTTCGGGGAAATGCCGTCCATTCTCCCGGTTGATGAAAAAAGGTGTAAACTTTGTCTGGGATGCTGACTGTGAAGCTGCTTTCCAAGACATCAAGTCATACCTGACAAAACCTCCAGTGTTAGCTGCTCCTACCACTGGAAAACCATTCATCTTGTACACAAGAGCCCTTGATCACTCTTCTGGGAGCTCTGCTTGCGCAAGAAAATGATCAAAGAAAAGAAGCTGCTCTATATTACCTCAGCCGCATGCTAGTAGGTGCAGAGCATCGCTACTCTCCAGTCGAAAAAGAATGTCTTGCAGTGATGTTCGCCGTACAAAAGCTGCGTCACTACTTGCTTTCCAACACAGTCTACCTGGTCTCGAGGGTCAACCTCTTGAAGGTCCTTGTCACAAAGGCAGGTTCTCTCAATGCTCGACTGGCAAAATGGTCCATCCTTCTGTCACAATTTGATATTAGGTATGTACCACAAAAAGCAATCAAAGGGCAAGCTCTAGCGGACTTCCTCGCAGAGCATCCATTGCCTAAAGATTCTCCACTCAGAGATGATCTCCCAGACGAACCAGTCTACAATGTGGAGACTTTCTCACAAAGTGCCTCCTGGGACATGTACTTTGACGGTGCAACCAGGACAAATGAAAAAAGACAGCTGATCTCGGGAGTTGGCATCCTCTTTGTTAGCCCCGACAAATACATGATTCCACACGCTTTCTCGCTACTGGAACCATGCACAAACAATGCAGCTGAATATCAAGCTCTGATCTTAGGATTGGAACTCGCCATCGAATCCGGTATCACCATGCTGGAAGTCTTTGGAGACTCTCAACTGATCGTCAACCAGATGAATCAGAAATTTGAAGTCAGGAAGCCAGATTTGCTGCCCTACTACAACAAGGCACAATCACTTCTGCAAAAGTTTGACATCTGTCACATCACCCACATTCGTAGAGGTGAAAACATACGTGCAGATGCCCTAGCCGGACTTGCCGCATCCATGGCAATCCAGGAAGGGGAAAACATGCAAGTCACAGTGTGCGAAAGAAGAATCCTTCCTCCTCTTAACACACACCAAGCAGTTGCTGAATGCCACCAAGTGGTCGGAAGTCGGATTTCAATCCTTCAAACTTCAATTGGCGACTGGAGGGATCCGTTCATTGATTACATTATGTTCGGAATCCTACCTGAAGATCCAAAAGAACGGGTAAGCATCCAAAGGCGAACCCCAAGCTTCCATTTGGATATTCCTTCAAAAATCCTTTACAGGAAATCCTTCAACGGAGTACTTCTACGCTGCTTGTCACAACAAGAGGCTGAAGAAACACTCAAAGAAGTTCATGCTGGTCTTTGTGGAGCTCATCAGGCTGGACCTAAGCTCTATGATCAGATAAAAAGGTTAGGATATTACTGGCCTACCATGGTAGCTGACGCAATGCAATTTGCTAAGCGCTGCCAACAATGCCAAGTTCATGGAGATTACATTCACATGCCTCCAGAATGGCTGCATCCTACAGCGATCTCATGGCCTTTCGAAGCCTGGGGTATGGACATCATAGGTCCTAATTTCTCCGCCTTCAAGCAAAGGTCATCGCTTCATCTTCGCCGCTACGGATTATTTCTCCAAGTGGTCAGAAGCATTTGCGTTTAACGAAATGAAGACCTCATCAGTCCTTCAGTTCCTGCGCACCAACATCATTTGTCGTTTCGGCATACCAAAAGATTCGTCCATGATAACGGACCACAGTTCCGGGATCATCGATTCTACAGGTTCTGCGACAAATACAAAATCCAAAGCTGTCCTTCGTACTCCATAACAATCCGGCAGCAACGGGGTTAGCAGAAGCTTTCAACAAGACACTCTGCAAACTCCTCAAAAAAATGGTCTCTAGTCACAAAAGAGACTGGAGCGACAAAATGTCTGAAGCTTTGTGGGCCTATCGAACCACCGTTCGAGGACCAACCCATAGCACACCATTCTCCTTGGTCTATGGATGCGAATGCTGTCGTGCCCTTGGAAGTACAAATTCCTTCCTTGAGGGTATCCTTGCAAAATGACATGACTCAAGAAAGCAATGTCCAAATTGCGACTCCATGAGCTGGACAATCTCGATGAGAGACGGCTCGTAGCTCAACAAAGCATTGAAATTACCCAGCACGGCAGGCAGGATCTTTCGATAAAAGTGTCAGGCGAACAGCGCCTACAAAAAGAATGACTTGGTTTCTTGCTGGTAAAAAGGACCAATGGTCTTCGCTCACAGTCCAAAGGCAAATTCGAGCCAAAATGTGAGGGACTCCTACGTCATCGACAAAGTTTTCTCCAATGGCGCATACGCACTCCTAAACATGGAAGGTGACAGATGTATGCTGCCCATCAATGGCAAGTTCTTAAAGCGGTACTACCCTTGAAGACTTACCCAACTGGGTAAGAGCAATGCCTGTACGGCCAAAACCGGTTTCCAGGTACACGCTCGCTAAACCCACCCTTTTTAGAATTTTCATATCAAATGTTGAAATTTCTAGAAATCTAAAACAATTGCTTACTTTCATCGTTTCATTGTTCAACAAAAATCCAAGTTTAGGAACCTTTTCCCTAACTTGACCAAAATTTTCAACCCTTGAACCCAAAATTCATGGTTTTGAAAACAAAATCTGGATTCAGGGATTTCCACCCTAGTCCACCCTGCCTTTACCGCCAAAATTGTTTTAGGTCAAAATTATGACCCTCGTGTCTTTAAAAAAAAAAATGGTTTTTTCAAAAACCGCGAGGAAGCGACGCTTAGTCGATACTCGCACAAATCGGAAGCAAGCGAACCACTTCGCACTTCCCAAATCGCAGGGAAGCGACATTTCGTCGATACTTTCAAAAATCCAAAACCGTGTGAAACGCAAACATTTCAGTTGATATCCACAATCCAAACTTCAAAGGTTCGAAAAAACCTAAAAAAAACTGTGGAGAAGATGCAACATTTCAGTTGATATCCACAATCCCAAATTCAGACGGTTCGAAAAACCCTAAAAAACATGTGGACGAACCCATTCAAGTTGATATCCATAACCCAAAGGTTCTGAGAAAACCACAAATTTCAAAAATCGTGGGGAAACGACATCAAGTCAGTACCCGGCAAAACCAAAATTTTTTGAAAAAGCAAGGCTGCGAACATTCCATCGATATTTGCACCCAATCCGCGAGGATGCGACATTCCATCGATACTCGCAACCGAATGAGCAAGGATGCGACATTCCATCGATACTTGCAAGAACATTCAGCAGGGATGCGACTTTTAGTCGATACTTGCATTTTTGAAAACCAAACCGGCTATAAATGCCACAAAACGGCTATAAATGCCACCAAAACAGGCTATAAATGCCACAAACAGGCTATAAATGCCCACAAACCGGCTATCAATGCCACCAAAAACAAAACGGCTATCAATGCCACAAACAAAAAACTTGGATTTCAAAAAACCGGCTATAGATGCCACAAAACAAACCGGCTATCAATGCCACCAAAATTGGCTATAGATGCCACAACAAAAAAAAACTCGGCTATCAATGCCACAAGAAAAGCTGGCTCTCATGCCAAAATTGGCTTCCATGCCACAAACAAAAAAACCTGGCTTTCATGCCAAAACAATCATTTGACAAAAGATTTTCACAAAATGACAACCTTTTGATCAAATCCCATTTAGCAATTACTTTTATCACAAAAAGATTCAAGTAAGCGTAGGGATAACAAAAAAATCAATCCCATTTAGCAATTACTTTTATTAAAAAGATTAAAGTGAGCGTAGGGATAACAAAAAAAAAAAGTGTTCAAAGCACTACAAAAAAAAGTACCAAAAAAATATACATGTGGTACCAAGAAAAAAGTGTTCAACAAACTACAAAAAAAGAGTACCAAAAAACATGTGGTACCAAAAAAAAAAAAAAGAAAGTTCACAAGCACTGCAAAAAAAAAAAAAAAAAAAAAAAAAAGA